>VZRM01000811.1:442107-602748 GCA_013397955.1 Grantiella picta | reverse complement strand
GCCCCGGGCGGGCTCTGCCGGCTGCTCGCGCCCCGCGCTGCCCGCCCCGGCTGCGGCGTGTCCGGCCCGAGCCCCGCACCGCCACCGCCCGCCGCCCAGAGCCTCGCCGAAGGTGCCAGCGAGCAACTCTCCGTCCCTCTCTCCCGGCGGCGGGGCCGGGGCCCCGGGCAGCTCCCGCGGCGGCGGAGGAGCGGCGAGAGGTCGCGCCCGTGCCCAGCCCAGCGGGGCAGCGGAGCGCCCTGGGCAGCGTGGAAGCGGTCTCGGGAGCGGCGCGATCCGGTTCCAGAGTTTTCCTTTAAGCGGAGGAGCATCGAGGAGCGAGAGGCTCACGGTGCTGCCGCCTTGAAGCAAAACCATTAAGGGTGCTTCGCGCTTGGTCTGTTTATTATCAATTAACTGTCCCTGCTGACTATGAGTGTGTTCTCTTGTTTCCATAATTGCGTGAGCAAGAAAGTCCATATGGCAAAGATCAGAAATGCGATGGAGCTGGATACCGGTAGTGACCATTGGTGTTAAAACATCTTGGGCTTGCATCCTTGTAAAATACTTGTTTGAATGAAAAGCGCTAGGTTGGCTGGTATAGTTAACAGGTCTTTCATGGAGATCTCTTGTCAATGTCTAGCTGAAAGCCTTCCCCACAGAATTTATCTTACCAAAAACCGATTCTGACAGAAATAAAGTTTGTAAGTTGTTGATATTAATGGGATTTCAAAAGAACCAAAGAAAAAGTAGCCAGCTTTTTCTGGTATCAATTAGTCAACGGCCAGAGCCTGAACAATTGCAGTTTAATGTCTCGCTGACTGTAAAGCAACAGGTGATCAGCTTTACTCGTGGATGTCCCATCAAAATATGCGTGTTACTCCTTGTGAAGTCAAAGCCTGAAAAACATTGACTGTGTCTCCAAGCAGGACAGTAAAAATAAATTGTTTGACAACAAGTACTAGTCTTTTTAGAAAAATACCTCTCAAGGAATGCCACTAGTGATGGCTTTCAAGCTTTGAGCTGCTTTTGATTCATGCATGCTTTGCAAAACATGTCTGTAGATTGTTAGATGTTCTGGTAAGATCTGTGTATCTCTGTTGTAAAAATAACACAAATTCAGCAATAACCAGGAGCTTTTGACAGCGTAGGGAAAATAGGTAGTAAGTATTACTATGTAACAGAATATGTGTGTAGAACGAAGCTGATGGTTAGGTAGTTTTCAGTATCAAACTGATAGCACGTGGAGTGACATCTCCAAAGTCTGGCATCTGTGCTTGAAGACTAAATGTAACTTGTGTGGGTATTGTTTCCCTAGCGTAGCCCTCCTAGCACAGAGTGGGAAAAGTAACTTATTGTGGAGTTGAATTAAATAAAAATATTAATAAAGTGAAAAGTCACAGGCCTCTTATGGTAATGTTTGTGCTCCTGTTGAAGAATAGTTGCTGAACTTTCTGGTAAAAATATGTCTCAGGTCTGCAAGTTCATGGATGTTAGGATCCTTTTTGAATTTCTACCATCCTCACTCCAGCCTCTGACAATATGAAACCTGACTTGTTGCAGTATTTAGCTTTTTCTTCTTTTACTTCTTTTCCACAACTGATTTTGGAAGTTTCATAGACAACACTAAACAGAGAAGAATTAATTAGATGTCTCTTACTGAGGAAGCTGCTTGAAACAGACATTTCACTAGAGCTGTCCATAAGGGTGAGGACCCAGAATGAGGCTTTAAGCAGGGTTGGCTGTGGAAGAGCTGTGAGAACTGTTTAGGGTTACTGCTCTGTGTTCCTTCACAAAAGTCATCGAGTCTTTGGAGGGATGCCGGAGAGGAATGCAGCTCACTGGGTGCTTCACAAAGGTGGATGTGAGACCTGAGAGACTGAAAGTTTTACAAGCTCTGCTCCTGTTCTGTCTCACTAGCAAGTGTGCAAAAAGAAGGGCTTGATTGTGTCTCAGGATTGCACCTGGACAGTGATTATCTGAATTTCAAAGGGCTTTACTGTTTGGTAAAAGGTCTGCTTGGGGCTGAGGGCAGGAAGTTATCTCTGTGTGGCAGATGGGATGGGTGAACTGATCACGCAAACTGGTGGGATCACTTAGAAAGTTATTTATGTAAAAATCTGAGCAATTGGGGGGAGGAGGGTGATGAACCTGGTGCTGCTGTTGGAGGTCATGAGTCAAGGCTAGCACCCTGCAGCGGAGTGACACCTGAAGCAATGGGAAAGGTCTGAGCTGTGAATGGTCTGACGATAGATTGCAGAAGGTTTTAACTGGGCAGGGAGCTGTGGAGGGATTCAGCAAGGTTTTGGTGTGACAGTCTGTCTCTGCTGAGATGGTAGGAATCCTTGCAAAATACAGATGGCTAGGGATGCATCAAAGGTGTTTCAGCATATGAAAACACAGCAGGGAGTGGTGGTGATTTATCTGATACTTGTCTTGATTTCAGACTGAAATACTGAGTCTTGAGGAGAATAATGGCGTGCTAATAAAAAGACCTGGATGTGTTTAATTAACTTTCCTTGAGGATAAGTATGGATTACTGTGAGCTCTCTAAATCTTTGATAAGTATTTTCATAATTCTTTTTTTCATTGCTCTGGGTTAGTTGACTTTTCCTTTGGAAACTTACTTTTTAGATATCAGGTAAAGTATGTCCCAGCCCTGATCTCCTTAATTGCTGATCTTTATGGACTTTACAAACCATGGCGTGCCATGTTTGAAAATTTGAAAGGTTCAATCTTTTCTCTCACCAAGCTCTTCTACAGCTGCATGGAAAGCCTTTTCCTTTGTTATCAGTAATGCCTTTCAACAGATTCTAGGTAGCTCACATTCAAAAGGCTTAATCTGAGAAAGGATTGGAATTTGGTATAAATTGAAGAGTTGTTATAAAAGATGAAATTTATGTTGTCATTAGCAGCCAAGTATGACTTTGAAGGCTGGTACTGTGACAGTTTTCTTTACTGTGTGTAAAAGTATTTGCAATATAAAAATTAGGTATGTGATTCCAGTAAAGCTACATGGTGTTTACTTGAAGTTAGAGCCCCATTAGTGCTTTGCTGTGAAGTTTTTCAGTGCCACAGGCTGGTATCCATCTTTGGCCTGGGTGACTTTGGCTTGGTAAAGACCATACACCAACATCTGTATGAGCTGAATTAATTTACTCCTCCTCCATTTGCTACTGGCATGGTGTCTCCCAACCATGGATCTCCTATCTATTATGTTCTGTTTAGCTCAGGTGGTAATTAATGCCAAATATAATTAGTACTAGTTAAGCACTGTTTTAATAGCTGTCTTCATGAATGAGAGAAGACATTGATTATATTATTAAGGAAATAAATGTACATTTCATCCCAGAGGTGAGAGGATGATGTAGGAAGCATGCCTAACACTGTCTAGTTATTGCTGAGAGTTTATTAAAGCAGGTTGAAATTTTCTAGCATATGATGTTCTCTGATACCTAAATGTAAATTCACAGGTTCACCCCACCTTCTTCCAAAAAGGAGTGCTGTGTTCTTACCTGCAGCTCCACTTTCTCCCTTGTGACCCTGTGCAGAAGATATTAATACTGCTGAGATGACATAGGAATTAAACAAGGGAATGGATTTCTGTCAGGTTAGCAAGATGTATTGGCTATCTGTGCAGCCATTTAGGTTGCAGAGCTAGCACAGGGGCACTGAAATTAGATTGTTGGACAAGTACAGGGCTGGTCTGCCCCTGTTAGTGGTGAGCTGTCAGGTTGGCTCAAGTGTATAATATACCTTCACTGTACAATTTACTTGATAACTCAGACTCTCCTGATACTAGAAATGCCAGACTTTGCTTAGAGGTGCACACTGAAAAGAGAAGAGGTTATGAGTTTCAGAAAGGAACATTCCAGATGGAGAAAAGGCAGAAAAAAATCACAGTAAATGTGATTGGTGAAGGCAGTGGAGCAGACTGTGTGGAGAGGCTATGGGATCTCCCATCTTTGGAGATATTTAATACTTGACTGAACAAGTCCCTGAACAACCTGATCTAACTTTGAAACGAGTTCTTTTTTTGGGTTGGGGATTGAACGAAGTAGGTCCAGAGGTCTCTGTTAGGCTCTTCTATGTGCTGTGGCTCTTGGAAGGTTCAAAAAACTTTTGATCAAAGGCTTTTGCAGAAGAATTCCGTACTTTAAAAGTTTGTAAATGTTGTGGCTGTGGTCTGTGTTGAAGAGGGGGGTGTTGGGTGTGTGTGTTGCGTGATGTGGATTCTCACATCACCACCTTCTCAGGGTACCACTTACTTTGTGACTTATCTTGCTATTCTGAGGGAGATTTCTGGCTAAAGCTGGGTAGTCTGACAGTAGTTATACAAACTTCACTTTCAGATGTTCAAATAAGCTTACAGAATAAGAATACAGCATAAGGGAACACATTGGTAAGATTGTTTATAGCATCAGCCATGAGAGTTTGTATGGTTGTCTCTTTTTGACCTATCTTTCTTGGAGATCAGGGCTGTTGTGGTAAGTGTATGAAACTCAGAAAATAAACCCCCTTGCCTTCTAGCCAGGCCTCAGAGATTAGAGGGGCTGGGTGCAGATAGGCTTAATTTCTCATTTATAACCAGTTAGGCACTAAAGTCTGGTCACGTTGAATAAGAACTTTCATGGTTGTGGAGTCATGAATAGTCTGGTTTATTGAAGCAGCAGATTATAGATTCTTGTTAGATGCTGATAACTGCACTAGACCTACAACGTGTGCATTGCTCTGTGCACAAGTGTCCCCAGGTAAGCTCCAATGCAGTCAGAGACACAAATCTTACTACAGCACTGTGCCTGCCTTGAGGAGGGGAGAGGAGCAAGCCCATTGACTTGTCTGCAGATTGGGTTATCTTCTTGTCCTTCCATAGTGGAGAATTTCAAATACCAGTTTTATACTTCTTGGACAAAAAGGAGGTATGACTGTAGTCAAAAATCATTGTCTGCCTGTTGCTGCCATCATAGATGTGAGGTGGGGGGACATCTGTTTTCTTATTTTCGTATTGGTAGGTGTGCTTTTTAATATATAAGCAAGGGGATAATGAGGGTCTTTGAATACCTTCATCACACTGAGCTACCTAACTTGTGGCTGAAAAAAAGACAGCACAGAACTGAGGCACTTCAGTATGCTCTTCCACACGACTGAGGCAGCAGCGGCCATCTGACCTTCGCCAGGTCTTTACTCCCATCATTGTCTCCTCAGAGGAACAGACCTAAACCAAGACTTGTTATGCACAGTGAAGGGGCAGTGAGGCTGAGGACTGGCACAGAGATGTGGGTGCTCTTCTGCACTTCACTGAGACAGCATCGGGCTGTGGGTCCTCCTCTTCAGCCCAGGCACCATTCAGTTGTGGAGCCTTGCTCAAGCCCAGGTGCAAGGTGAGCAAGTGGCTTAGCTTGTGGTTTTGCTGAATCAGCCTCATCAGTTCTCCACCATCTCACAACTTGACGTAACCAGCCAGTCTGTTTTCCACAAGGAAATTCAGTTTCTTGTTGCAATTTGTCTTCATTGTGAGGCAATTTTTCAGACTGTGGAGCATGGCTCATAGTAAGGGGGAAAGGGAGAGATGGACTACCTCTGCTTTCATTATGGCAGGTTGCCTGTTGGAAGAAATCAGACAAATGAATCATTCCAATGTTGAGAAGACTTGTGGAAGTCCTCCAAGTTGTCACCCATAAAACAAGCTGGATATGTGCTATATTATGGCTGCAATAGACAAAACATCTGCTCAGATGAGTTTTTTCTGGTGGTGGTCTCTAGTTGCTGATTTAGAGAGAAGGTCTGAAAAGTAAGAATAATCCTTTCACTAGTGAACACTTCACCTTATTTGAATTAGCAATTTCAAAAGCTTGAGATGATGGTTTTTTTCCACAAATGTGTCCAGTTGTTTTTGGAATGCTTTTTTTTCTTTTAGTTTATATATATATATATTGTTTAGTCTTTTTAGATACATATATACATGTTTGTCTGATTGCAATGGGGTTTACAAGTGTTTTTTGAAAAACCTGACGTAGTTATTTGAGTGAAGCCTGCTGTTTGATAGTTTAATTTGTTCTTAAATTATGAGAAATACCTATAAATTGTTCTGGTTTTTCTTCTACAGTATCCTTTGTGATTTTTATAATTATCATATTGCACCCTCCTGTCATCTCTTAGCTAAACTGAAGGGTCTTGTCATTTTTTCATGTGGGATATTTGTCCATACATCAAATCATCCCTCTGTAGTTTTTTAGATTTATGATACTGTTTTTGAATGAACTGACTACAGCTACATTTTGTGATGTGGATACTTGAGGATTTTAGATGGTTGTAAATTTTTTATATTCCTTTGTGTTCCTTTCCTAGTAGTACTTAACACTGTACCTTTCTTTATAGTTTCAGAGCAGCAAGGTAATGTTTTCAGAGAAACATACCCAGGCCATCCAGATCATTTTTTGAAGCAGTACTGAGTAACTTAAGAGTCCATCATGTATATGTATAGTTTTTTTCTTTTTTTGCTTAAGAACTGGTATGGTTGGTGCATTTTACAGGCACACAGTTTAAATTATAGCTTGGGAGATAAGTACATGCAGTGTGCACCATGCTAGTGAAACTCTTACTTGGGAGCCGGGAACAAGTGTGCATGGAGCATATCTGTACTTCAGTGAAGAGTTGAGATTAGAGAAGTGAGAACTGATAGAGATTCTGATATCTTTGAAAAGTAAACATCATGTTTGATGAAATTAAAATCTACAGAAATGGGTTTCTGCATGCTTAGGGTTTATTTCCCCTGACTGTTTCACAGAGGGAGTATTTGTCTTTTTGAATCAATATGTTTCACACCCATTTGACATGTCACTGTTGCATTGGCATATTTCTATATTTTGTTCTGAGTAATCGATGTAAATACTGTGTGCTTGCTTCTACATTTATCTGCTGGAGAGCTTCATTAGTCCATAACTCCATCTGGGTAATTCTTCTTCAGGCACTAGCTACTGCTGTTTTCCCTTTAACCTGCTTCCTAAGAGTCTTATCGTTATGCTAATCTGTGTTCATTAGTTAATTAACAGCTTTCCCTATGGAGAGGTGGAAGAAATCCTCTTGATTATTAAGTTGAGCTGATCCTGTCACAAGCAGATAAGTAAAATACTCCTTTTCATCAATTCCTGACAGTGTTTTGATTCTAAAAAGTCTGTCTGAATTAGGTGTACATAAGATCTCTGCAATTTTGATGTGTAGTGGGGTGTATGAGTGGCATAAACCCACATACGTGCTGGCAGATGTGACATTCAGGGGAAGGTGTCAGATCTGAGCTATAGGAGATGTTGGTCCTTTGGACTTTAAAATCTGGAACATCCTGTTGAATAGAGAGTAGTTGTATAGATAGAGATTTTAGGGAATGAAGGAAAACTGATGGGAGGATATGTTTTAAATAGTTCCTCTTCTTCCTCTTTCCTGTCTCCCAAAAAGGAAAACCCCAAACTTTGCTGCTTCAGAGACGTAACGAGTGGCTGCTGTACAGTGCTGTCTTTGGCTCTGCCAAAACATAGGATAATAGTACACCCACCTGAGCAGTTGCATAGTGACCTAGATTGGGAAGTGAATGCAGAGAGAAAAGAGTCTTTTAATTAAAGTAATTTTCACTGTGTTGCTTTAGAAACAGTTCTACTACCTTGACTGAGATGAGAGAGCTTGCCTGTGCTCCTGAAAGAAATTTTGGTCAAATTATGTTGTTAAACCACTTAGGAAGTAGCATGTAGAATGCTCTTGCTTTCAAATCAAGACTGAGACTTTTTTTTTTTAGTAGAAAATACAGTAAAAGTTATTTAAGTTAATGTAGGAGCAAGTGAATGAAAGATTTTGCTTTTGTTACTTTGTAAGTCAGATAAGTTGTTTTAGTGGTGCCTACCAAATTCAAAATTTACAGAACTACAGAAGTGAATATGAAGGCTAAAGGTATATCATGATTTGTGCTGAAATTAGGAATTTCAGTCTTTGTTGTCATACAGGCCAGCTGTGTTATGTGCAGCTGTGCAAAATGCTAGACGCACAGCTGTGGTAGTGTTGAAAATATGCCTTATGCCAGGGTCTCTTGAAGGCTTTGTATAATTAATCTGTGGCTGTGAAATCAATGACATGCAGAAAGGTGTTTTGCCATGGAATTTTATGGTTTATGGTGGCGGTCCCTGGGATTTCAAAAGCCTTGGCTAAAGTGAAGAACATCTGCAGTCCCAGGCAGTGTGTGATGCAGACATAGGCTGTATTTTCACAGCAGACGAAACCAGCCTAACAGTGATTGGCAGAGAAAAAACATTACTTGTCTTTTTGCTGGATTGATTATCTGTTAGGTTAGTGAGGTGGACTGGCTGTCAGAAGGACTTGCCAGTTGCCAAAGCTAGCACAGGATAATAATGTGTGTCTAGGAGCGGAGAGGAATTAACATGGCTGGATTTTTCTGAAATTGATAACTTGATAGCTTTTAAGACACCAGGAAGTGATTGAGCCATGTTCAATCACTTCTTCAGACTGCTTTGGAGGGACTTGGACTCTTTCTCATCCCAAGTAAATTATCCTGGCTGCATAGGTTTTTGCTCCAACAATTTGTGAAGGAGGGCAGGGGCAGTTTTTAGAGTTCAAAAAACAGGATGCAGCACCATTAACACCGAGTATGAAAATCCACTATCTGTGTGTACTCCAGAGGCTGGTGCATTGACCTGTGCCACAGAGCATCTGTGGCTCTGGGACTTAAGCACTGATTTGCGCAGAGATCAGTAGTGCAATTGGACGACAGCCAACACTCAGTTATAACTTCCTTTGTTACTGTGAAACAATGTTCCAGCTGTCATTAACTGTGGCATTAGTGATGGTGTGTGCAAGCAGTATCAGAGCTAATAAGCAGCAGAAACAATTGTACAAGAACAAACCACACTGGCTCACTGATGTACTCGTTGATGAGTTACGAGAGAGCTGTCACCTGTGTCTTGTGGCAGCACAAGAGAAGTCTTATCTCTGTGCACTGCCTGTCTGAGAAGAGGTGGAAGGTATCTAAGCTGGTGATGTGAGGTCAAGTGTCATCCTCTCTGGCCCAGCATCTATATGTGTCACTTCTCTGCCTTGGGCAAGCAGCAAAGGCTCTTCTCATTTTGCTTATTTGGTTTTGCTCTGCAAGTAGGTGGTCTTCAAGTTTTTGTTACGAACTTCCCCAAAACTGATCTGCCATAGTTTGGTCCTGTATTGGTGGTCCTGGCATTCACATGGTCCTTAAGTCAGTTCCTCACTCATCTTGACATGACTGCACACAGCCACTGTTGGTGCTGGCAGACCTGCCTGCTTTGGGTATCACCTTACTGCTCAGTGGGTTTCCTCTTATGTTACACCCCTCATCTAAAAGCCACATTTTACACATTTGCCACTGGTAGATTTCATAAGGATGTCTCCACAGCATCTCTACGTAGATATGTGTGTACAGGAGCTGGAGATCCTCAGCTGGGAGCCTGGACCTGTATCTCCATTGCACAGGACTGCAGGGGAGGAATATGTTCCCTCTGTGCAGCTAGCTGCTGGTTTGATACTAGGTGCCTTAAAGCTGAATTGTGTGTTGATAAAGCAGTGGCTGAAAAGCATGACATTAACCTTCAGTGATCTCATGTGCAAAGAGAGCTTTGCGTTTTTTCTGCATCATTTTAGTTTTTGTTTTGTTTTTCATCGAGGTCTTAACTGTTCACATTTTGTTTATTTTTTTCACCTCCTGGGTCACCAGCTTCTACTGTTTATTTTGTTAATAATGTTGCTATTTGACTTCTCTTTCAACCACAGTCTTGGTACCTTCCCAGACAGCTACAGCTTGCATTGCTTTTGAGGAAATGTTCAAATAAGTTTACAAAACATTCACGCTCCTCTCTGGTGATGACAGTATGAATAGTGCTTTCGTCACCTGTCAACAACAACCACCAAAGCCCAAGCACAAAATAAATGTGCTCCTTCCTGAGAGAATTAGGGAGGGTAAGATGCAAACCCTTTCTTTTGTGAGGTCGTTTTAAGTGGGATTAAGAACAGATGTTGGGTAGCTTCAGGATAATGAATTGTTTAGTGGGGAATATATAACTATTAAATTCTAATATCAAGAGAAATTACAATATTGTTTCTGGAGCTAGTCTCCTGTTCATTTTACAGTAACATTCCCTCTAATAGTGCTGAGAATAAAATATGTAATTATGACACATTTCTTCATGATAATTTTTCAGTGGAGCCTGAATATGTGCAGCCCTGTGACTATTCAGAACTTGAGGCTTGGCTAATTTGTGCAGGTTTCTTAGAGTGAACTCAGGCACTCACTTTAAGTGAGTCCTAAAAGTTGTGTCTTCTACATGATATCCCAGAATGTTTCTATATGGAATTTAAAAAAAACCAAAACAAAGCAAAAAACTCTTTCATAAAAAACTCCTGTTTAGAAGAGGTTTTCTCAAAATGTGTGTCATGTGTCTGCTCTTCTGTATATCGGAGAAGGAATACAGAGATATGTAACTTCTTCAGTATTGTGGTTCAGGCTGTATTTGGAAGAGTGGAACAAGACATCCTACTGTCTCAAGTATTTAAAATCCTAGATGTATTTTTGCTGTTTTCCAGTATGGGCAAAATGGGGAAGGAGCTTTTTCTAGGTGTGTTCAGTGAAAGTGCATAATTTTTCCTGGGTTTGGGTGAATGATGGTATTCTCATCACAAAATTACTTTCAGTTTCACAATTTCTCTTGGCCTTCTTGTCTTCCACCTAACGCAGATGATTAACTTCCTCCTCTGGCTGCTATTCTGCTCCTCTTTTTTGCTTAACCTTTATTTCTTGTCTGTACTTTGTATCTGACTTACCTGTTTTCTTACATGATTCAGATATTGTACTTCGTGTGTGTTTGACTTGTGTCTGTAAGTTTTCATTAATGCCCTAAGAGTTAAAAGCCGTTAATAAAGGTAGGTGTTTTAGGCCATGCCATTTTGAAAGTACACTAAACCAAAGGAGTTTTCCACATCAAATTTAGATAAACTTTAAAAACTTCCTTTTCTTGCTTTTAGTCAAGTCTTCCTAAATAACTACGACAGGAGAAAATGGTTTTGACATTTTAACAAGATTGATGGTGGAGGAAGTGCAAAACTGTATTTTGGCAGGGAAACTCGCTACCCTGTGTGCTTGCCTTTCTTCATTAGCTTGGTTGGAGGAAATGCCTTTTTGATAGGAATCAAAGCCTAAAATGCTCCAAACCCAAAATTTATCACTGTCTCAGTCTAAATATTTCATGTAATGATGGCTTTTGGCTTGTGTTTTGGGCTGTGTATGTGAGGTGTGTGGGGGTTACCCCTGTGATGTCTGACTCCACCTGCACATGCTTACTGTAGAAGGCTATGTGCAAGTAAAAGTAATGCCACCCTTATAGCAATGGGTGATTATAGCTATTCTTTCAGCAAGTTTAATTTGAAATTGGACAACAGGTAAAAATAGATAGTATAAGACACTTCTTCACACACAATATGAAAGTTTCTCTTGCAGGAGAGCAGATGCTGATTGTATTTGGTGTATAGTTAGCCTGATAAATGGGTCATATATGATGTAAATCTCAGTTATGAACTTTGGAAAACTAGTATTGCCATTACCGGCATTATTATGATCTCCTATCTAGTAGAAGAGTGATCACAATGGTTCTTTTTTACTTCAAACTTTGTATTGAAATTTGCTGTCGCTATCTTAGCACATTTTTTTAAGCGGTGTCTGTGCTGTCTTATAGGCACAGAAATGAGCAATACAGAGGTGAGCTACTTGAATCTTATGATGAAGTTGCAATCAGGATTTCAGAGGCTGTGGATAGGATAGGATCCTGTCTCTTGCTGGAGAACCAGGACCTGTTACAGGGACAGTCCACCCTGCAATGAAGTTTGTAGTGTGAGTTGATGCTGAGACTCCTCTCCATGCATTACCCGTGTATCTTCTGTGCCTCCTTGTGGGGAAAGAGAGAAGCAGCTGGAGTTGGTGGGAATTGAGGGAGAAGTTTGGTTCATTTCCGCCAGCTCTTTCTTGTTTCAGGATAAGGAGGCCAAGCTCACTCCAGCTCCAGGAGATGGTCAGAGGATGGTGTTGCCAGATTTGCTATCACTCAGAATTTAAGGCCAGCCACCACCAGCCCCTGTGATACCTGAGGAGTAGCTAGAACGCATGGCGGGGTTATTTTCTGCTAAATCTCCCATCTCTTAACAGGAAGATTTTGCCTTTATGCAATGAAAAGAAACAGGAGAGCAGGACTTGAGGCTAGTGTGAGTGCAGTTGTTGTAAGGGCACTTTGGCTTTTTGTGTACTTTAGTAACATATTTTTAGGGTTCCTGTGCTACTGCAATAGTGATGTGCCATTTTTACTGAAGTCAAAGTGGGTTGATTTTATTTGTTAACATTAAATGCTTTGAAAAGGTTTGAATTTGGAACAATGAGGTTTTCTGTAACTGTTCTGTGTAGTTATGGTGTTTTTCTTATCTTTATCCTTCTCTTACATAGCAAGTCACACCTTTTCTGTCTTGATTGAGCTTTCTCTGGCATGCATAGATTGATTTCTTGTTGCTTTGTTGGATCTTACTGACTTCAAGGGACCATGTGGATTTGCCCATTGCCATCAGTCAGTCGGATGTTTTAGAGAAGTTACTTTGCTAAGCAGAACTGCAGGTCAGACCTTGCTTGTGCTTTGAAATGTTAAAACAGTGAATGCACAGATTAGAAAATAAATAACATTTAATTTAAGGGTCTGAACTGTACTCAGATGTCAGCATTCATCTTCTCACTGTCCACAGCTCTACTACTGTGGGCTAAATATCCATTACGGGATATTTCTCAGATTTATCTGTTATCAGTATGTTTAAACTGATGTCTGAAATGCAATTGTGAAGGAAACAGTAACAAACAGGTATAAAGTACTTGCATAATTTTCTAAGGCATTTTGTCTTCACTGTCATGCCATGTTTTATTTTTTTCATTGCCTGAACTTGCAGACATGAAAGACTATTGAAGTTTACGGTGAATTTTCTTGAAACCAGTTTGAAATATTTTCTTCACCCAGAGATTATAAAGAAAGCATTAAGATTTAAAAAAGAAAATTAAATTTTGGTCATAGTGGATATAAGGTCTGTAATAGTTCTGTGTGCTGTTTCTGTAATTACTGTAGATGGGGCTCTGGTCCAGAACTGATGAGTTTAAACTTGCTGCTCTTGGGCTATGCAGAATTCAGTAATTTTCCCAAATTCTGCTGTAGCTATTTTCTGTGGGGTGGATGGAGTCTGGGCTGATGCTGTTCATCTTAGGCTTTCAGAAGGTTGTCATGAGTCATTGTAATGTTAGTTTAGTTGAATTTGTGGATATTCTTGTTGAGCAGTGTGCACAGTAGTCAGAAAAGCAAGTCTTCCATGAATCCTGTGAGGACACTGGCAGCAGTCAGAGCTGATAGTGGATGAAGAGCTCACATAGGTCTGTACACCACTTACAGGCATCTGTTTGTCAGTGTCGTACCACAGATATCTGTGGGCTGTAGCTTCATCATCCTCTATTCTTTGCTCTACTTCTTTATGGTCCTGCTTCCTTGAACAAAGGCTCTACTTTGCGTTCCTTCCTTTTGCTTCCACTCTTGTCCAAGCAGCAGCTCTCAGGTACCTGTTTTGAGGCTGAGAAGCAGACATGAACAGTAGAAGCAGTCCCTCTGCAATCTGGTTGCCACAAGTCGTGTCTGAAGTGCGTTGTGCAGGTAAATGAAGGGTAATTTCAGTGGAGAGCCTGTAATAGTGTGTATTTGTGAATCAAATTATTAGTGGAGAAGTAAAATCTTAGTAGTGTTTGCTGCTTGCTTGGAGAAAAATCTTATCTCAGAAAATGTTTTGTTATTTATGGTAATTATTTACTTTAGCTCTTCAGTCAATTAATGTACGTATATAGTGTCTTATATAAGACCATTACTAAACTGACAATAGTTCTTATTACAAAGCACAGTTTGTCTGCTGTTTTACTTGCAAAAGACTTAATAACATATTTCTGCTTCAAAATGCAAAGCAAAAGCTGATATGAAAAAAATAGTCTTTTTTCCCTATTGTTAAGTTTCTGCATGAAAGCAAGATGTAAGTAGGTGCGTAGGAGGCAATTCCTCCAGCAGTTACACATTTGTTCCAAATATATACTGAAAAATACTGTGCACTCTGGGGTTTAAGTAATTCAAGTCATAATTACTTTTGGGCAAGAATTTTTTTTAGAAATATCAAAGAAAGTTTTTGTTCAGAAAGTCTTAAATCTCCACCATGTTGGCTCTAGTGCAGGTCTGGTTGGAAGTTATTTATTGCATCTTCCTTACCAATCTTCAGAAAAAATATTGAGTATCCTTTAAATCGGAAGATAATATATTGCTGTAATTTAAATAATTGTTCCAAAAAGTAAGTGTAAAGGAAGTAATTGGAATGTAGTTGGAGATGTTTTTATGCTAGCTAAGTTTTCTGTATTAACTGTTACTCAAAGCTAGGCAGTCATGTCATGACAGATCTGACCTGGACAGCAGAAGCTGCTCTTGATACCAGTTCTCTAAATTCCGTCTTGTGCCCGAGGCTGAAATGTCTGATCTGCTTGTAAAGCAGTTGCCAAACGCTGCAGAGCTGAACGTCTTCTAGTCTGAATTGTTAGCTCATGGCATCTGCTTCATGAATGGGTCAGACATCCTTGCATTGTTAGGTATGAGTGTCTGCCAGATAAGTGGGGTGAATATCTAAGAAGTGTGCCTAATTGTCCAGTTCTCTGTGCCTGACCCCTAGTAATCTCTTTCATTAGCTACTTTAATAAGACAAGTGACAGTTTTTGAGTGTGCTGTGATATACTGTAGGAAAAAGCTTATTTGAAACACTTGAAAAATGTTACTGCTAAAACTGGAATGGAGACCTGTTATGGCTTGGCTCCACAGAAGTCAGGGTAGTGCAGTCTTAGGGCATGTTGCTTGATATGACTTTGGTAGAGTTAAACTTGCAAAACTCCTTATTCTGAGAGTCTGATTCTTTTGTAAAAATTGCTTATACAGCAGAACTATTTTGGGTAGTAATTCCCTTAAGGTATTTTTGTTATTTAAGATACAGAGCTCTGGTTTTAGTAGGTTTTGCTCATCTTGGTTGGTAGAGGAGCACAGTAATTTAAAATTGAATGACTTTTGATTATTTAGTTATGTTGCAGCTATAACAATTGCTTACATGGGTGGCGTAATATATTTAGCTGTCCTAAATGCAGTGTATGCTCTAGTTAAAAATTACTGCTTGCCCTTGTGTTTGTTTCTTCTTTCCCTTTTTTTTTTCTTTTTCTCCTTCTATTTTTGCCTGTACTCCTCAGCTATGTTATCACCGTCACATGGTGTTCCCCTGCACATGCTTCTCAAGTTCACTCATGATCTTTCTCCTTTGCATATGCCTCACTATTACTTGGCTTCCCTGCCTGCTGGGACATGTTGGCAAGCCATCTGGGCTTCCTTTATTCCTTGCTTCTCTGAGCGTGTCTTGCCTGATGGTGCCTGTCAGCAAGGTCCAGACTCAGCAGTGCCATTGCCATCTGTGGCAGCTTTTGCTTATCCTTGTATATTGATAGAGATCCATTTCCTATGCCTTTCCCTGCTGGGTTTCCAGGCTCTCTGCAGCACAGAGTCTAGACACCATTCTGGAGAACAAGAATGTCTTTAACTGGGTTTTCATAAGCCAAGAGTGGCCGACAGACCAGAGTTCGGGAACAGTTTTATTCAACGTTTTGACTGCAAGGAAGGCAAAGTTCCCCTACATATTTGGGAGGCTCACTTTGGAGAGTTTGTGGTGAATTTTATGAAGTCACACTTCAGTAGAAGTATCAGATTTTTGTTTCTGCCCTTGTCAGGTTTGTAATGTACTTCACTTGCAGACATAAACATTGCCTTTGGCAAGAAGGGCTCCTACTTGGCTTTAGTACTTGCAGGTACAATCAATTTGATCCTTTTTTTTTTTTAACCAAGAAAATTCTCTTAGTAGGCATGTTTTCCTTTTCATAATCCTACTAGTGTTTAGGCTGTACTGTTCATAGGGGACCTCTTTTGTAGGTGGAAATACGTGGGTGTGAGCTTGAAACACTTGAGTGTGCTCTCTCCGTGTTCTCCCGAGCAGCAAAGTCTGGAGGAGTGCATGACTGTTCTTTGTGACATGCTAATTTGCAGATTTCCCCCAGTGTAATTGTAGAGAGATGCTGACTTTGGTTGTATTCAGTCCTGTCTTGCCATAGCAAAAGTGAAAAATCAAAATTTGCCTTTGCAGGTTTTTTTTCTTGCGAGAAATGAATGCTGCTCACCCCATCCTTAGTTATGTTTATATATGATCATGGCCAGCATTTTTCTTAGCAAAATTACGGTGCAGAAGTAGCAGTGCAAGCTGGTTAACTAAATATTTAAATAAAAAACTACTCCATTATTGATTTTAATAATAATGTTGTTACTTGGATGGTAGAAGTTGTTATTTTTAAGATACTATTAGTGTCTTAAGTAAGCAATAAGTAATATTCTCTGGAATCCATGATGATATGAGAAGAAACTACTAAACAACCAACTTCAACAAGGTGTTGAAGAGGTCAAGATTCATAGTCAGAAGCCAATTCAGTCTTTTTATTGGCCTTGTAAGAAGATAGAATTTTTTTACAATGAGGGTGGTGAGGCACTGGGGCAGGTTGCCCAGAGAAGCTGTGGATGCCCCATCCCTGGAAATGTTCACGGCCAGATTGGATGGAGCTCTGAGCAGCCTGATTGGGTGGAAGGTGAAGGCATCTCCGCCCATGGCGGGGGGGTTGGACTAGATGGCCTTTAAAGGTCCCTTCCAGTTGAAACTATTACGTGATCCTGCAATTCTGTTCTGTGATCTAAAACCGTTAATAATGTAACTTCTAATATATGATCAAAAAATGTTGTATTTTGTGTATCTGTGATGATCAACATAAAACTGCCTGAACAGAATCACTTGGGAGGGTGGAATTTGATGCTTCGATTTCTTTTAAAGCAAAAAGTCTTTTCTGGTAAAAGGAAGCAGCTAAAGGAGTCTTCAAATGTGGATGTGGTGTTACTTCTTCAGCCATTTAGTGGCAAAAACATGATGACTTCAAGTTGAAATTACTTGAACTTCTGATGTTCAGTCTTAATGAGCATCTCCTATCTGCAGCCTGTCTGCTTCCCTTGCCATGTATCTATTACCTTAATGTCTTGGCACTTTCCATCCTGGCAAGTAAGTCATAATTACATGTATTTTTAAAGGTGTGTTACTGGGGTAGGAAATGCTTGTATAAAGCAGGTGTTTCTGAATACATATGTGTAGGTTCATATCCTTTATGTTCATCGAACTACTCCATTGAAAATAAAGCCCTTATTCTTTCCACATGTACATCAAGAGATGTTTCCTTGTCATGTGTGTACTTTCCATGACAGTTGGTCTTCCGTAAGCATGTGCAAGATTTAGGTCTTTTAACATGTTGGCTTTGTTACAACTCAGTCATCAGATACTTTACCTTTTTCTTTTTTTTTTTTTTTTTTTTTTTTTTTTAGATAAACTGGTTGACATGAAAGCAGTTGACAAGCAGGCATTACATTACTTTCCTCTTAGCTGTCCAGGCTTTCAGCTAAGTTTAGTGGTCCTGCAAGAATTAGTGCTAGTCTGCTACAGTGTTTCTAGTCTTGTCTTTTTTCAGTTTCTCTTTGTTTGGAGTGAACAGCTGCCGTATGAAACTGTAGTCCTGCTGGATCCCATTCGTAGGCACTGCTGCTTCTGGTCCTTTTTTGTAACCAGACAGCTTTGGTAGCTGAAAGGTTGTAATTTTATTTATAATCCTGTGTCATACAGGAACTCTCTTCTTATGAAGCAGTAGCATGTTATGGTAAAATCAGACAGATGATCATTGTCCTGGAGAACTGTTTATAGGTAAGTTGTAGGACAGAAGAGAGGGCAGATGGGTTTTAGAGGTAATGTCAGACAGTACAGAAAGGAAAGTGATATTGCTGCAAATAGTTTCAATATGCCAAAAGAGCCTGCTCATTACCTTACTGTTTTTTAATTCCCTATAAGTTGGATAGTAGAGAAGAGTTTGAAGGAAACAATTAGAAAGAAAACGGTGAATGTGTGTGGGTGTTCTAGGGGACCTTCCAAGCGTGATGAGTACTTTGGGTACATTTCTAACCCTATGGTGCCATGGAGGTGCTGGGCACCAGGGAACAGGGCTCTTGGGCTCACTGAGCCAGTGTTCATATAATGTGAAATTTGAACAGAATGTGTATATGCTGGCCTTTTCTTTAAAGCCAAAATTAGCTGGACTTTATTTTCATAGTACACATAAATATTGTCTGAATGCAGTGAAGGCAGTAGACTGCGAGCTGTAAGCTCCCTCTGGTGGCTCTAGAGTGCAGTTCAAACCTTAACTGTTGCACTTGTCTGTTCTGGTCAGTTTTGAGAGTCAAAGTATGTAATGTATTATTAAGTTATTGTGATTTAAAAAATTAATACAGGAATGTGATGTGCCATATGCCTTTCCAAGGTGTCAAAGGTTTTCTGTAACTGGACTTCTGAGAATTAGAAGAGTTAATATAAAGCAAGAGGTCTGTTTTCTAATTATTATGAGCATAAGGGAGATATTTCCCATAAAACTTTAATTCTCTTTTTTAGTGTTTTTTAGTGGTGTCATAATTTGCAGATGATATCCCTGAAAGTGCCCTTAAGTATTACAAAACAGAAAATAGATAGGATCTCTATATGACAAATACAATGTGTTAATGCAAAATTAGTTTAGGATCAGGTAGCCCTGATTTAGTCTTCTTGCTGTAAGGATGTGAATATAAATGATCCCAGACTTGCAAAATGTTATGCTTTGTGATACCCAAAGGATTTGTTCCAACGTGATTATAATTAGTGAGGCTTCATGAGACTGCAGAGCTGTGAGCTGCTAGGTCAGTAGTGTTGAAATGGAAATGTCACTCCGTTCCTTTTCTCCCCATCATTGCTCTGGCATTTGTCTGGCTTTTCAATGTTTACTAGGGAAACAAATGTTCATTCCCCTTGCCCATGGATCTCCCCTCTATCCTCTTCTTCTTTTGTGGACTAGTTGATAGAAAGTGTCATGCAAAGAGGTGACAAGATCATGCAGGTGGGACCAAGAAAGGAGTAGGGCCTATCCTTCTGGTAGCAGAAAGTTATTAAAATAAGTCACTTATCTCAAGAAGTTTGATTCTTAGTTCTCATGAAATATCATTGGGCAGAACTATGTGTTCCTTGAGACTTAAAATTATTCCCAGGCATTGCACAGCAACAGAGACTGTAGATTAAATGCACCTTAAATGATAACTGATGCTGAAAAAATGCAGCCTATCACCACCCAATATGTTCTATACTGTGCTGGTTTAGGCTTTTGTGTTGGGTTATGGTGAACCAGACTGGGGAACTGATTCAGATGAAAAAAACTTGCTTTTTTTTTTTTTTTTTGTTCCAACTGACCCAGATAAAAAAAAAAACCCAGTTATTTTTGATAATCACTTCCGCAGTCCGGTTCTCTCGGCATTTGCACAAATGCTTGCCCATAAAATGGGTTGGGGGCTACCCTTTTTTTTGTTGATTTGGTTTATTTGCCACAGCTCTGACTGAAGTGTGTGTCAAGCTGTTGCTGTGTAGGTCGTTCTTGCCTGTTTGATAACCTGCTCCAGATATTCTTCTGGCATTCTGTACAGCTGGTTCTTTTGCAGTGAAGGTAGCTGGAGTCCATGCAGAGGAGGACTGTCCTTCAGACTGCAGAAAACATAGATGGTTAGGAACAGCTCCTGCTGCATGCAGGAGAGTTGAGGTTGTATCATAGAAGTGCCTGTTAAATCAGATTTCATACGTTTTATTTACTGGAAAATATTTCACTTAGGTTAAAAACCTTGGTCTTTATGCTAAGGTCTTGGTACTTTTATTCCCAAAGCAGTGGATATAAATCATAACTGAAAGATAGGTGGCACATATGTTCTCCTCAGACTGCTAGGGAAAGGGAAGGACTGGAATGTGGAGTTTGGAAGTTCAGCTGAAGTTTGATAACTTATGCTGTCACCTTGATCTTGCTGTGCAGTTTGGATGTGATCTTTCTACATACATGCACATTCCTTTCTCAAAGGTGCATCAGTTCTGCTTACCCTGTTTGTGGTATCAATCCCCTGCAAGAGTACCTTGTGCTGTGTGCTTGTTCAGATAAATCCCAAATAGCAGAAATCAGAGAATATTTGTGGCAGAAGTGAAGAGCAGCATGGTGCTGTGTGCTGCTGATACTTCCTGCATGGTTGTTTTTATCATGTAGGGCGGTGGGGGATGTTGGGGTTGCTCCATGAGGAGAGGCTGCAGTGCAGGGAACTCTCCTCAGTGCTCCATAGGCACCTCACAGGGCCCAAGGTTATTACATAGTTCCATGCTTTACCTCTAGCTGATTTTCTGGTAGAAACTGCCATGGAGCTGGCTTTCAGCAGGAGAGCAGCAGGTGTTACCTGAGCAACCGAGGTGCCCAGGATGTAACGGGGTTTAAACACTAGAGGGTAGTATGTAACTGGTAATACTTTATTTCAGAATGTATCTCTACCAAATCCCTTGAATTTATTATACAATTAAGAATTTAAAAACAAATGTTGAGCTAAAGAAAAAACAGTGCTTTGCTTCCAGGACTGTGAGCGTGCATAGCAGCATTTAGTGATGTGCAGTGGTATTTTTGGTCTGAGTAAAAAAAGGATTGGTTAGAATTTAGATCTGACTTTTAAGTTTCTTCAGAAACATTATTAGGAAACTATACTTAAATTGTTCACTCTCTGCCTGATACCTCGATATTCACACCTATGTGCTTGTGATGTAAATACACAATGGTCTATAAGAAGAAACTATTCCTGAGAGCAAGCAGTTTTGCCAAGAGATACTTGATTTTGGTGTTTAACAAGGCAAACATTTATAAATTCATGACATTGCTCTTACTGTGTTTTTGATCAGTGCTTGAATAACTTTTTTTTCTTTCAGGCACCACCTTCCATGGTCAATAATGAGCAACGCCAACATGCTGAGCACATATTCTTATCGTTTAGAAAATCAAAATCACCATTTGCTGTTTGCAAACATATTTTGGGTAAGTTTCAATAAATTGTTAGGCGTGTACATTCTTTTATAACTGGAACTGTGCTGTTCTTTTACTGCTGGGACTATGAACATCAGTTTTGATATTGATGAGGGGTACTTTTTGATAGAGGGTGAAGCCTATTACTGTCCTTTTTTGTTTTATTTCTGTCAGTTTCAAAGCTGTAAGGTGTAACTTCATGTAGCTAAGTTCCTAAACCGATTTGATAGAATTCCTCTGCCACATGATTATTGTAATACTGTCTAATCTGTGCAGCTTGTGCAATTGCCAGTAGTGTGGTTGCTTGGCTTTATGCTTCCCGTTATCAAGCAACAATGCAATTTTATACACTTCTACCAGATTTTGCGTTGGTGCTGAAATGAGAGTTTATTTCCAGTTGAACAACTTGGTTGCTGTTGACAGGGCAGCTGTTTTGCTAAAAAGAGGAAAAAGCTGGAAAAGTTTCTGTCCACCTGGTAGAAGCAAGAGAGTATTGATTTGAAATTCTGTGTGCTTATACCTGTGGAGAAAGGAAAGAGGCAAGATACCACCCTTCATCAGAAATTTCTTTGGTTTTAATGGAAATGCTATAAATCTGGTTGTGTAGCAAGTTTCAAAAAATAAATGTTTTTACAGGTGCTATAGAGACTTATTAGAGTTTGGCAGCTAAATCTGAAAATTAAAGGCGCAGTAATGATGAAAGATTGCTGCTCAACACCATGGTACTGACCAGATGTGAGTGTTGGGGACAGGTGAGGGGGAGTTTCAGTGAAAGCTGACTCTGAGACCTGATGAGGGAAACCTCAAAGTTTGCACGAAAGAACACATGCCAAAACCACAAAAGGAAACTTGCATTTTAAAGAATTTGCTAGAGTGAACAGAGGAATATTAGAATTATGTTTAAAATATTATTTTTATACTGAATTCATTCTGCAGTATTTTAACAGTTATTTCTAGATTTACTGGATTAGAGATTTACAATTCGTGAATACTGTGATGTCAGTATTGCAGACCTACTCCTTTGTTAGACTGTGATACACAGACCAGGAGATGTTTCCTTTCCTACACCCACTCACCGACCAAAATTTTTCTCTACAAATGGATTCTGGGTTTAGTATATTATGGTAGTACTCCATCTGGTTTGGAAGACTGCAATCACGCTTTTTGCTTGATGGGTCAGCAAAATTGATGCTTCTTGTTTTCAAGAAGCATTGACTTTTTGAGAAAATAAGGTAGGTGAAAACGTACTTAAGTAAATTAATTTGCAGACCATTTGGATCTAAGTGATACATTTATCATCAATCAGAAATAAATAATGAAATTTCATGAAATCTGCTGGCTGCTTGGAAGGAATATGATGCTGATTTTAATACTTTTTGGATGTCTAGAAATATTACATCCTCTAACTGTTCATATGCTACTGCCATTGAGAAGCCAGCGTGCTTCCGCATGGGTAAGGTTTTTCCTGGAAACGTAGGTAGTTATGATGCTGAGGCCTGGAGCTTACAGACTTTTTCAAAACTTTGTGCCTCCTCATTAAGTATCTGTACAGAAAGAACTGGTAGTTAAGATTTGTGAGTTGAGGAAGGAGAGGGATTGTGAAAACAGGAACCAGGGAAGGGAAACAACCTGCTTTTGATGAATAGTAAGAGTTGAAGTGTACTGAAGGTATGTGTGCAGGTAAGGATGGGCTGGAACCAGAGGACCAAGCAGATGGCTTTAAAAAGAAACAGAAAAAAATGGTCAAGAAAGGGACTGGAATGGAAGTAGAGAAAGATAACAAGGATTTTTGATGTAATTTGTGGAAAGAAGAGTGTGTGAATGATAGAAGGAGAATAATGGAAAAGATGAGCATATGAAAAAGGGGAGCAGCTACTACTGTGTCGTTCTTTAGAAAACTGGAGTTCAACCCGGGAAGCACGAGGCTCTATGTTCTGCTGTAAGCTTATAGCTGTTCAGTGCACTGGCAAAACTTGTCCTTCCTTTCTTTAGTAAGTTTCTGTGGAGGATCATGGTGCTCTGGCTAATTACAGGCTTTCGCTGCGGGCTGCAGCTCTATGCTGTCACCGATCACAGTTGTGTGACTGCCGGACTTGGTGCGAAGGGGAAACTCCATCCGTTTTAAATTACAGTCTCTTTTTTTTTTTTTGTGTGAGCTTTGTACAGTTAGAAAAGTTGAAGACCCAAGGTAACAAGTGCCAGAATTAAAATTCCCATGCAGAAAAAATTCAGTTTGTTTTTATATGTGTTAGACATACACATTAATCTTTTACTTAAGTGATTACTTAGTTTTCCAAATTAAGCTAAGTAGATTTAAAGGTGGTTTATTTTGATTTAAGCACGTTTACCTGGGTGGGTTTAGATTTGGAGGCTGATTAAGTTACTTTAAAATATTTTAGCAAATTAGCTGCTGTCTTGGATATAGAACTTGCATATAAAGGAAATTTATATTATAGACTTGTGTGTATGTAACTGGGGGAAGAAAGTTTGTTTTGTAGTAATTTAAAGCCCTTCACCTCATGATTGAGATTTTTTTCAAACAAACCGAGTTTTTGTGATCCTGGCAGATCACCCACTATAGCTCAAGCTCTGCTTTTTGTTTGGGAATTTTATTTCATCATTTCATATTTTATGCTTTTGCCACCTTCTGGCTGCATCCTTTCTGCTGAGCTCAGAATGTTTTGAAACTGGCTTCTGAGATACTACCTGCTATTTCCAAGATAAAATTTTTAAAAGCAAAGGAACAACAACAGAAATGTCTCTGTAGCTTTCTATCATGATAGAAATTATATTCATATTCTGACGTTTCTCATTAAATTGTACTTTTAGTCACCCAAGCTGTCACCTCTCTCCTTAACATATCTTTATACATTCCTTAGTGCATCTGTATACACAGTAATCCAATATTCAGATAATAATGGCAAATGGTTCCTACACTGTGGTCAGAAATTATATTTTGATTAACTCAAAATAAATATGGAAACTTGAACATGATGTAGAATGCTTTAAATATACCACAGTGTAAAATTTTTGCTTGAATAATTAAACACAAATGCTACATTTAAGTGGATTTGCTTCTCTTTATTACCCGTAAAATGCATGTACTTTTATGCACTGTTGGTTTCAAAGGCAAGCACAGAAATTTCCATTTTTGACATGCCTGTGAGATTAATCACTTTTATTAATTAATGTGTTGGAACTTAATCTGTCGTCTTATTTATTTTATTCCCCAGTTGTGTTAGCATTCTTATTCCTGTTCTTTGAACCAGCCTCCTCATGCAGACAACTTTTCTCCTAGGTGATTGACTTGAATAATATTGGACAATTTGATCATTGGGTTATTGATTATTTATCCCACTTTTGAGTTGTAAATTGTTTGTCTGTTTTCATAGCAACAATATTTTATTTAATAATAAATGATAGTAAATTCCATTTTTTTGTTACAAACACTGTCAAGCTGAATACATGTCTTCTAATACTCAAGTTGCCTTTGTTTCCCCCCACAGAAACTAGTAAAGTGGACTATGTCCTTTTTCAAGCTGCTACAGCGATAATGGAAGCAGTTGTAAGAGAGTGGATTCTCTTGGAAAAAGCTAGCATTGAGTCACTGCGAACATTCCTTTTAACCTATGTCTTACAAAGGCCTAAGTAAGTATAGAAAACATACCTCTGAACATGTAGGGTTCTGCATAAAGTCTGGGTTATCATTTTTGTTTCCCTGGGTAGCAGTGCAAGATCATTTTAAGAATAATTTGTCTTCTATTCTTAGCAGTTAACTTCTGTCAGCTTTCCCTTATGAATTCACACAGAATATTTGAAAAAGAAATGTGCTTAAAATTTTTTTGAGCATCGATGTCCAGAATTATCTGCAAATATATTTGTGCAATGTTGTTTACAGCCTTCAAAAGTACGTTCGGGAGCAGATTTTATTAGCAGTAGCAGTGATAGTGAAACGGGGATCATTAGACAAATCAATCGACTGCAAAAGCATTTTTCATGAAGTCAGCCAACTGATCAGCAGCGGTAACCCCACCGTGGTAAGTACTTTGTTTCTCTTCAAAAGCTAAGCAATCTGTCAAGCAGCTTATGTTATATACTTAGTGGCTAAAAAATATTTTATACTTCACTTATCCAATTAGTAATTAAGGTGATAGCTGGCTGTTAAATCATTTGCTAAGTTGGAGATTTTTTTAATGTTTTGGGACTAGACATAGCATGTGTAGTTCTTTGGTATACAATGAGACCATATTTTTAGGGAATGTTTTTTTGCATTTTCTGAATAGCTGCTATAAGTGCCGTAGTTGTGGTGGTTTGTTCTGGGGTTTTTTTGGTGTGGGTTTTTTAATTTGTTTGTTTTCTTTTTTTCCTCTGGGTTTCTTTAATCAAATAGCAAGATCTAAAACGGATTTTCTGTAAGCTGGGAGGTTCTTTGCACTCTCTGTTCCCCTTCCATCTGTGCAGTGCTGCACTCTGTTGTGGCTCAGCTGTCGAAATAGACTGCAAGCAGGAGGCATAGGGCTCTGCTGTTCTCTGGGAGATGAGTAGGTGGAGAGAAAGGGGTGTGTGGAAGTAAAACATGGAATGGAAATACAAAACTTATTCTTGATTTAATGTCATACTACTAGGGGTAAGTGTTACCTTCGATACTGAGCTCAAAGTGGAAACAAGGTGTCCAATATCTATCTATGCATTTAGTGAAATTCCGTCTGCTATGCCAGCAGATAAGTTTAGAATAGGTCATAATAGAGGCATGTAACTAGAGATTAAAGAGAGGTGATTTTTCTCCTACCAAATAAAAATCAAAGAGTATATAGATTCCATGCTGAAACTTTAACTGAAGCTTTTCTCAAACAAAAACCTTGAGGGCGCTGGCTTATAACACTGCTGAGCATTTAGAGCAGCAGTTGTGCTAGATATGAGTGGCAAATGTTTAACTCTGAAAATTCAATCAAAGTGTACTAGAAGTAATCCAGCTCATGTCATGGTCCTAAAAATAGTGTGTCACCTCTGAGCAACAAGTAATATCCCTCCAGCGTATGGAAATTTCATTTACTCTTGTAAACCTAAATTTCACAGTTATTTACCTTAAGGAAACCGTTCTAGCCTTTTGATTCTGTATAATTTGGCTAGAAATGGGTATTTGTTGAGAAGAACTGAGTTAATGCTTTTTTCCAGGAAACATACTCTGGTTATTAAAATGGAGTTGCAACTGAGGTTTTCAAGTCTTGTGCACGACACTGTGTATGCTCATGTAGTTTACAGGATCTTTGAATAAAGATGCAAAAGTGGAGTAAATAGAAATGTGGACTTTGAAGTAAGTCATGCACCGTTCAGCTTGTGCAGTTGCATTCTGTGAATGCCTGTCCACAGACACACTGCCCTGACCACAGCATACAGCAAGCAAAGACTGCCTGCTCCAAGCATATCATCCTGGGCATGCTGCGCAGCAGAGCATGTTGCAGAGGAGCTCTGCCTGGGGGAAGGGATACTCTTCTCCAAGTTCAGCTCACTGCCAAGTTGAGCTCAGTTTTCCATTTCCCTTTATTTCATTTTCCCTTTATTTTATTTCCCTCTCTTCACAAGTATGAATTTCTCCATAATTTTTCCAAAAGATTTGTGCTCAAGTTTTAAGAATGGTATTGAAAATGTCTAGGATGTATAATGATGTTTTCTGTTCTGGTGTGCTAATGAAACTTGCTTGCAAAAAAAACGGACACATGATGCTGCTGGAACATCTTTTCTGTATGGCACAGTATATGGTTGTTAGTCTTGGGCAAACTGGTTATAAGCACATACTCCCATGTATATATGAGGGTTTGTATTGTAAACCAGTTCTCATTCATGAAAATGTTCTTCTAAGCTTCGGAGACTTTGCTGCAAGAGAGACTTTGCTACTGGCACCCAGGACTGGCATGTGCAATAATAAGCAGTAATTAAATGGTGGTTTAGTGCAGTACCTGCCAAAATTGCATTCTGAAGGGGGTCAGGGCATGCCTCCTGCATAAATGCATAACAACTTTGAATTATTTCATACAACCTTTCATAGAATGAATTATTTTTTTACTTATCTTTTCAAATACGGCTGTGTGGTTTTGTTTCTTTTCTAGTGTCCCAGTAACATTCAACCGTTTTTGTGGGGCCATGTGGTGCAGTTGCCTTGCTGCCATGGGGAGTGTCAGCTAAGGGTCCTTCAGGATATTATGTGAAGCTCACATCCTGGTACTGCATTCAAGGGAGTGGTACTGCATTCAAGATCTGAGATATGCCATTGGGACAGTGGCACAGGTGTTTCTGGAGATGGGGTTATATTAGTTATTTGTAAATACTATCCAAATCAGGGGAGAGGCTAAGATGTAGGTATGGAAAGAGATCAGCAGATGTTTTCCAGTCCTCTGTGCTTCCCTGTGGAAGGAATCATTCCACTTTTTTGACGTCTTTCCTGCGGTGTGATACACACTCTTTTCTCCTTGTACATTCAAGTTGCAGAAGTCTGTCATACCTTTGTGACTCCTAATTATTTTTCCAGGCTCTTGGTCACTTTCTGTATCCTACCCGGCCTTCTGCTCTGACCTTCTGCCCACCCATTTGTATCCTCCTGCCTGCAGTTCACTACACATGAAGTCAGCAGCAGGTCACTTCATATTTAAAAATGTTCAAAGCTCTCAAACAAGAGCTATCAGCAGCTCTTGGCTGCTGCTAATTGGTCAGAGCATGGTGTTAATAATGCTAAGGTTGTGGGTTCAATCCCTGTATGGGCCATTCACTTAAAAGTTGGACTCAATCCTTGTGGGTCCCTTTCAGCTCAGAGTATTCTGAGATAATGGCTTTCTACAGCAGTTTGTAATTGAAAGTCCATTTTAAAAAATCAAAGCATTCTCTTGTCTGCTTCTTGTCTCTTTTCTGCTTACTTTTTCCTCCCTGTTGGCTGTGAAGCTTCTTGATCCATCTTTACCTTACAAGAATAAAGTAGGTACTTAATCTTTTCCATTCCCTGCAACCCTCCACCCAGTTTCTGTCAGACATCTGCACTAGATTTGTGATCATTAGACAGTCCTGCTCCAATAAATCTTTAGGACTTTTCAGTAATATCTTGTCAGGATCAAGTCATGATAGTTGGGGTAATAAGGAGGGCAGTGAATGTAGATGGTTGTGTCTGTTGCGTGTGTCCTTTTGCAGGAATTTGATGTGCTTAATACCTCAACTTCTTGAGTTGAAGGTATTGGTTAAAAATATCTTTAGAGATGTATTTTGAGGCTGGAGCTTGTAGGTATGTAGCGGCAAACTGACATGTGAGCAAGACTGATGGATGAACTGTTGAGAATGAAAAAATAAAAAGGAGATTGGAAGGAAGATAAGAAGCGAAATTGAGTTGAGAGGAATAAAATGGCCATGAGATGAAAAAGATGGCTTTGGTATTGAGTAATCTTTTAATAATGGAACACAGTGTACGCGTTAAGGAAATAACAGGACACTAAGGAGAAGTAATACTACAGGGATGGGAAGGATGCATGGTTAGAGCCAGGTTTAGAACCTGGGGTGTTGGCTTCTGCTCCTGGCTCTCTACCATTTGGTCTTTTATGCATCTCACAGAAGAAACCTTTGTCTGAGAAGGGAAAGCAAACTTTTAGTCTAGCTGCCTATTTATTTATAACTGAATTTAGGTAGTAGTCCTCTAGGAGGACAAGGATTAGCTTTTGAGTTCTTGGTTTTGTTTTTCCTGGCTCCTTCTATATTATTGATACAAGCCATTCGTCTGCTCCTGAAGGAGAGTCTGTAATCTCCCTCCAATAGCAATTTCAGGATCTCTATTCAAAATCTTCATCTCTGGGGGGCAGAACTTCTGGCAGAAGACACAGTATCATAGGCCAATCTTAAAATGCTAAGTACATGTTTTCTGTCACTGATTTCAAGATCGTGGAACATATTGTGGGCCAAGTTCTTCTCAACTATAAATGGCTTCAATTTCTTGGCCTTTTCTTTTTGTGTTATAATATTCTGCTTTTGCATAGCTGAAGGATTTCATTTGTCCTTCATCCCTCCCAGAAGGACAGGAGTCCTGGCAGCTAAGTGACTGACTCGCTGGAGGAGGATCTGGTCTGCATGTGAACGCAATCAGATAGATTTTGTTTAAAACTGGACTTTAGATATGGGTCACAACTCAATTTCTTCCTGAATGTGTGTAGGCAGATACAGAGGGGTCCAGCTGCTATAGACCTGACTGGGAAGCAACAGAAGCTGTGTTCTTTAAGATGTACAGTGCATACAATAATATGTATTTTAATATAAAACTCCATATCTAAAGCCTACCTAATTTTTTTTTTTTTGTATATGGAAGAAGACTTGTCAAGCCTCACTGGAAGAGCTCTGGAACCCTAACAGTTCTTTCTCTTGTAAAATTTGTAAATCTGTTGTTCTGTTTCCCAATGTTCCTGGTTGGGCTAGAGAGAAGATTCAGCTGCTTCTGAGCCCAAAGAAGATCCCAAAGCTTCTGAGGGACGTGCTGCGAATGGATTTCATGTGAGCAGTGGGAAATATTAATAAGCAAAACTCTAGGCATTCATCTTCATTGAGGTTAACCTACCCATTATAATGGCTGCCTGGATAACTAGTTATGTTTATTTAGCATTTACAGTTCTTGTTTCTGTTCTTTAAAGGGAATTTTATTTCTGGAAACCTGTCTAGCTGTTACTGTTTCATGTGGTAGGGTAGAGTTGGAGAGGCTCTCCTGACTTCCACGTTTTGACAAAAACGTATGTATTATCCCCCCAGCTGGATCTTCTGGTCTAATAAAATCGTTTCATTGTTCTATAAATCTCATTGCCCTTGAGACATGTTGAGTATAAAAAATGGATGGTGAACCGGGATATTTAAGCTGGTAAGTGCTCTATAAAGGCCTAAGTTAGTGTGCTAAAGATTGGCTTGGGAATTTTAGGAATCCAGAAACTACTCCACATGTGAGGCTAAAATTCAGTAATAGAAATGTACGAGAACTTGAAAACATAAGTGGTTTTTTAGTAGTTGAATTAACTAGGGACTTCTGCAGTTTTCAGACATTTCTGTTTAAAGACAGCTGGCTTTACTAGAGATGCAGTACAGCAAGTCTCCAGCTGAGTTGCTTAATAACTACTAGAAATTGATAACTCCCCAGTATTATTTACACTAGAGCCACTGTTTCAAAGGCAGGGCTGGGAAGTGGGGCTGGGAAGTGAGGCTGGGAAGTGAGGAGATGTGTTCCAGGTGTTGAGATGTGCATCCCCTGTTCTATGTATGGCATGCCAAACCCTTTCTTTCCTCAATTTTGCTATCATGAGATGTGCACCAGTGGAGTTCCTCACCTGTGACCTCACAGACTCTCTGGGAAAGAAGAAATTATGTGTTTCCATGTGTTATGCCGTGTATTTCTTTTATTACATTGGTGACACACAAATAAACAGGTTTGAGGGGAAAAGCATCTTTAAGGCATTTGTTGACCTTAGCTGCTTGGGGTTTAGTCATTCTTCCTCTCAAACGTACTGTCTTTCAGAACAAATATGTTTCGTTATGTACTGGATCTTTGTGTCAGTTTGCTTAAGAACAGCCATTTCTTCCTCACAGCCTCTCATTTTTCCCTTTGGGCAGATCTGCTGCAGAGCACAGCCGTGTAATGCAGCTCATTTGACAGAGCTGGTGGTGAGGCAGGCAGGAAAGACCAGGAATGAGTACTGGGAAAAGTGGGGGGAGGGAGGACACCTGCCCACCAAAGAGCACTTGTCAGGATGGAGTGTATTTAGAGCTGGGTGCTGCTGATGGCAAGCTGCATGGCTAGTCTTACTAGTCATTATTTTGAGTTTTATTGAAGTCCTGTATTTGTTCATGCCACTAGGGTAGGAGTGAAGATCCAACTGGTGCTGTTCAGACAAGAACTTGGAGAAGAATATGTTACCTTTATTAATGGTTTTCAGGCCTTCAACTTCTTTTATGAGGTTGCTTTTTTTTCCTCTCCTTATTTCTGCATCACAACTTTGCCTGTCTCCAGAGAAACAAAGAAAAGCATGTTTTGCTCCCTATGCTCCAGCAAACTCTGCCTGGACCTGTTCCGTTATTAGTAGAGGCTGGTACTTCCCTTCTCTCTTTGTGCAGAGCCTGCATGCTTCACATGCCACAAGATCATCGTCCTCTGGTCCCTGGTGATTCAAAGGGGAATTGATTTTCCTTCTCAGCTTATCCCTGGGGGTTTCCCTTGGTTTGGCTGGTTCCCTCCAAGGAAGGGAAGCAAGGTCTCGCCTGTTGTTCTGCTGTAGCTCTGATGTGTTTAACCTGGCACTGTTCATCTGTCTTTGCACAGTGGCAGAGAGGGAATGAGAGGAAAGGAGTGCACTGCCCAGCCAGTCCCTTACTGCTGGAAGCACAGAACTGCAGCTGTGGGTCCTATTCCTATCATCCTGTCTCTGCTCTACAGCTTTTTTCCACCAGTTGGCTCATTTGGGAAGGAGCAAACAAAAAAACCTGTGGGGTCTTCCTGGTGCTTGCTTACATTTCTTCAGAATATGTTCTGGTTGTCTTTGGTTGAGAACCACTACTTCTGCTCCTGGGTCCTCCACCCACCTCGCAATACTCCCAAGTTGGAAAGTTGGACTGGCCTCAGTTATTCTGTGTACATAAAGTTATTTCTTTTGGCCTTCTGGCCATCCTGTTAACGTTTCAGTTTGGAGTTGCAGCTTACATTCTGGAGATTTAGGTATTTTGAAAATGTTAGCAAATACATCTGGGCTTATTCAAGGACGTTAGAGAAGAAGTGTATTTCTGCCTTAATAAGGAAAGCCTTGCTTTAAACAACTTATTTGGTAAAATTGCTTTTGATACATTCTCATAACAGAATTTTATCACCTAGGAGCAACACAGCAAATTCTGCTTCTGATACATTTACTCTTTGATTCTTCCTGCTCTTGTGTAAGTTAAACTTAGATGGTTTAGGGATGTTACTAAATCTTCACATGGCTTCCCTTTAGTTTCAGTAACAGAGTTTACATTACACATGTGGAGACAAAAAGTCCGCTAAATGCATATTCAGGCTGGCAGTGATCTAAGGTAACAGGGTAGATGTTATGATTTGCTCTATTCAGGCAAGACCTACATTCTTTTAAATATGCTTACTGCTTTTTCTTTAGGTATAAGTGATACTTGCAGAAGGCACTGCATGATAGTTTAGGTTTTGTAGTAAAACGAATTCTTTAATCAAACCTCTGACAACCTAACTGTATCTCTGCTCTGAATTCAAAATGAGGAAACAGTTTTGGTATTGGAGTTCATTCTGCTTTGTCTGTTGGCTTTGTTGCTGGAGAGCTGGTGTGCCACATGTCCATTTTTTCCTAGGCTGCATTTGAGCTCTTCTTCCTTTCAGATGCTTTGTAACCTAACTACCCTCAAATGAAGCACTTCATTTATTCCATGGGCAGCCAAGGCACAAGTGTGAAATCCCTTCAAACATTATGGCTTTAACTTCTTTTATAGGGGACATTCCATTTGGAGGAATAAGTTGCATTTACCTTTTGCATCTGAGTTTTATGAATGATATAAAAATGTTGTTTACTGTTAAAATGGCACATGATCTTTCTGTAGTGTCTGTGTTTTATAAAAGTAATGTAAAAAGAAAACCACTGAAACAATTGTTACTACTGGGTGTCTGATTGCCAAGTTAATCTCTTATCACAAGTCCCATTGATCTTCTGTTTGAGCAGCTGAGAGTCTATTTTATGTATAGCGATCTTTCATAAAGTTTATTCCTGGTAATAAAGCTAACTGGGGTGAGTGCCAAGCTATTCTCAGAGGCAACCTGCTCTCTCAACAAGAGAAGGATTTTATTTTGTTAGATAGGCTTATTGTTTGGGTATGTACTTGTGGCAGAACTAGTGAAATTGCTAGTGAGTGAGTCAAACTAGGTTCAGAGGTGTACTCTTACTGGTATGAAGTTAATGGCATTTCTGCACAATAGACATTCAGATCTGGCTTTTAATATGATGCCCAGAGTCATGTGCATTTTCTACTTATTACAGTGTGGTATTGCTAACTTGGATTGTTAATATCTTCAGTGGTGTGGCAAAAACCTTTAAAAAAACTTAAAAAAAGAACCAAAAAGTCCCCACCACAAAACAAATAAACAAAGAAACCAACCAAAGAAATCAAGCCATGCCAAAATCAAACAACAAAAAAAACCAAAACAAAACCAAAAATCTCTGCCCTAGAATTTTATAGATACGGTGCATTCAATTTTCTTATGTGTAAGAGGAAGAAATTTTAGTTCACAGAGCACACAAGTGTTGGTTTCTCTGAAATTATGTTGGTTTTCAGATTTTTGAAATCTTTTTTCTGATAGTATTTGTGTTGAAGTACTTAGTGTCTTCACACCAAATGTACCTGTATATTAAAAAAATGTGATTCAAAACATTAGTAGTTAACCTTCAGGGAAATTTCTTTATTAAAATCAAATTTTATTTTTAGTAATGTTTATTTGAGCTTTATGCTGGAATTTCTGAAGTATTACTGTGTATTCAGGAAAGTTTAATAGATGGCAGGGCAAATATTATTTTAAGCAAATAATTTGTCAGTACTCATGAAAATGGCTATCTTACTGCTATGCACAACAGTCTGTATAAATTCCTATAGCCTCATGGCAGTTTTGGGAAGCACTGGTGGTTTAGCATAGCTCTGTGCAAATCCTTGACGTTGCAAGGACAGGTTACGGTCTTGATCTGTTCCCCTGCTCTTGTCTGAAAGCTAAAGTCAGGGGGACTGGCACCTGCCTTCTAGGAAACCAGTCTTGAGCCATCCCACCTCAGCCTGTTGTTGCAGTAAATTTTAAATTACTGGCCAATATCTTCATTTTGGTCTTCTCCTACTCTGGTGACCTTGCTATATGGGAGTGCATACAATTCCTTGTGGATACAAGGGGTAAGCACAGGTGCAGATGGCGACAGAAGTGTATGGATGTGCAAATATTGCATGTGATGCCCTTGGGATGGTGAGGGAATAGGGCAGGATTTGCACCTCAGGTATTGCAATACCAAGCTAAGGAAGTTGATGGGATGCTGGGAATTCAGTAGGAGGGAGTAGAGCAGAGGGATGCATTGTGCCTTGTTATTTGCTGTGAGCTAGCCTGCTGGAGGGAATAAGGTGCGTAAATCTAATAACATCATTCTTGTCCTGTCATGCTCGAAGGTCTGAGACATCAGTACCTGCTATCTGAATTCGCTCTTATTGAAATCAGGGGGATAGGTCACTGCTCAAGTTGCTTTATTGGGCTCTCAGCAGATTCAGCCAGCCTACCTGTACTCATTGCTCTTTACACCTTCAAAGAGATGTCTTTACCATCAGTCATAAAATTTAACCTTCCTTTTGAATTTTTCCTTGGAATCAGGAGAAAAGCACACAAAAAATCTGGAACACACTTTTACCATGCAGTAACACATTACCCTCCAAGGAGAAAGCATAAATTATATATACATATAAACAAACTGGAGAAAAAGAAGGAGCTATTGCATTAATACTAAGTATTTGTAATCACAGTGGGAGCAAACTTTTCTTTCTGTTGGTCCTGCCCTTTTGAACTTGGTGATTTATTTTCCAATAATTGGCAACTAACTGCAAATGATGGGTAGTCTGCATTGCTGCCCTGCTTGTCCTGTGGTAGTCTTGATGATGGTTTGGTGTCAAGATCTTAGCATAATAAAGCAGAAACAGTTTAGTTTTGGTCTGGTTGTTGTACTATTGGAGCCACTGATACCACTTGATAATCAGGGTATGTTACAGAGTACCAAAGTGTGCAGTTTTGTAATTGCAGCTAGTGATGTCCTTACATTGTAGCTGCTTTGAGCTGAAAAATGTGCGTGCATCAGTAATTTGAACATCAAATAAAAACGTGTATTTTAAACTACTTAGAGAGTCTTGTGAGACATCTTTGCATTATTTCTTTAAAGACATGTACTCTTATCTGAAGTATTGTTCTAAAGTAAAACTTGAGGGTGTATTTTAGTTGTTTGGTTTTTGATTTTTTTACACCCATGTCAATGCTTTTCATGTGGAACTTCTGATGTTGGATTTAAAACTCAATACTAATCTATACTGATTTTTGTTTTTAAATATTAGATCTAATCTGTATTACCTCTAAATAAAAAAAAAATATTTATTGTGATAATACCTTGCACAGAAATTTGGAAATAAAATACTGAAATGTTTGAGCTATTTAGAAATACTTCTAATATAGAAATGACAAAGTTGCACTTTTACTGGAGTAGTTAAAGTGATGCTGGTTTTCACTGGCTAAATGTTTCTTTAGTCATATGTGTTGTTTGACAGCTGACTGTAAATGAGAAATAGTCTGCTTGAAATAAATAATTTCTTTAAAATGGGAAAGCTTTTACTTAGCAACTGATCAGCAATATGCTGATCTGCTGTACTTTTACAGCTTTATTGCATAGTGGAAGAGAAAACCTGTGTATTATCACAAAGCCACTATGTTTGATCTGTCTGGAACTTATTTAGCAAGTAAGAATGTTAATTTAGTGTATACTGACTAAGATAACTAGTTGTCTGGGGGGGTCAAGGTACTGACTTCAGAGGCATTTCTGAACAAAGATGTTGCAGTTGGTGGGTGGATGGCACTGGTCTCAGCTGTTGTATGAGCTTGCATAAATAGTATCATCTCCACTTTAATCTTTCGGGTGTTCAGAGGTAGTGTGCATATTTCTGTTTAACCCCTGGACACTTGCTGGCATGCATGACCCTTTAACAATTCCTATCCCTCTGTCCATCCCTGGCACCTTGGCTCCAAACAGTCTGGGAGGATAGCCAGTAGTTTTGGAGCTTTTTGTAAAGAACATCTTTTTAACAAAAAGTCTTTTCATTTCAGCAGTATGCACTTTCTATTGTGCTTGTTACAGCAGTGTACGGCACAAGTCTGAAGTACTACTTGCATCTCCACTGTGCAATACGTACTCCTCTTTGTGTGCAAGGATCAGTTAAAAGATATTAAAACTGGTGATGATGGTTTCTGGACTTTGGCATAAGGAAAAAAAGCTTTTTTATATTTTGAAAAACAGCAACAAAGGCTGGAGATGTGAGTTTCATACAGAAAGTTGGCTTTTAAGTTGTGTTTTATATAAGCACTTAATTTACCTTATCTTAAGTTTTGAGAATGATAAAGATACATAAACCTTCAGTCTTCATGAATCTGTGTCTCTAAAATTAACATGCCTTTTCCTCACCAATATTTGTATCACTTCAGAGACATAATTTCCATAGAGTAGTTTTAAAGATTATTTCTGAGGCTTGTGTATGTGGTGCTTTGGAGGGAAGTATCCAAGACCTTTCAAGCATCAGAGCTTTCTGTGGATTCCTCTCCTAATTTTTTTTATGGGGAGAGGGGGAAAAGATGTAGTAGATAGTGCGTTGCCAGTGTTGTTTTTGACAAACTTGTATCACTTTTGGTGCTATAAAGGTAATCATGATCAAATACCAACATGGTAAGTGTAGCAAATGCAAAGAAGGGCCAAAACAAACTTCAGAGTGACCTGATCTATTAGATCAATAAAAATAAGTGGAAAGAGAATCTTTCCTGAAACTGATACCTGTAATAGCCTGCGCACAGGGAGAGAAAGTAAATGGAAAGGCTGGGAAATGGTTTGCAGTAAGTTGGTTTCCATTTGTAGCAATGATCACACAGATGCCAGCTTTTATATTATTCAAATACTATCATTTGTTTTTAAGGATGGAGGCCTGATGATTCCAGGGATGGTTCATCCAAGGATCTATTTTCTTGAAAGTTTGACTTGTTCTAGTTTGTGTTAGAAGGAACTGAAGTAATAGTCTTATTCAAATGCTAATAGAAATATGAAGGACACTGTAGGTGCTATTGCATTATTTGGACATCTTTTAGTTATATTATTCCCCCTTATTTTTTTTATAGCAAACTTTGGCCTGTTCCATTCTAACGGCGTTGTTGAGCGAGTTCTCAAGTTCAAGTAAAACCAGCAACATTGGACTAAGCATGGAGTTCCATGGTAACTGTAAACGTATATTTCAGGTAAACTAGTTCTGTATTGATCTATGCTACCTCTCTTTCTAAAATTTAAACATTGAGAAGCAGAAGTACTTTGTTGTGCCAGGCACAGTCAGGTACACTGTGTGCCTAAAAGCATTTTATAGTCCAAGTACTGCAAATAATGCAGATATTGGCTACTTCAGGAAAATTGATAATGTATTTTTTAAAAACTTGTATCAAAAAGGTGCAACCCCTTTGTGCCCATTTTATGAATGTAGACCTACACAGAACTTTATGCAGTTGAACTCTTTAATTCCTTGGCTACCAATAGCAAACAAAACGAATACTCTGTGGAACAATGATAGTCTTAAATATAGCTTTGGTTTAAAGCCAAGGAGAGCTATGTATGTATTTAAAAATATTATTGCAGATGGTGTAGTCTGGTTGTCTCAGATGTATTGTTTGGCCAGTCAGAAATGTTTTTGTGAAGGCATTGCTTTAAACGGACTGTTGTGGAACAACTTACCAACTTTTTTTCATGCCAAAGACCAACTCTTTTCTCCACCACTTGTTAAAAACATATTAGTTTTTTATCTTTTAACAACTAGTATTTATGTGAGGATCTTTTTCATAGTCTTTGCAAACATAATCAATTAATTTTCATAAAAGGGGGCGTTCTCACTGACAATTTCAGAGTATTTTCTGTATTTAATGAAAAATAGGGTGAAACTGGAAATTTTTTTCTCTCTAGAAAAGTATTTCTTGTTGATCAACATTTCATTAATGACTGAGATACTGAATGTATTGTGTTCGTCCTAACTATAGGAGGACGATCTGCGGCAGATCTTCATGCTTACAGTAGAGGTACTTCAGGAATTCAGCAGACGTGAAAACCTCAATGCTCAGATGTCTTCAGTGTTTCAGCGTTATCTTGCACTAGCCAATCAGGTCTTAAGCTGGAACTTCCTTCCTCCAAATTATATCCTTTCCGTGTCAGGCCCTTTGTTTCCCTTGACTTGGATCATTTCTACAGAGTGAGGAGTAAAGTCTTGGCAAGGAGAGTAAAACATGAAACTTACAAGCTTTATGTTTAGTCCTTGATTTATGTTTTCTTCCATTAGTACTTTTTGTCCCCACCGTGCTTGCTAAGAGATGCTTAGATACAGAAGCTGCTGTTGGTCTTCATTAAAGTTTAAAAGTATTTTAAATAAAACAGAAAACAAACAGAGCAGCCCCCTGTTACAGGTTGATAGTCTGTGTGGTTGGTGCAGGAAACAGGAAATTAATAATATGCTGCTTTAGTGTAGAACCATATGGTGAAGAGTCTAAGCCCTGTTCAATTTTATATGCAGAGATCTGATCTGTCCTACTTTTCTCCCTCAGAGAAGAGGAAGGGGCAGGCAAATGCCCCATCATGTAGGAATATGCATGTTCAACCAACTCCCTACAAAATAACATGGTATATACTAGAACATGAAATAGTTTCTTCAGTCTGAAAAAGTATTTGGCAGCTGAGAGGAGAAATGTCAACTTCATTTTACACAGGTGCTATTGCTTCCATTTTGGTATTTTTGGTATTTTTTCCATTTGGTATCTGCTGATCATTAGTCCAGAGAAGGGTGGAGTTGGAAAGTAGTGGAGGAAATGGGATTCAGAAAGAGAAAGGATCTTAGTGAAAGAGAGAAGAAAACAAGATATAAAAACGTTCAGTCCAAAAAATGGGCTAGACAAATATTGTAGAAATACTCAATAACACTCTGTATTTAATAGAGGTTTTAGACAGCATGTGTAGTAAATCATTATAGTACCTGTTTTAATAGCCAGACTGCCTTTAAGAAGCTCAGCAAACTTTCCAAGAGCCAAATTTTTAAACTGGTTTATTGACTTTTTTCTTAAAACCTTTGAAGTTGCTACCAAGTTGTACATGCTGCGGGAATCTTGATGTTCCCCTCAAATCCACTGTGAAGGATTTTATTTGCTTTCCTGGTGTGACAGTCAGAAGGTGATACCTATGTGTTTTTGTTTTCTTTGAGTCTGTTCATTATGCAGCAGGCAGCAAAAGTAAATTTATTTGAAACGGGATATTTCTTGGTTCACATCTGTAAAGCAGAATGCCAGTTATATTTGCTTTAAGAAAGGTTCCATGGATTAAAAGTAAATATCCCACTTCTATTCGTCCCTGAAGTGATTTGGCAGGGGTTCAGAGAGGAATTTAGCACATGTGCCTGTAAGACAGAGACTGTAGTCAAATTATTGCACCTTATAAAAGTCTTTGAAAGTGGATTTAGGATTCGAAATACAAAGGAAATGCTCTTGTATTGTGCAGTGGTGGTTCCCTCTGAATTTTAGTCTGGCTCTGCACAAACCTCTGATGTAGTCCTAAAAACAGAATCATACAATGTTAAGGGGTTGGAAGGGACCTTAAAGATCATCCAGTTCCAACCCCCCACCCATGGGCAGAGACACCTCCCACTAGATGAGGTTGCTCAGAGTCCCATCCAACCTGGCCTTGAGCACTTCCAGGGTTGGGGCATCCACAGCTTTTCTGGGCAACCTGTTCCAGAGCCTCACCACCCTCACAGTGAGGAATTTCTTCCTAATATCAAACCTGAATTTCATCTCAATTTGTGTCCATTACTCCTTGTCTTATCACTGCAGTTCCTGACAAAGATTCCCTCTCCAGATTTCCTGTAGGCCCCCTTCAGACACTGGAAGGTTGCTACCAGGTCTTCACACAACCTTCTCTTCTGCAGGCTCAACAGCCCCAAATTTCTCAGCCTGTCTTCGTAAGGCAGGTGCTTCAATCCTCTTATCAACTACATGGCCTTCTCTGGACTTACTCCAACAGTTCCATGTTCTTCTTTTGTTGCGGACACCAGAACTGTAGTCAGTACTCCAGGTGGGGGCCCAGGATGCAGTTGTCTTTCATTGTTGACTCATGTTGAGTTTTTCATCAACCATCACCTCTAAGTCCTTCTCTGCAGGGCTGCTCTTAATCACTCCTAACCTCTAGGTGTGTCTGGGATCTTGGTATGGTTCGAAAGTGAAGGCTGTAGTTCTTAATGAGCTTTTTGTCCTGGGTTAAGGTTTCCACTGGTGGAGTTAGCTAGCTAGATAGATACATGCAACATGTGGAGCCTTGGAATTCCAGCTTTCCTTTATACATCTATATAATATGAAGTGATTTAGATGCTAATAAATAAATGTTCTATAAATAGCAAAGCAAGCCATACTACTGCTTAAGGTTAATCATATTTTCTGCTGCTTGGCCTACTTTAGATAATACAGCTGTTAAACAAGTTCTGGCCATTTCTGGAGATCGGATGGACCTTCAGTCTGAGCCACAAGTGCTCTTAATGGATCCATTTCAAATATTTTCATAATTTCTGATTCACCTGATACCATCTTCTTGTTTTCTACCATTGGATGTTTCATTTTGCTGTAAGCATTACAGCACCAGCTTGGGTCTTCTTTATGTATCAGCCTGTTTTCACGGAAGTTGGAACATCTTCAATCATCCTTGAGAAAAGTTGGTCTTAGCTGCCAAAGATTCAGTGACTATTGGGGTTTACAGTGCCATGTTGATTGTATTGTGGCATAAATCTCTTTTCCTTCAGATGACCTACTTAAAAGTAACTGTTGATCGTTGGGTCATGGGCAGTGAAAGTTAGCTTGGCTGTAATTTCTAAATAGATAGCACATTACATAAGAATGTGAGAATTGCTGTGTTGATTGATCGGTTAGAGTCCTTTTGGTGTCCTCTTTCCAAATCTTGACAGTACATATGCTGAAGCAATGGGCATAAATTTAATACTTGAAGCGTGGAGTAAAATGATCCATTGTATTCTCAGATATATCTTTTTCCCTTTAGATGGTATGTCCCCTGGCAAGAGAGTATTGATTCTCAGTATTCCCTGCAGGATATTTATGTAATCTTTAGCAAGATTCTTGTATCTCCAAAACGGGGAAGTAGCATAAATGTGCATTAACTGTGTGGTGGCCATTGCAAAGAGGCATGTGATTCAAATCCCAAAGCTGTGAGAATTACATCAAAACATAGCACTTCTCAAGAGTTCTGGGCTGTTATAGAACAATTTGGTAAGTATTGCATTGTTAAATGCAGTCTTGGACAGTGCTGCCACCAATTGTAACAAAAGAGTTGTAGTAAGTCTGCATTGTCTATTCCTACCATGAAAGGTGCATTCTGGAATAGCCACCTCATTGGAGCAATGAAAGAAGAAACTCTGAAACCTAATTTCAAATTGGAACTCAGTATTCTTAAATTATCTTGGGATGTAGTGCCTGCAATAGGAAGGACATAGCACAGTGACCTAGGAGGCCTCCCTTCAGTCATTTGCAGTTTCTCCCATTTCATTTTCCAACAATCATCTATTGTTATTTTTATCTGCCACCTTGAGATATTAGTTTACCCGGTGTTTGTGGATGCTGCAGAGATAGTATCTTGTGGCACTGTCGGCTTCTGTACAGTTTCTTTTTTCAGTGCTGTTACAGTATTGTTAAATGCTATTAACTTGAGTGGAACTAGTTTTAACTGCATCCTTTCTTAATGTTTTGGCTAATTAAGGAAATGCAGTTGATCAGTACTAAAAGGTACAGCCCTCTCCTTTACAAAAGTTGCTTCAAGAATCTCACTTTTAGTATATTGTGAGTATCCAAAGTCTCCTGTTAAGGAGCTGAATGTTGCTGGGCTTTAATGCACCTTGGCATGGATGTTAACACATTCTCTGAAGTCAGGATGTAAATATAATTTCTATCATTTTACTTCCAGAGATACTTCTCTGGTCTTGACTTTGGGATTTTTCTGTTCCTGGCAGCCATATTCTAATGGACTTTGGCTGAATGTCCTCTAATGCAAAAGTTCTTAAACAGAACATAAGAATTGTGTCCAGCTGTCTCCCATCTACAGAAAGGTGTCTGTTATCTGTCATTAGGAGCTGTCATGGAAGTACTTATCCTTTATTCTTCAATGTATGGATTACAGTACATGAATAAAGAGATACTTGAGCTTTAGTTCTTATTTTGGATTTGGTGCCTGTACTTACTCGGAGGCAAGCTGGCAAATTTTCAAGTAAATGTAGAATAAGGGATTTAAATGCAGGTTATGTTAATCTAGTGGTTTGTGCTCTACTAATACACATCATTGTTCCATTGGAATTGTTGGTGCCATGGTAGATGTATGAACTGACTGAAGCTTTTGTCTGATCTGAACATCTTTGTGTTCCTTGGCCTTGCAGTTAAAGGAAGAAAGCTCTTCATATCTCTGTTTTGAAAATGTCTTTTAAACCTCTAGCCAGAATGAGACACCTGTCTGGGAGGTTCTCTGAGCCATATAGTTCTGCAGACTTTTAAGATTTGAACTCAGTCCAGCCCAAATTGGTAGCATCTGTTGTGCATAATGGAAGGGCATGTAAACAACACAGAACACTCTAGGTTGGTTCTGAGGAATGATTCAAGTTGGCATTGCTGCTGAAAAAGCATCCTGCCTTATCACCTTCCATGAGGATGATACTGAGCAGGGAATCACCTGGCTGAAAATGTGGTGGATTTTTTTAGCAGGTTGTGGCCCCTGGTTTGATTTGTTGCTCAGCTACAGTAATGATTCTACCTGTACCAAGGAGTGACCACACAGATTTCTTCAGGAGCATGGCAGCTTTCCATGGGCCTTGTGTTTGTTAGCAGCCTGGAATTATTCTGAATTTACTGCAGCAGTCTGTTCTTATCTGAAAAATGAAGTGTTGGGGCACTATCCTGTCTATTGTTTGGGATATAGAGCAAAATTCAATGTAACTAAAATAGCTGTATTTAGGAGAGCTCCATTTTATTTTTATCAGATTTTATCACCTACCACTCTTAGGTGAAAACTGACCTGACTTTGAAATCCCTGATGTTTAGAAATTATTTCTAGGGCACTATATGTTTTCCTGTCAATCCTTTTTAGCAGCTCTTTAAGACAACATTGGACAAACCCAAGGAGATTGGTCATAATTGCACTAAATGTATTTGTATTGGTGTTGAACTTTTTAACAATTAGTCTTTCATTTTGGTTTTCTTGAATGAAAATTCTGTAATCAGTTTGCAATGTCAGAACATCTTAAAAGCATTAATATAAAAAAAAAGACCAGGAATGACCCTTTTTATGAAGGCAAGCTGATATTCTGCTCTCTTGCCCCAGTGGTTTTATGTTTCTGGTTTTGCAGAGATGGTCACAACACCCTGGATTGCAGCTGGTGTGTGGTGGAAAGGTGTGACTCCTCAGCCACATCTGTGTGGCAGCCACTTGTGCACAGGTGTTTTAAGTGCAAGTTAGGCTGGAAGTGATCAGCTTGCATACCATAAGCTGCACAGCCATAGCAGCAGAATGTACCAAGAGCTGCAGAATCCACATGGGTGGTCATGAGCCTTGGAACTGGCATGGCTCTGAAATTGGCCAGGTTTAAAATTAGCTTGGGTGTTCCTACACTTCCTACTCCTGTTGCTGCAATCTGAGTCCAGTGTCTCCAACACAAAGTATTGTTTCATTCTCGTGACAGTTAAGAATACTTGTGTTTAATAATTAAATATTTAAGCATATGCTCCTTGTTCTGGTTGCTGGATGTATTTGCTGAGAGCGTAAGGTACAGAAGGGTCTGTGAGGGTTTTCTCCATAGGGGGCAGCAAGCTTCTGCAGCAGTTTAGGCAGTTGCTCCTTAGACTTATCCCATGTGCTTGGCTCACTAGCTAGGAAGCAAGAGGAGGTCTTAAAAATACAGATAAAATCAGTATTTAACATAACACTGGAGGACAGATACCTTTCTAATGCAGTTTTAGGTTTTTACAATGCACAAAGCTGTCCAGAAGTATTTCAAACAAAAGTAAAGTAATTAAAATAACTGTTTTATGGATGAACAAGCCTTGCCTCTCTTGGGACAAAGATTGTGGGATTCATTCACAGATACTGGAATTTGTTGAAGTACTGAAGTAAAATATTATAATCCCTCGTGGCTACCTTAGGATATGAAATATTTTGATATTCATCTTCACCTATCAGTCCCTTCCTGGGACAGAGGCTATGAGTGAGAGGAAAACTACATGTGTTGGTCTTTTATTTTCATTGTTTTAGTATGTTCCTACTCAAACTTTTCTATATTAGTTTTAAAATTAAAACTTTATAACTTTAAAAAAACTGGCCTTATTTCTCTCATGAAACAAAACCAAGCATAGAGCTATGATGCCTTGCTATGTCTGCATGCATAAACTGAGTCAAAAATAAAAGAAAATCTCTTTTACCATTATGGTCTTCTCCTCTTCCTCTCTAGGCACTAATAGCCAGCATATGAACCTTATAATACATGAAGGCATCTAATTATGTTCTTATGCTTTTTGCTACAGTTTCGTTCGCATCATTGAATGATCTGATTCATGCAGAAGATTCTAGTCTCTGAAGGATTCAGTGTCCTAAGTCTTGCAAAATGGGTGAAACATTGACATGCTTCTGGTAGCTGTTTGTTACCCTGGATTTCCATATCATTTAAAGTGAATTGTATTAATCATTCCTTAGTAGACCTGGGAATGTGAAAAACATTTGTATTATTACCAGAAGTGGTTTACAATTGTTTTTCATTTTAGAAACCAAAAAACACTCAAACTCCCCAGAATGTCATAGTAGATTAATCTATGCTTATCATAAGCCTATGTTGTAAGTCTAAATCATAAGCTTGAGTGCTTAGAAGAAAAATGTTGTGCTAGTTCTGTACTTTTTATTTCTTCATATGTCTTGAGAAGTAAGCTAATTTTGAATCATGAAGGGTGCATTTGTCCTGTGCATACCCATGTGCTAGGTTCTTTAGTGCAGTTTTTCAGGTTTGGCGTAACTAGATTGCTGCTAATAAGAATGAACCATAGCACAGTGTAAGCTGGGGTACTTCATGGCAGTAAGCATCTTCACAGCCAGTTTCTGCTAATGCTTGCATACATTTAGTATGTGATGGAAAATGGGTGCACGATCTCCATCATAGGTGGACTCATAATTTGTAATGTTCAGTGAACAGATATTTTATCCACAAATCTCCTATTGTCAGATATGTCATCAGTCCATTAGCATGAGAAACAGGACTAAAAATAACAGGATAGGGCTGCTAGATAGTGAGTCTTGTTAAAATAGTGACAGCAAACTAGTACTTCTTTCATTCCATGTGAAAAGCATTTGAAAATTGTGAAACTGGTTTTATTTTGCACTGATGTGAAAACCCCTGATTGTTCTTATGCAGTATAGTGTGCTGACAACAGTCCTGGACACATACCACCAGTGAAGGTTCACTTGGTACGGTACTGTGGAAAAAGTCCCTTTTTTGGAATGCAGTTTTGCCCAGTGTTGTTAGGAATTTTGTCCTTGTGTCAGAACTCACAAGACAAGTATAAATAAGCTGAAATTGTGCAAATCCTGCTTTGTGACACAATTTTTGATATTAAACTACATGCTTGCTTTAAATATTGTTCCCTTAAACCCATCAAAAGTTAAGGGGTCTACTGTTTTGAGCTATACCATTGTAAAATTTATTTCCTTCTAAACATAGAAATAGTTTTTTCTGCACTTTTTTTATAGTACCGGATTACTTACAGTACAAAAGGTAATGCCGTTCATTACCAGTAAGTCAATTATGTGCAGCTGAACATGCTGTTACTTACTGTGATGGTTGGGTTAGAAAGGGATCAAAGAGGATAATGTAGGGTTTAAGAAAGACAAATAAAACATAAGTTGCTAAGTTAAAGCAGTTTTACTACCACTTGGAATGGGTGGTGTCCCAAAGGGAAGTACTTCCAAAAATTTTTAATAAAAACTCTTGTGTGATCAGACTGACAAAGAATTGAACCTCTTTGTTTAAATGTTTTTGCTCATGTCTCTGTTTTTTCTGTACTAGAACATTTGCAGACTTTTGTAAATTAAGTTGTGCCAAAATACATGATGAGAGCTGAAATGAATGCAGCAAAATTGTGCCTTTAACAGCATGCACATTTTTCATGTGCATCTCTTACGAACATGTTTAATATGATGGTGCCTTGTGCTGACTTGTGCTTTTGTTCTCAGTGTGATTAGAAAATGTAGATTAATGCAGGGCTAACATATCTGCATTCTGTGACACATAACTGGCTATTTAGAAAAATAGAATATAGATTTCACTGAGCTATCTTTAGCTATGGTAAGGCCTTTTTAAAAGCTGCCAGGAAAATTTTTTAGAAAATGATTTCCTATTTTGCATAAATTTTAACACCTGTTAATTGCGGCTGCTTTTTTCCCTTCTCGCTGTGTCACATTAGACACCCTGGTTATCAAAGTGATCGTATCGCTATGGTATGTCTCATAATTATGATCAAACTGTTATCTAACATTCCTGGAGCATTCTTTTTTTCAATACTTAATACCTTTTATTCCTTGGCCTCATGCATGAATTATGCTGTGTATGTGAAGAGGCTTAAAGTTTGTTTCCATTACATTCTTTGTGAATGGATCCTGTTGTATCTAGGATTTTTTTAAAGCCAAGTAGGAATGTTATTGTTGACCTTGACACCAGATAACTGGGCAGACATTATATAGCTATGTTTGAATCCTCACAAAATGTGATGCTAAAGCCAACAGAATCCTGGCGCGAGACCCTCCTGGACAGCAGAGTTATGGAGCTTTTCTTTACAGTAAGTTTCTTTCTTCAACTTTCATAGTCCAGACCGCAGGGAAAGCAGCTCCTTCCTGTCCTAAAACTGTATTATCGGACTCTTCCTTTTGCATCAGGTAGGACTGATTCTGTTCACTTCAGCTTGCTTATCAAAGCAGACAGAAGTACTGTCTTTTTCCTAGGTTACTGAATATGTATTTTGCTTATTAATTGCTTTAAATTGATGACCACTAGCAACAGAAAAAGGTGTACAGTTATCTCAACTTTTATACAATTAATACTTCTGGGCTTGTACTCGTCAGACAAACGCAAACACAATAAGCTGTAGTAGAGTGAATCTTTCAGATAAGGTGTAATGGCTCTCAGAAAAGATCCAACGAGCAGTATGTTCGCTGGTATTAAAGCATTTGCTCAGCAGAACAGCTGAAAATAAGTAATGTAGTTTTCTAGCCAGTTTCAGCATACAGAATTCTGCATCTCTCCTCACCACAAAGGAAATCCACACAAGTTAACACAGAGTAAGTTGGGAGGGATGAGGAATAGGTAGTGTTGGGAGAGAGGATTGTAATACTCAATTTCCGGAACTTAAAAACCCCAGAGTATTAGAAATGGATAGAACTTTTGTTGTTTTCTTTTTACAGCTGCTGGGAGAAGTTTGCAGTCATTGCTCAGCTAGGAGTTACTGCAGCAGCAACATATATTGGCTTGTAAATTCATTTGCTATGCGATTTGTCTTAGGTTACATCTCTTGGGACCTGAGAATTCAGCATTCTCAGGCTATTTTCCATTTTTGCAAAGCAGAGGAATAATGCTCAAAACTTGGACAAGTTGTTATTAAATGTAAATGTAACTCTCCAGTGCTGCTTGACAGTACGTGTTTGGATATATGTCCTTACTTGATAAGATTTTTTGATTTTTTTTTTTAACGGCAAATTTATCCAGCAGTTTTGAAAAGGTGAAAAAATCACTGGCAGAACACTCAGCAGCCACACACAATCTGAACAGCTGTCTAGACTATCCAGACAGTTGCTACTGTCAGCTGTGAACCTCCCCATGCAAATAACTTTTTGGCTTACATGTTAACCCTTCTTCGTTTAATAGCATGAAGTTGTCAAAGTTGGATATATGTTTCCTTGATTGGTTTACAATTACTTACTTGTGATAAGAAAAATATTTTTAATAATATGCAGATTTGTTTTAATACATTTGTATTTTACTTAATAGCAACAAAGGCTTGCCTGTATTTTATTATTTTTGAATGAATGCTAGCCAGGGCAGTATGCTGTCCATTCTGGTTTTAGATTCCTGATTTGCAGTGGTTGAGGCTTGCAGTAGTAGTTTGCTGTTTGAAGTAATATAAGTAAATGGTAGTAATTTTTATTAATTTATCTGATCTGAGAAATTTTAATAACCTTGCAAAAGTTGGCAGGACTGCTATGTTAGAGTGAGAGCCTTCATTTCTAATCTCAGCCTCATGTGGGACATATATTAGGAGGGGTATTTCTGTTGCAGGGTTTATTTTTCCTGCTAGTTTGATCTTTCAGGGATTAACTGTGCAGCTAATCCAACTAGTTTTGAATTGGGTGAACTTGCAACTGTAACACCACACAGAAATGGTTAGTGTTTTAACTGTACTTTTAGGTATAATATTGCTGAAATAATTTAGTTAAATTGCACTTCAGAGTGAAAAAGCTACTCTATATTTGTTTGTTTATTTCTTCAATTAATCTTCTGTGAAAAAAATAGGAGGCATGAGCCTAAAAAAGTTCTTTAAATGCATACTTGACTGATTAAAATAAGTATGGGAGAATGTATTTACTGAAATAGTAAGATTCAAATCTAGAAAGTCTCAATGACAAATAATGACATAACAGTTTGTACAAATGCAGGAAGATTACTGTTGGCCTTGTATAATGTAAGGGTGTTGCCAAGGAAGTGATGCATTCATTTTTGTATATGTCTTCAGTGTTTACCTCTGCTAAAGAAGCATCTATATAATCTTGATTGAACTTGTTGACTAACTTTAGCAAGACTTACAGCCTAGGCATAGTTAGCATAATAGAGATGACTGTCATTATTGCTGTTTTTAGAAGGAGCAGCATGTCTGACTGGCTGGCATCTGTTTCTCTCTTTAAGACATAACATTCAATAGTTTAATTTTCAACATGTAGGTGAGCCTTAACTAAATGTTATTTTCAGTGAGTTAGTTCAAGGCTTGAGATTTTGTGAGCTGAGTCACGATCTTGATGTTTGCCATGGTTTAGGGAGTTGCAGAAACCCTTGTATTTCAGACTGAATGGAAATTATAGTAAGCTTTTTTTGGTGCGTGCTCTTTTGGATTGAGAGCCATGTGACTGTTGTAAGAACACCCTGTTTTCATGTATTATAAACTACCTCACTTCCTGAAAGGTACATCGAAAAATCAGAGAAGATACAGATATGGCCCAAGATTCATTGCAGTGCCTGGCACAGCTGGCGTCTTTGCACGGGCCAGTCTTTCCTGATGAAGGTTCCCAAGTTGATTACCTGGCACACTTCATTGAGGGATTACTGAATACTATCAATGGGTATGTATGCCTGCTCTCTAAATTTAGATGGCATCTTTTAATCTTTAGTTTGGACTGCAGCATATCTGTGTGGAGAAGTGGTACAGTTTCCTTATTTCTGGATATAATTTTTGCTTACTGTTGGATTGCTTAATTTGAGAAAGGGCAGTTTAAAATAGGTGGTGTTTATTATGAAATAGATTTATTGACTGAAAATGTACCAACAAAACCAATTCCCTTTTAGCAATTTTCCTGATGGCAAAAACCTGCATTTCTATCTGTAGAATTGAAATAGAAGACTCTGAAGCAGTGGGAATTTCCAGTATTATCAGCAACCTGATAACCGTATTTCCTCGCAATATTTTAACGGCCATTCCAAATGAACTTTTCTCTTCATTTGTTAACTGCCTCGCGCACCTCACCTGTTCTTTCGGAAGAAGTGCTGCCTTGGAAGAAGTGGTAAGTAGCTACTCACAAAAAAGTGAGTAGCCTTTTTCATTTCTCTCTCTTTCTGGCAAGCATAAGTGACATGAGAATTTGGCTATTTTGTTAGTAATTGTTGTGAATTCAGTGGTTTTGTCCTAGTTATTTCTGAAATCACATATGAGAGGATTTTCTTTTTATTTCACACAGTGTAATGGACATAATTACACACTGTGTGCATCTTTCAGACCTCGTTTTGATTTAAAGCACGTCTTAATGTTTTAATTTTAAGTGAATGGATTAATTTAAAATATTGCAGTTTAAAGTATTGCTGACTTGCTGTTGTAGTACTCCTCTGAAAACTGTTGCAGATAATGAGCAAGTTACAGTACTGAAAGTTTAAAATAACTACATGAACATATGGACAAACTGAAAGTTAACTACTGCCTAGAGTTCTGAGTCAGGAGTTTCTGTTTTAAGTGAATGTAGCCGTTAAGATCTGTTGTTAACACCATACTTGTAAGCTGTTCAGATCATCCCTTCATTGCTGACACAGTTCAAATGGTAATTGTGCATACAAATCTAGCACAGGACTTAAGAGGATTTTTTTTCTATTAGCTCCTTTCAAACTTAGGTTGTGACATTAAAGAGCAGTTGGGATAGCCCAAGTGTTCTGATCCTAAAAATTGCATTAAAAATAAAAACTACTAGGGAGACATAGTGTAAGGAAAAAACCTTGTAAAAGTTAAGGCGAATAATCTTGCACTTCAGCTATTTATGTGCCATAGCTATAGATTTAAAATGAGTCTATCAAGATCCTAACCAGTATTTTCCCATTATCATGAGAAAGTATGGTTTGGGGTTTTTTTTTTGCCAGTTTGGTATAGTGACAGAGGTTAATTACCTGAATTTGAAAGTAATTATGGAAGTATTTAATCACAAAGTTGATGGATGTGTTTCTTTACCAGAGAACACAGGTGTATTAATTGGCATTCATTGCAGAACATTAGGTCATCTCTTCACTGCAAGGTTAAAATATATTATATTTGGCCCAGTGTGCACTTAAACTTTTCGATTTTTTCATGTCTTAATAAAAAAATTGGTGTTTAAATTTAGAATCTAAAATACAGTTACTTTCCAAACTTTACTGGTCAAAATTTGCGTGCTTTTGAAATTTTCAAGTAGAATATTGAATATGTGTTCTGGTGCTTACCAATACATTTAGAAATGCTCCTGAAGCCTTTATAAAATACAGCAAAACCAGAGGCAGCTATCATTTAACCGCAAGGGACTGAAGGGATGTTCTTCCCTCACTTAGCATCTTGTTACTTGAGAACTAGAATATGCAATCATGTTTAATGAAAACAGTGCACAGCACAGCATAACGCACTTTAAAACACTAAATCTCTCAGCAAGAGCTTACACTAGCTTGTACACTATCTGGTACAATGATACCGTGTGCTGTGTCTGTAGAAATACTACTTTGCATCCCTAAAAACAATCTTCTGGCTTACGAATGTCCCAGCTATGGCTAATGTGTTCGTCAAGTTTCTTTTAGAATGCGTGCAGTGACACTTTCTGTGAGCTCATGTGCTGTCTGTAATTAAGAGCTTTCTGATAGATAAAATACTGTGTGTGCTGGGCTCAGTAGAATCCTCCTGATTCCTGGAACTATTCAGAAATAGGAAATGCAGCAGAATGCAGGCAGGCATACTCCTTAAGCTTTGCGGATTGGTAAAGCTGTTTGCCCCGTATTTCTGCCACTTCATATGCCAGCAGAACATACCATGTGAACATGACAGAAACCCTGTCAGGCACAAGGAATGTACTCAGCTGAAGACCTGCTGTGAAAACTGTCAAAATATGGAGGTCCTGAATCAAAATATGCAAACCACTTCAAAGCATCTAATACTGATTTTCAACCATGGGGAAAACCCTACAATCCAAACATCATGTTTGAATGCTGTTTCACATAATAGCCTGCAGGTTTGGGCTGGGGAGATCGGCTGAAGGAAGTTAAAACATTTGCCTGAACAGCTACACTATTGGAGAGAAGGCAGTAAGCTTCAGCAATGCTGAGAGTTAGTTCATGGGGTAAGGTGGGCCAGTAATCTCTTTCTTTAATGGCACTGGGCATGATAGAAAATGCTCGTCCACAGCTATGCTCTGCCTTGCTCAACACTTAATGCTTATGCAGAAGCAGAATCAAACAATACACCTTAATTAGTGAAGAGTATCAACAGGATGTTGGATGAAAAGTCAAATAGAAATTATATCAAAGGCTTCTTTTTCTCAAAATGAATCTAAATGCACTGTTCCTGTTTTATAATATTTTTAAAAATGTCCTGTGAAGGTGGAGATCATTCTGAATTTGGTCCCCTCTGCTGTGCTTCCAACTCTTTGCAGCTTGTTGCTGCTCGACAAACTTTCAAAGTGTTCTTTCTTCAAAAGATCAGCAAACTAGGAAGGAAGAAGGACCAAATTTCTTTTTTGTTTCCTGTATTAGAGGAATTAATTATCTGTGCTTTAAATTTATTGCGTTTGTCTTGCCTCTCCTGAAGATCTGGGTTCTGATCCATCAGAATGATTCAGCTCCCAGTCTACAGCATGGCACTTTGCTTGTACAACATCTTTGGTAGCCCAGTTGTAGCTAATCTGAAATAAGGATTGGTATTTTTCAGTACAGTTTCTTTGGGACCAGATTGGTTCAACATGGATAAAATCTTTCTGCTGTTTGGGCATTTATTTTATGGAGGCACTTAGTAGTCCTAGATTGCTTATGAGAATATCTCTAAGTGTTAAAATATTTTTTCTTCATGGCATTAACTTCTTTGTTACCTTTTCAAATAAATTGAATTGGATATATTTGAGGGTATTTTGTTGTTCATAAAAACATATTTCTTTATTTTTTTATGCTCTCAATTATTAAAAGTTACTAAGAGTCATATATAGTAAGATATAGATGTAAGTATATTACATAAATTTCAAAATACCTCAGGATTGAATGACTGTCTATAAACTCATGTGTCCTTTAGCCAAGTTTTAAAAAGACATGTTGTACAGTCCTTCCTAAATTTATTACCTATGTTAGTGTTGAATGCAGTTTTGCTTCTCTCGTTATCATCTTCAAATTTTGTTTTTACAATTCTATCAATAGGTCCCATATTTTAACTTCTTGAAATACAACAATTTTGCAGTTACCAAAGGATGCTGTGAAGCTATCTTGAAGTGCTTCCAATGTTATACCAGTTTTTCCTCTTAATCAGTCATCCAGCCAGTGTTTTCTTTTCCTTGCCTGTTCATCCAATTGTGTTTGTAACTTCACTGAAAGTCAGGAATTCTTGTGTCTGGAGCATGATTCAGGTCTTAATATCTCTTTATTTCATCACTGAACCATTTTACTAAGTTCTGCTATCTCAGAGTAACTTCTCTGAGCTGTCCTCTAAGAAGTTTAACATCTTAGCAGGCTGTTTATCTGTACAGTCACACTGAAGTTATTTGAAGTTGGGTATTTACAAACATTAAATTTTTACATCAAAACAGAAAGTCGATAGTTACATGAAAAATACTTTTAAAAAGAAATTGCCTCTTTGCTGTTTGGGTTCTTTAGTTTGCCTGCAACTCAGAACTTTGTTTTTCAGCTAAGTTATTTCCTTTTGCAACTTATGTACTACATAGAAGCACATGAATAATTAAAAACAAGAAGCTTCAGTTGAAATGCACTAAGTAACTAGAGCTTATTCTGTTCAAATTCGTTGGGGTTTGGTTGTTTGATAGAATGAGAAGTTGTGATTCATCATCAAAACTGGCTACCTGTAATACGGTTTCTTGAACACTTGCAATCTTGCAATGGTTTCCTCTGGAACAGAGAATCATTGTGTTTTTATTTCAGAAACAGTGAAATACCTATAAATCTATATGCAATATCAGATGAAGAGAAATAGCTAAACACATTGATAGGTTTTTAAAACCTAGAAGGCATGAAAGCTGCAGTAACCTTTTCAATGCATTGCTTTAGTTCATTCTGATATTTTCTTGGCTATCCTTATGTGGGTTATGTGACTGAATTTTTTTTTGTTTATTTCAACAGTAGAACAACATCTATAAAATAATGATGAATATGTTATTCTGGTTTAGTTTGGGAATAAGATTTTTTTATTTGTTTTCTTTTTTCATCTCTTACAGCTTGACAAAGATGACATGGTATATATGGAGGCATATGATAAGTTGCTGGAATCTTGGCTTACTTTGGTCCAAGATGACAAACATTTCCATAAAGGTTTCTTTACCCAACATGCTGTTCAAGTCTTTAATTCCTATATTCAGTGCCATCTAGCTGCTCCTGATGGCACAAGGAATTTGGTAAGCCTTCATTGTAGTAGTTTTTTATGATAACATATAGTAACTAGCTGATGTCTTTTGGTTTGTATATATTATGTAGCTCAAGGCAGCTAGTATAGAATTGCCATTTGTGACTTTGAAAATGAAAAAGAATTACTCACTTGTCATTTCCCAGTCTGTTTCTCTCATTCTGGAGAGGAACTAAAGGAATGCAAAATTGGAAATCACTTTAAAAAAAAGAAAAAACCTGTGACTCAAATCAATGTGTATCTTGTTCTTTCCGCAGATACAGTGACTAAACTTTTGACCTTCCCTCTGGATTAGAGTTCTAGTTAAAATCCTCAGTGAAAATGGGGGCCCTTTTTATGAGTGTTGCCTGCAATGCACTATCTTCAAAATATAATTGACATGCATAAATATCTGAAGAACTGTAGACTAACTATGCTTTAAGGAGAAGAAACTTGGAATATCATGTGGTCTTTTTGGATAAAATAAATTCCCACTTGAGTTTTTGAGCAGTTGACTGTCTAGAGAAAACTTATTTTATCAAGTATCTTTTGAGCCATTGAGAAAGGTGATTACTCTATTTGCCAGGAATCTGGATTTTACTGAAATAGATTCTTATACAGAAAGTTGGACATAGATGTTGGATGAATTAGTTATTGCATAGATTCAATTCAGTAACTTCATAAAATCTCTCTTTAATTTGATGCTGTGCAAAGATCTCAGAGATACCTCATTCTGAAAAGCACTATGTAAAATGTAATTCTGCTATCTCAGTGTGTAACAGATGGTAATAACAGTGCCAAAACGGAGAGAAATATTTCACAAGAGAACTTTGAATTCATATCAGGCGGTCTTGACATAACTTGTATACACAGGTTAATTCATGTCATTCTATGAGATAAGTCATTTATCCCATGGGTAACCTTTAAAAGTCACAGCTGGCATTTTAGAATGCTTCTTGTTCAATATCAAAGCAGTAACAGGACCTTTCAGTCTCTGCTTTGAGAGCAGAGCTCACCCTTCAGTAAACAGCTGCAACTTTGAAGTTGCCAAAAGAGAATGATTTGTTGGGTTACATAAAGAAAAGATGGGTTAAAAGCACTTTGCATAAGGAGTTGTGTGTGGATTCAGTTTTCCAGGGCTGCTATAGAAACAAAGGAGACTGATAGCTTTCTCCACCTCCTGTGTTTTATTTTGTTACTTGGGTTAGTTTTATGATTATTTAAGAGGTAAGAAACACTTCTAATATTCATACTTGTTTCTGCATATCATGGTTCATCTCTTCAAGGAATAAGATCTGATTATAATTTAAATAGTTTTATAATGCAATCAAGACAAGCTTTGAAAAATTGAACAGTGCAACTCCTGCATCAGCAAGAAATAAAACTGAGATGATCATGATTATTAGTCTACTGTTTTCTGAGACTATAGCATTTGCTTTTAAGTGACTTTTTAAAAAAAAATTAATAGCACTTTTTAAACTACTATTTCCGCTCAAACAGTAGGTTAGGAAAAATCTTAAATGAAAGGGCTAACATTCATTTCATTGTGAAAAATACTGCCTATTACGTGATTTACGTAAGATTTCAGACAATTTAGAACTGTTGAAATATTAGCAAGCGAACTGAATGTGGCATTTTGCTAATGAACTTGTGAAAGGCTGATTTTAAAACAATAAGAACCCATGTTGTTTCTGTTTAACTCCTCTGTGTCTAATTTAGTAAAAGTCTGTTATTCATACATGCAAATTGCCTTGAAAGAAAAAGCCAAAATAATGCAGAAAATTGTGGTGATAAATTTAACAAGTATGACTCTATGTATGACTCTGGTTCTTTCTAATTTTATTGAAATAACCAAAGACTGCCAATGGTGTGGCCTCTCGGGAAGAAGAAGAGATAAGTGAGCTGCAGGAAGATGACAGAGACCAGTTCTGTGACCAGTTGGCCAGTGTAGGCATGCTGGGGAGGATTGCTGCAGAACACTGCGTACCTCTTCTCACAAGGTAAGTACAAAAAAAAATCGTCATGAAGGCAAATCAGTAGAGTTGTCACAGAAGAAAAGCCTGACTTTGCCAAAACAATTTAAAAACTGTGAAGCTATTTTCTTGTTATTTGTCCACAGTTTGTTGGAAGACCGAGTGACAAGGCTCCATGGACAGTTGCAAAGACATCAGCAGCAGTTACTTGCCTCACCAGCATCAGGCTCAATTGACAATAAAGTGCTTGATGACCTGTATGAGGATATTCATTGGCTTATTTTAGTTACAGGTTAGTGAACAGCTTTAAATAGTACTTATTCTGGTAGTCTTATTGCAGCTGGCACACCTCAGGGAAAAAAAAAATCCCTGTATATCAATTACTCTCAATTGACTACATATTTTATCCCTTACGATGATTTCATCTTACGTAAGTTCTTGCAAAGTCCTTGTATTACTATCATCTGCTTTGAGTAACAGGAATATTATCTCTAAAAGATTGCCTCCTGTAAAGGTTTCATCAATGTCCATTGAAAATTCCTGCAACTAATTTTGTTACAGATTTTTTGAGTTGTGTTAGCAGTCAACTTATTCAAGAAATTAGTCTGTTCATGGTACCAGTGGTGTTGTCTGGGTGCACATGACTTTGTAAAGGAACCAACATTAGATCAGGGTAATGGTGGTACCCAGTGGGGACAGAGAATCAAGTATGTTCTAGAATTTCTAAGTGTTGATGATCCATGACCTGCCATTTTGTTATGTTTCAGGTAACTTGAATTTAGAACTTTTTTGAGTGTTGATTTTTAGGTGGAAATATTTTACTTAAGTTTGCAAACATAATAACTAAGACAGTCTGTACTTTGCTGGGAGAAATGTATAATAGATTAAATATTTTATGGTACTTTTTTGAAGATGGGATGTTTTAGTTCCTCTCAGATGTTGGCATGAATGAGTTTACAATACTTCTGTAACACTGTGAGATGGAGGTTGTAGCTCACAAAAGGTTTTGAGATCAGATATTGAAAACTACAACTAAAGCTGGAATTAATATTAACTAGATACCTGAGTTTTGTATGTAAACCCATGCTTCACCTGATCTGCACTTGCTAGGTGAGGAAAACTGTGTTATAGCACATGTTCTTGAGGTCTGAAAGGCTCTGACAGATTTGAGATGTTAGCAAAACAGAAGTCCCAAATGATACGGACTTAGTGGGGAAGCTGTAAAATCAAGGCTTTTTTACCACACAGCAGAAGAAGAAAAACATGACAACAAAACGTTGTTTTGTCCCTCCCTCCCTCCCCCAAGTAGATGAATTGACTGTAGCACTTTTACATGAAGCAAAACTTGTCTTTTATTGCTATTTAAATTGGTGGTTCTTTATTCCAGTCTTGGTTTCTTTTCACTTTAGATTTTTCTCTACTGAATGGCTGTAAGGATTCTCAAGTTATCTTGTATGTATTTAAGCAGTGATAGTCAGGGTTTGTACAAACATTTGATTCTGGTGTGATGTCTGCAGCTAAGCTTATGGATTCTCTGATCAGAAAGCCATAAGTTAACCTAGGGTAGAAAGTTGTGATCACTCTTTCTTTTTTAATGTAAGGCTACCTCTTGGCTAATGATACTCAGGGAGAGACTCCGCTAATACCTCCAGAAGTAATGGAATATTCCATTAAACATTCAGCTGAGGTTGACATCAATACCACACTTCAGATTCTGGGATCTCCAGGAGAAAAGGCTTCTTCCATCCCAGGGTACAACAGAACTGATTCTGTAATTAGGTAAGGATGCATCTTGTACTACTAAGTGTGTTAAATGCTTTTTCAGAAAAAAAAAAACCACCCTGAGAATGTGAGTGGACTTCTGTGAATTTGAAAAGTAAGCAATATGTAAACACTGAACATGGAAAAGGAAAGATTGATCTAATAGTCTTAACAGAAGTAATGAGTCAAAGTCTTGGAAATAAACAGAAACGTTCTTTATATTTCTACTGAAAACCTGCCTTTGATCTTTTTATTACAGAAAATCCTTAAAATTACTTATGTAAAATAAGTTGGCAGATCAAAATCTTTAGATAATATATACTCTAAAATTCATTCAGCACATGTACAGCCTAAGCAAACGCTTTCCAGAGCATGAGTGAGCTTCTCTACTTTGAACAGTAGTTACTGCCCAAGCTTGGCAAGAGCAGCAAGATTGATCCTCAGGGCATGAGGAATTACTGTCAGTTACAGGGATTGTTGTCAGTTACATACACATCACTGTCAGCCAATAAAAGAAGCAGGAGAGATTTCACTTCTCTTTTTGCAAGAAGGCTGGTGCTCACAAAGGACTCCCCAGTTTGAATTCTCACACTTCAGAAGATTGCATTCCGCTCTTAGTTGGCATGGAGAAGTCTTGACTCAAGATTAGTTGTTGTGTATTTAAAAGTTGTCTTCTGGGAAGAAGGTAGAAAAAGTGGATTTCATTAGCAATGATGTATGTGCCTTGTGTTTAAAAGCTTGAATATTGCTTATTTATACTACTGAATTTCTTGATGCAGTGTCTGAGTGGTGGTGGGAATAAAACCAGATCTAAATAAGGAGAGACTTGAGGCCCTCTGGCCATAACTCTGAAGTGTCTTCAAGAAATACGCCCCTGTCAGCTCCTAAATTTCCTATGCATTATCCCGCTCTTATAAAATTTAATTGACATACTGCAAAAGCTAGTATTTAATGTATTTTTATGCACTGATTGTATTAGTGCAATCACCTGGTGATTTACTACTTCTATTTCCCTTCAGGAATGAAAAAGAGAAAAATAACTTGTCAGTTCCATATTTGTTTTTTGGCATGTCTCACACTGCAAATGCTGCACAATTAGAACCCATTTGGCCACTAAACTTTATGGTGCAAGGAAGGGAAAAGATGTTTTCCAAAAAAGCTTTTCAGGCACTCCCAAATAGACCATTTGTCACGATGCTTGTAAGGATTCTTCGTTGCAGTAATTTTGATGTCAAATATCACCTCTTTTAAAGCATAATTATTACTTTTTGGAGGATGTTTGTCTGTCTATCCTGTCTCTCTCTCTCTCTCTCTCTCTCTCTCCTTGCATACAAAAAACAATAATTTCAGGTGCATTTTACTTGATTAGAGTTGAAGTGTTTTGTATTATCCTGATCCTACTGTCATATTTTGTGAAAAATGAAAGTGTTTTTGGTAGTTGCATTGCTTCTCCAAAAACTGCTGTCAGCATCTTCACTGTATTTTAAATCTGCAGGTTGTTATCTGCTATTTTAAGAGTGTCAGAAGTAGAATCTAGAGCAATAAGGGCAAATCTCACGCACCTCCTGAGCCCCCAGATGGGCAAAGATATTGTATGGTTTCTCAAGCGCTGGGCAAAGACTTACCTCCTAGTAGATGAAAAGTTGTATGATCAGGTAAGGATATAACTTTTATGAATTAAATTGTGAGTATTAGTAGTAATATTATCATGTGAATGTAGATGTCAGTGTAGCTATTTAAAAGTGCAAGGCTAAAGTGTTTTCAGTGTTAAATGGCTTGTGATTAATTTTGGAATTTGTTTGAAAGTTGATGTTTTCTTCCATTTGCTAATTAGAAATGTAAGTTGTTAGGGGACTCTTCTTGCACATTTTGCTGTAAATGTGATTTTTTTTTTTTGGTAGCCATTGCCATATCAGAATAAAACAGTGCTCCTGGGCTGTGTAGTGAGTGAAACTCACTGACTGCTGTGATGTTGTAAATTGTGACTGTCCATCAGATTTTACATTTCATCTCTAATACAGTGATTGCTCTTGATGATGATGATTTAGTGAGTAACCTGATTGTGATTCTGAGTTAGATATTTAACACCATCACAAGGTAGTATACATTAGCCAGTGTCATGCTACTTTCTCTCCTCGTTCTCATTGTATATATCATGATTTCAACTGTGTGATCTATGTAAAGGGCAACCTCTTACCGTGCTTGGACAGCACTAATCATGATTAGAACTTGATCCTGATTTTGCTTATTGAACTAACTGTAATCCAGCTAGCTCACAGAGGCCAGTCCTCCTGAGGAGGTCCTGTTGGCTCTAATTTTTGAGAAGTCTCCTCCTCTTCCCCTTTATTTCCACTATTGAGGCAACTAAGAACACTAACACTTCAGGAGGCCTCTCCTTAACAATAGTAGGTATTACATAGACTTGTAAATATTTGGAGTTGTATTATTCAGCTCATACATATAGCACAGCTGAGAATTTGTAAAGGTACCAGTTGGGAAAGAATTGGAGATCATGTTAGAAGGAGATCCATGTGAAAAACAATGAGAAGAAACAAAACAGAGTGTATAGAGAATGCACACATTTAGTTTGTGTTGACATGTGAAAGTGATTGAAACCTGTATTTAAACCTTATGCTCAGTCATGAGTTTTAAAGATAAAAGCATTAGTGGTGTGCTGACAGGAAGCCCCTGCACAATTACTACAAAGTCTTTGGATTTCACACTTGAGAAACTTTCTTTGAAGATAGGAGAACAGGCAATTTCAGCAAAGAATATTTTAATATGCCAGGACCAGAGTGTGACATCTTTCCTAAAAGATGTGTAGATTGAAGGAACCATCTATAGAAAGTAGATGCAGAAAAATTGAGGTGAAAATTAATTTTTACAAGATTCTATCTAGATCAAGAACTAGGTTTATTTCTAATGATTTTTACCACTGACTTTTGAGGAATTATGTCTTAAATTCATGAAAACACTTTTGGGAGGTAATTTCGGGGTCTTTCTTTTAATTATTAAAGCTTTTGAACATTCATTGGCTTTAAAAGCTAGACATACTCAAACCTGCTTTTGTAACGAGGTTGAAGCTTTTCTTTGTTTTAGATGTTGTGCTTAAAATCACAAGATAAATTTGGCAAAGATTTTTCTATTACAGGTATTCTTTGCCTTTGTCTATGTAACATTTGTGTAATTTAAGTAGGAAAGAAGTGACAGCCTGAAAAGAATTTGCTGACAGTGATTGCCATACACTTTGGCGTTCTGGCTTCTGTAAAACTCACTCATTTTAATGCTTTTCTTATAGATAAGTCTGCCATTTAGTACAGCATTTGGTGCTGATACAGAGGGTTCCCAGTGGATTGTGGGTTACCTTTTAGAAAAAGTGATCAGTAACCTGGCAGTGTGGAGTTCAGAGCAGGACCTTGCAAATGATACTGTACAACTGCTAGTAACATTAGTGGAAAGGAGAGAGCGGTAAGTTGCTATACCTCTGGAAGTCAAAAAGTTTCTTTTGCTTCCTTTAAAGTTTTTTGGCCAAAGTAATCCAGATATAGGGTGCTTTATATTCATGCCTCTATAAGTCAAATTACTTTAGTAGCGTATTATAACTGAAAAAAACACAACAAACTTGTCTAACCAGCTGAGGAGTGAGACCTGTATTTGACAAAATATCACCTGATTTTTATTACTGTTTAGAAGTGCACTCTCATTCCCTTACTTTTGTGCCTCACTTTTAAACAGTAAGAAAGGAAAACTCTTCTGGTCTCTACTCTTATTGCAAAGATTTTTGTGTTGCTCTTAATTTTTGTTGATTAAGAGTTCAGATACTGGCTAAGCCAGTATAAAATGTGTTTTGTAAGCCTATTTTTTTTTAATACAGGATTTTGTGGATTCAGACAAATTTCAAAAACTTTTCTTTGGTATTCCAAACTGTGAAGCAGGAAATTCTTGAATGTTTTATTTGTGTCAATTGACATGCAATTATACATGCAATCATATACTCACAGTTTACTGAAAGACTGTTCTGAAGTTTGAAGATTTTAAATGCTTGAGGGTTTTCTTTTTAAAAAAAAAATTAAACCCCACAGGAGCTACTTTTGGAATAAATTGCTTATTTTATTATGATATAATGAGACTAAGCTTTTAATCCATGCAACATGTCCATTAACTCTGTGTCTGTATGTGTGTAAAACTAAAGTACTTCCCTGCTTTTCTCCCATATGAATTGATCTATTTTCAGAGTATATACTTTGGAAATCTGAGAGCTGAGGCATTAATAAGCTGAAAATCAAAAGGCAATTTAGCCTCAGAATAAAGAAATTTTTAAGAAATAGCATCAAAACTTCTGGAAACTGCTAGAAACCTGATATGCTCTGTTCATACAATTTTGTGAAGTCTTTAATGAAATTGTGTTTCCCTCTTTTAGGGCAAACTTAGTTATTCAGTGTGAAAACTGGTGGAATTTAGCTAAACAGTTTGCAAGGCGAAGCCCTCCTCTTCACTATTTGTCTAGCTCTGTGCAGAGAACACTGATGAAAGCTTTAGTTCTAGGAGGTTTTGCTCATATGGATACAGAAACAAAGCAACAATACTGGACAGAGGTAAGCTATTTTGATTGTTCTATTACCTCCATTTAAGCAAGCAGTACAACAAGTTAGTTTAGGGAATTTTATAGTGACACAAAATCAATTTGTACAACATATGTTTGATATTTAATACTGATGATTTTGTTAATATTCTCTCTTTAAAGGTCAGTACTCGTATCTATTGTATCTAAAATATCTCAGCCTAAAGAGAAACCACTAATAATTAATTGGACGATTTGTGAAGCAGACAGTAGAGCAGTATGTTTGAAAGAGACTATTATAGAAGATTAAAAATTTCCCTTGTACTGGGACATTTCTTCTTTTCCTTTTAATTTTGTGGTGTTATGAAATATTTAGTTATCATGTAATGTTAATGACAGTAAATAAAAAGCTAATGTGGAATATAACGAAGAGCTAGTTTTGGAATAAATTGCTTATTTGACCAGCTCTCTGTGCCCTGGCTCCATTAAAGCTCAGATATTTAATACCAGAAAGGCTGGCGGTAGAGTCACTGAAAAGTGCTGAAATGGCATCAGGAAGCACCACATGACTTTGTAAAGCATTGACCTTCTGAGAAAAACTTGCTTTTATTGGCAGAGCTACAAAATTAGTGATATAAGATAAGACTGTAATGCACTGGAAATAATTGGGAAAAAAAAATTTACCCATTTTTATGGAAATTTCTAAATTGTTTCCAAGTACAGATGGATGACAAAAGTGATTTCGCTATTGAGAATCATATATGGCAAAAATAACTGTGGGCATTAATCTTAATGGTTTGATTAATGAACTGTAACAATTTTTTCCCCTAATGCTGAATTTGAAGGGAATGAAATGCTTTGAGCCAGAGAAAGTCATTGTCATTTGTTTAAATGCTACCAAATAACCTACAATATTTATGGCGGTGCTCATTTTGAAACCTGTCTGCGGGCCGTGATGGACAATGAGAAGCACTACTTGCTACCACTTCTGCTTACAATTAATGTGGCAGATAATAACATAACCAAGGCATTGGAAACTGGAAGTGATTGATTCTTGTACTGCCATGCCAAGAGCAATGAGTTTGCTAAATTATTTAAACCTCACATCTCATATAATAGTATGTTTATCTTAAAGTGTCTTTTCTGAAAAATTTCAAGGTTCTTCAGCCACTTCAGCAGCGATTCTTGAATGTGATAAACCAAGAAAATTTTCAGCAGATTTGTCAGGAGGAGGAAGTGAAACAGGAAATCACTGCTACATTGGAAGCACTCTGTGGCATTGCTGAGGCTACCCAGATTGATAATGTAGCAATTCTCTTCAATTTCCTAATGGACTTCCTTAATAATTGCATTGGATTAATGGAAGTATACAAAAATACACCAGAGACTGTTAATCTCATAATAGAAGTCTTTGTTGAAGTTGCACATAAACAAATTTGCTATCTTGGAGAGGTAAATACAACCAGAAGGGGAAGGAGGGGGTAGAGTGTGTGTGCATGTGTGTAAATGTGTATTCAGTGCTACTCCTTAAACAAAATGAAATGTAGTGATTTTTATAGAGAGAGACTATATGGACACATCTATTAAGGAATTCCTTTGGTTTAAAATATATACTTGCAAGATTAAAAGCAGGACATTTACACTGTTTTTTTTACCAATAAATTTAACCACAATTCATCACTAGTCTAACTGTATGCATGGGTGGCAGAAGAGGACAGACCATGTTGAGCACTTTTTTATAACAACATCAGACTTCTCTGAAGTGTAGTCTAGGAGAATTTGTAGCACTGTTTTATGTGGCAAATGAATGCCATAGAGACAATGCTTTGGTCCTAGATAAAGCATAATAGATACCCAAAAGTTAACAGTTAAAATTTTGAGTTTGTGCAATGCACTTCATCTTTGCACTGTTGGCTGATTTTGTTTTCGCATCTGGAAGAGCTGCTGCCTATCCAAACTGGATATGCGCAAACATATCCAGTGTTTTGTGTATTGTGATATTAAGTGTATTGTGGCTCCAAACTTCTGTAAGTGTGTCCCCAGGGGATTTTGTTGGTAATCTAGTTTGTGAGATTAGTGAGATGTCTGTCCCAAGACACTCTTGTCTGGATTTTTGTTAAGAGTGAGGAATCAAGAAAAGTAATGTTTTTCTCTTTCAATCAGTAGCACATCAGTATATGGCTGTAAGTGTTCTTATTGCCTAAGGTGGTTGTTTCCTTGATGATTTCATGTACAGTTGGTACAAAAGTGGTCATATAACTGAAATTACAACCTTTAAGTATTTTCTGCCAAGTAATGTCATCTTAAAACAAAGTATGTCACTTTCAGCATATGAAAGTTTTCTTATTTTGTAACATTGTTTTATAGGCCAAAGCCATGAACTTGTATGAGGCCTGCCTAACTCTGCTCCAGGTGTATTCCAAGAATAATCTAGGTCGACAACGGATAGATGTTACAGCTGAAGAAGACCAGTACCAGGATCTCCTCCTTATTATGGAGCTTCTCACTAATCTTCTATCAAAAGAATTCATAGATTTCAGTGATACAGGTATTAAGGAATTGCTAATTGATGAACCACAAGTTGTTTTCTAAACTGTAAGAACCATTTTGGAGCTTGTGTTCAGTCTGTATAAAATGAAAGCTGACATTTAGTCTTGACTAGATCAGAATGTGGAAATTGCTATTTAATGTAGCAAAGAAAGGACTTTTCACAATATTCTAACATCTGAAATTATTATTGCTGTCATAAAATAAATAGGGGATGTATGAAACAACTTGAAATCTGAATGTTGCAAGTCATCTGAACATGTTGTACCATCGGTTTTATAACAAAAAGTACATAGAGCAGTTGGAGTAGTAAAGTAGTGCAAGAGGGCAGTAGTAGACTTAGTACAGGATTCAACTTTTGTGAAATGTTGAGCTCGTTAAAATTCCATCATGTATCATGTGAGGGTCTTCTGTATTTCTCTTTCACAGAACATGGTTTGTGGGTGTAGTTAAGGATTCCTTCTGTTTCCATCCTGTTACTTTCTTATATGTATATGCCACTTAAAATTGCAGTTGTCCTGAGTATGTTCTTCCAGTTAGCTGTGGTGCTTTTGAATAAGCCAAAATACAGTTGCATGGTTTATATCTCACCATGTCCTACACATTTGCATATATAACAACCCAGGCAGATTCAGTTTGCTGCAAAATGTGTTTTGATATTAATTTCTTTTCTGAGGTACATCTTGAAAGAGAGAACCTTGTACTCCAAAATTCAGTACATCATTTTATTTTTTCATCATGTGTACACAGCACAAGTACAGAACCAGATTTAGACTTTGTCCATTGAATGGATAACCCAATGCTATGTAAAGTATTTGCTTTGAGATCTGGATGTTTGTTGTGAGGAAAACACTGTAATACTTACATGAAACTAAGTAATGTGAATAAAACCTAGATGCAATGCCCAGAGATCAAATGTATTGCAAGTTTTCTACATACTGCTGCTGACTCAATGCAGGAATAATAATAGTAAGGTTTTCCCATCACTGCCAGTTGATGGGAAATATAGGCCTTAACCTGTAACTAGAGAAAACTTGGCAGCATCCAAACTGCAGAACTTTCTATATTAGCTCTCCCATTTTTTTCTCCTTCTGTTTATAAAAGGTATGAAAGCATATATAAATATATAATATATCTATTAAAAGTATAAAAATGCAGTGATATTTTACTCACTATCTGTTTATGTATGTAGGCATGAAGCAGCAATCACTAGAAACAAATGCAGTGTTCTGTAATGGAAGGGAGCCCTCAGAGTATCTGAAGCGTTCTGGTTTAGCATGCCATCTGGTACAAGTGATTATGAAATGCTTGGTCCTAATGAATATAAATATAGAGTGATGTGACAGCCTCCACTCACTAAGTTTCTATTTTAATACAGTGCTTCATGGTTTTGTTTGGAGAGAGAGGACTAGTCCTAAATTTAAAAATGTCTGTATTATAAAGAAATGGGACTGCTGCTTCAGTATGTTTAATTCTCCTTTTATACAAAGTATTTTTTGTCTTTTCTGCAGATGAAGTATTTCGAGGACATGAGCCTGGGCAAGTTACAAATAGATCTGTATCAGCAGCAGATGTTGTCTTATATGGGGTTAATCTAGTTCTGCCTCTAATGTCACAAGATTTGCTGAAGGTAAGTATATTTTTACATGGAGCTGCGAGAATATGAAAGCTTTATAATAATGAATACCCAGAATGCGTTCCTATATGCATTCCACCTTCATAAGTTGAATTTTCTAGACTTTATAAATGTAAATAGCTGCTCCATAGTTCTAGATACTCTTTGAAAAGAAATACTGTAGCTGAGAAATTGTATATCTGAAGGTGTTAAGCAAAAGTTTTCTTCTAAAAGCAAGTCTGAGCAGATCAACAGTGAAATCAAAAATGTGGCTCATGTACTCCTTTTTCTGATAGTGTCAGAAATGTGACAAGAAGCATAAACAGTGATCTTAGTTAAAAGTAACTATTTATTTTCATAATACAGATGGGTTTTGATTGTATTAATCTGCAACTTTACAGTAGAACAGTAAAATATGAAACAATGGGACAGCAGCATTTCACTGGGTTGCACTGTGTTCGTGTTTAACTTTGAACCAGGGGAACCCTTCTGAAGGGTGTCTCAGCTGTCCCCTCTTCACATGCCTTCTCATCCGGTAGCACTTGCTGAGCGCAAGGGCTGTGTCCATTTTAGATTCAGCCAGGGCGAGGGATGTACCCTGGGAGCCCCTTGATTGTGCTTCCAATGCTCATGAGGCTTTTACCCCACAGGACTAGATTTGTTCATGTCTGAAGTAAAACTCCTTTAATTTGTATAGAGCAGATACCAGGCTGCCACCATCCGCTGTTTATCTTTACTAATCTTCTTTTATTGTACCACAGTGTTTGCATTTATATAAAGTTGTAGCCATTCTACAATGGCTACAAGTTTCCTACTAAAATTGTCAAGTTTCGTACTAAAATTGTCTTTTCTTCAGTGCAAAGCATCAGTCCTGTCTCTTTGTACAGATGAAAATTATGCCAGAATATTTATGTGATTGACTCTAAAAATACCATCTTTTTCTTTTGACAGTTTCCATCCCTGTGTAATCAATATTACAAATTAATCACTTTCATATGTGAGATATTCCCTGAGAAAATTCCACAACTTCCAGAGGACCTCTTTAAGAGCCTAATGTACTCACTGGAGTTAGGGATGTCATCGTATCCTTTATAGAGCTGGGGAATGTTTAAAAAAAAATCTAAGTTGCTTTTATAAGGACCTGTTAAAAATATTTTTTTTCTTTTTTTTTATCAATATCTGCATCTATAATTATATATCAGTAATTGACTCTTACTCAGGTCTCTGGGAATTGAAATTTTCACTGTAGTGTCCATTGAGATTCCAGCATTAATGGAATTGCCTTTGACTGTGGTGCTTGGGTGCAGCCTTTAAGTAGCTTAGCATGTAAGTTTTTTCTGGCAGCCATTCCTGCCTCCTCCATTACTTCATTTCAGAGTGTGTAACTTCATAAGCCTTCAGCTGGTATCTCAAAGCCATTCCTGAATTAGTCTCTCAGCTGGTAATACAAAACAGTGCTGCTGTTCTACTGGGCTGGCTCCAGAGCATTTCCTGTCAGGGTGCCAATGGGCTCTCCCTCTCATAATGGGAGTACCATTTTCACTAATCTGTGGCACGTGTCAGAAACAGATGAGCTTGACCATAAGGGACTCTTTCTGAAAATGTTATGTCAGAGAGGGTCATGTTACCTTAGGGCATGTAGCTAATAAAAGAAGGTAATGAAGTTGGAATCCTTTTTCCCCCCTTTTTCTAGTGTTTTTTTAATTTGATTTTTTTTTTTTAATAGCAACTTCATAGTGAAAAGAAACCTTGAAACATACAAGCATTTCAGGTATTTTCTAGTGTCACAACTGGTTAGTTTGACCACAGCTTATTAAAATCTGACTTCAATTCTTTAACGCCCATTATCAGAATGAGCTCAGAGGTTTGCCAGCTCTGTCTGGAGGCTGTAACACCATTAGCAGAACAGTGTGCAAAAGCACAAGAAACAGATTCAACACTTTTTCTAGCAACAAGGCACTTTCTTAAGGTAAGGCATCTATGTTTCATGTTGCTTTGGCTTTTTGCGTGAAAGTAGCATCCAGAGGCCAAATAGTGATCATATCCAGATTAATCAGGATCACACATATAGCAAGAAACAGTCTGTTACCTACAAAAAAATAAGTAAGTGGCAGTTTAAGAAGAAAGAGGGAATGAAGAACTGAAGATAATGGACTAGAGTACAAAAGAGGATGGAGGCATAGAGGGAAGCAATCCCTTACTGCCAATAAATTAAAGACCTGAGCCTTTCAGAATGCAATTTATATACCCATGCTCTGCACATTGAGCTTTGAACTGATTGACAGTTTTAGCAGTTACTGTGGAAGCTGTGAAAAGAAAGTTTCCAGAATTCTCTGAACTGGAGGCTGGGTAGAGTGCTAAAAGAAAAGGCATGAAAAAGAGCGTAGCTGGGAACTAGAAAGGAAATGCTGTCATTTATTCAATGTATCTAATGAATTATGTATTTTCTTAATTCAATATCCCATTCAGTACTTTCCTTTTAGGACCATCCACTTTAATGAATTTTGGAGTGACCTGGTAGCAACCAGGTTCCTATTAACTGGCAACAAAGTAATTGTGGAATTTATCTGCTTGTCTTCTGATTTTGTATAGACTTCAGTTTTAGTTAACACATCTTTTCTTACCAAACTTACATTGGGACTTGTGAGGATTTCTCGCTAAAAGCTTCCATCAGACAAGCTGAGAGAATTAGAAACTTTAATAATTTTGTCTTTATGTATATTCTAAGTTATAGCTTTGTGCCTTTTTCTAAATTTCCACTTAAAATTATAATATTACACTTATTAATATGTTCCCTGTTTGACTTGCTGTGAGCTAGAGGAGTCTCCAAAACTTGAGGAAAAGTTCCATATTTTATTCTGGAAGAGCAAAGGCTTTTTTCATTATTTCTCTGGCATATCTGCAGCTTTTGGAGAAAAATTCAAGAGATGCCATGTTTCTCTGAAGCACAGCAGGTTCCAGTGCTTTGAGATGTTAATTTATGCTGTTAAGCCAAGACTTGACTTCTAAAAGAACTTGGCTTCCAAATTACTGGTACCTAAATTTAAAAAAAAAAAGGGGGGCAACAAAGCAAACAGCAACCTTGAATGTTTGTAAATACATGTTCATTGTTATTATCAGAAGTGAAGATGAGCTTCAGCAGCAAGTGTTGGTAAAGTAGAAAGTTTACACTTCCAGTACTACTTCTGTTTTGCGATTTCAGATGGTTTTCGATATGCTGGTACTTCAGAAGCACAACACAGAAATGACAACTGCAGCAGGTGAAGCATTCTACACATTAGTGTGTTTGCATCAGGTATGGCATTCAGACACACCCTGAAAAGAAGTAATTTATTAAAGGAGGGTTATTTCTTGTGCGCCTTGTAAATCATGGAATCATTTGGGTTGGAAGTGGGGACCCTCAGGAGGTCTGTCTGTTTCAGCTGCAGGTCTTCTCATTTGTCCTTGTTGAGGTTCATGACTTCCTGTCAGCTCATTGCTCTAGCCTGAGTGAGTGTCTCTAAATGTCAGTCCTGCCCTTGAATGCACTGGCTGCACTCCCCAGTTTGGTTTCATCCCCTGACTTGAGAAGAGTGTATTTCCCCTCCTCCGCCAGGTCACTGACTAAAGTATTTAGCAGGACAAGGTCCAGATGAGAGCTCTCAGTGCCACTTGGAACCAGCTTCCAGGTGGAATATGAGCCATTAGCTTCAATCCTTTATAGGCTGATGGTACAGGTGTGGTTTTTTACACATACAGTAGTTGGCCCATTTACCCATTTAGAGAATAAAATTTCAGCTTGGTTGCAAGGGTGCAGTACACAACTGCTAAAGACTTACATCAGACACCCACTGCACTCTTCTTATCCATAGATGTAGTCATTTTGTCTAAGAAAACAGGTTGGTAAAGCATGATTTACCCTGGGTAAATCCCCACTGGCTGTTCTCAGAATCACAGAATATCCTGAGTTGGAAGGGACCCATGAGGATCATCAAGTCCAGCTCCTGGCCCTGCACAGTACATCCCCAAGAGTCACACCATGTGCCTGAGAGCATTGTACAAACGCTCCTTTTGAACTCTGTCAGGCTTGGTGCTGTGACCATTTCCCTGGCGAGCCTGTTCCAGTGCCCAGTCACCCTCTGGGTGAAAAACCTTTTCCTATTGCTCAACACAAACCTCCTCTGCACAATTTCAGGACATTGCCTTGGGTCCTGTGACTTTCACATGCCCAGAAATAACTTCAGGATTACTTGCTTCATTATTTTCTTAGTCATTTGAAGATTATGAGAGAGCAGTCAGTAATGAATGACATGAGCCAGCCTTCTGAACCCCTGGATAGATTCTGTCAGGTCTTATGAGCTTGCATGCATCAAGATTTCTCAAGAGATCCCTGGGCTGATCCTCTTTACTATGCATAGTTCCTCTCCTCCTTGAACACTGCCTGTAGCCAAAACAAGGTCTGGAAAAACCTGTTAGTGAAGAGTGAGGCAAGAGAAAGCATTGATTATTTCAGCCTTACCTCTTGTCTACTATCATTAAATCATCTATTCCATTCAGCAGTAGAACCCATTTTTTCCCTGTTCCTTCTTTCACTCCTAAAGTACTGGTAGAAGCTGCTTTTGGTGTCTTTGATGTCCTTTGCTAAATTCAGCTTTAGCTGAACTTCATTTTTCTGTCATTGTTCTTGTCCAAACAATGTTTCTGCTTTCCTCCTTTCTGTTTCCTGCATGTGTTGCCCTTTTACTGGAGTTCAGTCATTAAGTCCCTGCTTAGCTGAATCAGTGTCCTCATTGTTTTCCTCAGTATCTGTACAGACCCCTCTTGTGCTTGGAAGAGGCTGTTCTTAAAGACCTGTCAGCTCTCTTGAGCTCTTTTTGTCTTTAGATCTCACTCCCACAGGATCTCACCCACCAGTCATGATTGGACATCTTCTCTCATGATATCCAGGTTCTGTACTTGGCTGCCCTCCTTCCTTGCTTTCCCGGGAATCCTTAACTCCACTATTTAATGATAACTGAAAGGCTGGCATTAATTACCACATCCCTGACCAGCTCTTACTAGCTGTGAATAGCAGATGCAAAGTCACACCCCTGGATAGCCCATCTGGTATTTGAGCAAATGTCAGGGAGATAATCCCTTGTAAGTCTCATCTGGAAACTTCCTCAAGTTGCTTAAAGATGACTCAGTCCACTAAAAGCCCTGTTCTGGGGATTTGGAACAAGATCCCACCATGATGTCATCTTTACTGCTTCTCCTCTGATCATGATCCATTAGCAGTCACCTAGATTGCTGCCCAGTCTGTAGAAAACCATCTTTAATTTGTGCCTTTTCACAGAAATGTCAATCTTCTGTCATCTTCTTCTCCAGAGAGCTCTAACGAGCTTCTGTCTGTCCCTTGGAACACTCCCGTTATGCCCACTGTCCCACCACGTATCAGTGCCTGCAGTGATGTTGCAGCTCTGAACCTGCACATGGAGCTCTAGCTCCTTGTTTCCAAAGCTGAACACACTTCTACACAGACATTTCAGATTGCCCACCTTTCAGCCTATTTCATCCTTCCTGATGAGCACTTCTAAACCCATCACACTGCTTTGTTTTCTTAATACTCTTGGTCTCTGTCTCTTTACTTATCTACAAGTTGTTACCACCATCCCTCAACATGCCCTTTTAAAGCCCTTCCTGCTGGGTTGGCAAGCAAGGATGAGAGTAAGTAGGAAGCTCTTAGAAAGGAATCTAAGCTTTCTGTCCCAGGGAAAGGACCCTAGAAAATGGAGAACCTGTGGGAGGAGATGACTGGTATGGAACATGGGGCAGGCATCGAGAAAAAGCAGTCCAGTTTGCAGGAATAAGCCTATGCTAAGAAAGAGCCAGAAGGCCCTTTGCCTTAGAATTGTCATCTTTCTCTGCACTGCAAAGCACTGTACTTTGCTCAGGAGAATTCTTTAACCTTACTAAAATACCCAGCCTGAATGAAGGGTTTTATCTGGTTTAGAGTTGGGTGAAAGGCTGTGAGGACAGGTGGAGAGGTACTGATGGTTTTCTGCCACAGCCTTTATTCTGGATCTTGTCCTGATGAGAGAAGTTGTATATCATTATATCCTCTTTTTTATCCTTTTTTTGTTTGTTTGTTTTTACGTTTGTTTAACAGGCTGAATATTCAGAGTTAGTTGAAACATTGCTATCAACTCAGCAAGATCCAGTAATTTACCAGCGGTTAGCAGATGCCTTCAACAAGCTTACTGCAAGCAGCACTCCTCCTACACTGGACCGTAAGCAGAAGATGGCCTTCTTAAAGAGTTTAGAAGAATTTATGGCAAATGTTGGTGGACTTCTCTGTGTAAAATAAACAACAAAACTCTATGCCTAATTTAGACCCTTTCTGCAAAATGCACTGAGAAATGCTGAATGCTGACTAAATCTTGTACCTGTCTCTGGGTTCTTTGCAGCCATCTCAGATTCTAGAGAGCCTGGAAGTTTGAACATAACACCATGGAATAGGAGAGGTCAACTTTGAATCAGCTTCTGCTATTATGTGTTAGCTGCAATCTGTCATACTTGGGTGTGGAAGAGAATGAACAGAAAATTTGAATTTAATTTTTTTCCATTTATGCGCAAACTGATATGGGCACAATGAAATAAATGCAGTGCCTTTCCCCCTGCACTGGTTTAAAAGATGAGTGGTCATATAAACATACAGATTTCTTTTCTACGCAAAATCATATTAGAGTGTGATGCAGATACATATAAAGCTCTAAACAGTTTAGCTGATTTTAAGCTTTATTTTTCCTCTCTTAAAGTCTGAGTGTGTTCCAATGGGGAAAAAAAACCAAATGGTATTTTAACTTGTGTTTAGTTCTGTTTTTCTACATCAATCTGACATTGCAAGTTTAATGCAGTGCAGGTTTTTACATTATGTTCTGCTGCCTAAAGTTCAGAGGGAAAAAAAGGTGTATATTTTTGTTCCCCTAAAATGAACTTTAGGAAGTGTAGCCATTTCATTGCCTTAATTTAAAAGTTAAAAAAAAAAGCTCATATACTTTAGGTAAGAAATTTAAGGCAAGATTTAAGGCAAGATTTGACTCTTCAGAGTTGGTTTAGAATGTTGGCACTGAGCTGCTGTGTACCAGTTGCAGCCCTTCATGTTGATGTGTTGTTTTGGAATGAGTGTCTACTGCAAGGTTCATGTGTAGTTTTACTTTCAGTATCTGTTTCCATTCACCTGGGTTGCACGCAACTGCAATGTATTTCTACACTGAACTGTTTGCTTAAGCAATAACAGCCCAAAAGGTGTGAATTACTGGCAAAATTGGTAAAGTTGGGGCATTAGCTAAAACAATTATGCTAGCACAGGGGCATCAAACCCTTTTACTCAAGCATTGTGTCTGACTGCGGTGGGGAAGGGTAATTGGGAAGTCTAGTGCTGTAGGAGATGCTTGTATTTGCTGAATCTAGCCCCACTTCTGCAGAACTCTCCCAGCTGCTCTGCTCTTGCTTGGTTTTTTATATCAGCACTTTAGCTTTTATCATAACAGAATATAGTGCCCTGAGTATACAGAACCAACGAGGGAGAGCAGCACATGAATATGAAAGCAAGGCCTGCTTTGTCTCCTGTCATGAGCCAGAGGAAACTGAAGCAACACAAATGCTGCATGTCTAGTAAAATTATTTTTGTGGGAATACACAGAGGCAGAAGTGGGCCCTTCGTTTAAGATTTCTGCTAGATTATGCTGTTGAATGTTTCCCATGTGTTTTTAAAATTTATATAAAAAGTCTGGTATACACCTTTATATGGCTATGTATAGCTTCGTGTTTGCAATTCTGTGCCATTCTTCAGCTATTCATCTCAAAATTAGTCACAATAGCCAGAATCTCACAACAGACACAAATCTCTGATACTGTGCTATAAGTGATCTAAGGCATTTTTTTGGGTTTTTTTGTTGTTGTTTGTTTGTTTTTTTAGGCTAAATCCATAAGTGTCTCAAGCATGGATCCACAAGGTCAAAAATGCCATCTCTTCAGTATTCTTTTCTCTTTTAATTGATGTGAAAACTGGGCAAGGGCAGATTCACACATTATAAAGTGATCATAAAATTTCTTAGAGAATAATATACCTTCCCAGATAGTATTTTATTTCTAAGATAATTTGCATAGTATTTTAGAACAGGGGTATTGCTCTCAATTTTTTCTTGAAACTCTAGTGCTTTTCTTTAAAGGATTTCATGACTGTGCACTTGCACAAAATACAATGATCCTGGCAGATCATTCTGTTTCAAACTGTTGTGATGGCTGAGTTTTTATTTTTAAAATGGGGGTTGCTGTGTTTTTGAAACTGCTTCTGGAGTTTTTCTGAGTTTGTACATTGGATGGGGCAGCAGTTCTGAAACCTCCTTTTTTTCAGATGAAGGCCACTGAAATCTTGGAACATCAGCAGCAGTAGCAGCTGCTAATTCGTTATGATGTGTTTGATGTCTAGACTGAACTCTTCAAAGGGATCATAGCAAATACTACATTTTTTGGGTCAGACTGATACACTCAGTCATCCTTTCTTTTATAACTAGCTCTGTCACTATTGTTTTTTTAACCTAAAGCTGGCTCACTATTTAAAAATATTTATTAACTTTAAAGTATTGAAATCCTCTTGCATATTGTGATGAATGGGAGCATCAAATACAAATTGAGTTTATATTTTGGGCAAAGTAATGTGCATACCCATTATTTTACTTGTCAGGCACATTGTGTTGTAACAATCAGAGACACACAGCATCTTTTGAGTATCAAGACTTTGGCTAAAGTATGAACACTTATTTTCAAAGACTAGTTTTAAAAATTTCCTTTGCCCTTAATTTAAAATTATTGTCTTAGGTTAAAGGGAAACTGTCCTAATAAGGGTTTGGTGGGGTTTGCAATTTTCCTGCTTGATGTTACACTTTCCTGGGTTTTAATTTTTTTTCATTCTCATATATTCAACAGAGATCTTTCCCTGCCATTTTATGTTTCTTTTAGAGCAAATGCTAAGATGTCGCTGCTTAGTGACAGCCATGAAATGGTTGCAAAGGCTTCTGGGAATAAGTCCTGTTCCTTGGTACTCCTGCTGGCTTGGTGACTGCTTCTGCCTGAGCTATTTGGCTTCTGTATCCCTACCAAAAAAAAAAAAAAAAATCTTTTGTGATCTTACACACATCCAGTTGCTGTAAATCTGGATGCGAAAGCACACTGAGGTCCACAGGAAAGACTCATAGACTGTTCATAGTGAACATGGAGAGCTGACTCCACATAAGTGTTCTGAAAGTTTTATAGCATCGTTGGCATTGATTTTCCATTCACTGTGCAAAGTGAATAATGGTTCTAAAAATGCACCTGGTTTTTGAAGGAAGATAATAGGCAATTCAAACCAAATTTTAAATGCTGCATGATATAATTGTAACAAATATATTTGTCTAGATTTTCTTGATAAAACAGATTATTGGACCAGTGTTTTCCTTCTGAGAGTAGAAATTTAGTAGCTTCCTTCCCATTTTGCCAGCTCCTTCCCCATTGTAATAGTTAGTTCTAATGCTGGCATAATAATTTTCTGTTGTTCAACCTATAGTTTTCAATGCTGACAAGCATGACCATTGAGTTCAATCATAAAATTCAAGACCTTCTTGAAAGCACAGATACATAGGGACAGGGAGAAGTGGACTGGATGCATGAAACTTCCACTTTTACATGCATTTATGCCTTAATTAGCTTCACTGAATTACTGCCAGAATCTGCTACTTTTTGCCCAGAGGTTTGTGTTTCACTGTTTAGTGGTAAAGGGCTCACCTTTTTTCTCAGGAATGAGAAACTTGTTTTCTCAGCATGTCCAAATCCTACTAGTTGAGAGAGAGGGGTTTGAATTGGAGTCATGGCTTTCATAGTGACTAGAAGTCACTAAAGCCCCAGTGTTTACCTGGGCAAATCCCTTTATATCTAAGCCATATAGTTCTAGAAAACAAGCTTGCTCAGAGCAGTCAGTCGTCCAGTTAAAACCTAGTTCTTTAAAAGGGAAAGGAAATTCTAATTTGTGATCTGTAAAACTATTAAAAAATACAAATTTGCAGCATTTTGCATGTAAAACACTTCAAGTAATTTGGTTAAGTAATTACATAAGAAGGGATGTTTTTTAAATGGAAATAGCTTGATGAATATAAGCGCAGGAGTAGGAGCCAGACTCCTCTAATTTTGTAATGTTTTTCCGCTGGATCCTCTGTGGTCATTGGCAAGTTGCTAGAACTGTGTTGTTAAAATAGCATTAACACCTACCTACCTCACAGGGATGTTGTGAGGATTAGCTTATGCCTATAAAATGCATTGAGGATCTAAGATGCTATGTAAATATTATATACTTTAATTTTAGTTTTGTGAGCTGTAAGATTTACTGTAATGAAAACAGAAGACTTTCATAATTGTGAAGCCCAGTAGAGGCAGCAGTGGTGCAGTATTCCTGGGACTGATCTACTGCAGTACAGTAATGTTTACTGTAAATTGTCATCATTTCAATTACAGCCAATTGAAATGGTGGCTTCTTTTTAAATAAGGTGAGATTCCCCACCAGTGTGCCTCAATTTTGATCTATATAGGGAGAGGACAGTTGTTGGTTATTCAGGCTTTGGTGCCTCTGCTTGTGACAAGTGCTGCTTGTGGGTGGTAAGGTTTTTTACTTTTGGGTTTTTTTACATTTTTCTGTAAGAAACAAACACCACTCATTTCTCCTATATCTGTTCCAGTCACTCAGTATAACCAAAGCTTAATGATAACAATTAAAGAGCCAGCCCTGCTCCCCCACCCCCTGTAAATTTGCAATTGAGTAGATTGTGCTCTTTTTTCAGTGAATTAGATTAATGTTTTCTAGCACTGATCATGAAGCAAAGCATGAAGTATATTTTGCTCTAGAGCAAATCAGGAAGTATGTTTTGCTCAAGCTTTCAGCTGTCTTATAAAACCCTTTTTTCAGTATGAGATTTCTTGGGGCCGTAGAAACTGAGAAGTAAGATATCCCTGGCTTTCGCTTCTATTCAGTAAATTAAAATTTTGATTTTTCATTTCTTCCAATTCCCTATCCTGCTTTTCCTGTCCTTTTAAGCCATTCTTAAGTAGATTTGGAAGGCACTTCCAACCTCGAGAGAAAGATAGCTACCCATGTAATTTTCCAGTCTGTTACATCTTGATACTTGAAATTGATAAAAACCTTTCTAATAGCATTGCCCACACATTTGAATCTCCCATTGAACCATTCTGGAGTTTTTAATTAGGGAAAAAAACCCCAAACCTATTTGTTCTCTTTGTGCAAAATAAGGAATCTCCATGCAGTGAACATGCAGTTTTAAGGCAATAAATGCTAGTACTGCTGTTGGTCAAGTGTGTAAATATTTTAAATGTGTCATTCAGTACTGTGTTGAATTTATATATTAAAAACACAGGGATTGAAGTGCTAGTTGATTTCAAGTATTGTTTTACCTGTACAGTTGAAGATACGAAGTTGCATAGAAGTATTTCACAGTTTATTGCAATAAGACTTGGGAAATGGCTGTATAATCAAGCCTTATCACAATTGAATTTTCAATCTTGAAATTATTACTTTGTGTATTTTTAAGATCCATAAGCAGGAAGAGGATAAAATTGTTTTCCACTAAAGACTTTTATTATTTTGTTTTGGCCATGTGTGATTTGTGTATTCTTGTTTAATATTTTTCTAACATCTCACCTTTGAATCCCTGAAAAAGCATTTGTTATGTTTCCCTACAGTGGAAACATAAATAGGAACATTAGGAAACCTTAGGCTACACCTTTTGCTCTTTGGCTACAACTGAGTGCACAGTAATTAGGTTGAAAGTTGGTGGAGTAACTAGTTTTTGTCAGCACATAAGGCTTGACTTTGTCCATCAACAGAAAAAAGTGTGATTAGGGGTGCAACAGGAGCATCTCAAACGGGACTGCGATTACCAGAAATGGCTGTGAACATATAATCAAATTAATCTTTTCCCCCATCTTCCAGAAGAAGCTTTAACAGTGACTTTCAGGTCACTATTATTGGTGGTATTTATCTACTCAAAAGGAATATTGATTTCTGGGTCTTTAATTTGTGTGCGTGTGTGTATTTAATCTAAGCAGTTTTTATGATGGCATCTGACACACAAATGTTCTCCAAGCTCATAATCTGTTCCCGTGCAAGGAACATCTACCAGTATGTTATTTTATAAATATCAGAAAAGCTCAGTTACAGGCAGCAGTTCCAAATGTGCTATAATACAATTACATTTAGTAATTGTATTACTATCTAATTACATTTAGATAAACTACAGCTGTTTTCTATTGTTCCCCTCTTACTTCCATGCACTCACATCATTTAAAAAAGGAAAAAAAAAAAAAGGCTTCACAAATCCTGAAAGTAAAACTACGCAACAATTATGGTGGTGACAGCTTGCTATATATCTTGGCTGTATGTATCACTAGAATTTTACTGGTTTCAAAAGTAAGATTATGCAGTTATATATTTATATTGGCATGATTTGGTTCAGTGAATATTTTGGGGAAGGACAGAAACATTTAAGGTAATTTTGAGGAAATTCCTGAAAGCAATTGCTAAGACTAACAGCAGCATATCCAAGAGCCTTTCATGTAGAAAATGGAACTATTCTGCTTTACCTTAAATACAAGTTCTGGAATAAACTTGAACGATTTGGGTACAAAGCCTTTATTCACCCTTGTTTGTCTAAGTATACGCAAGCCCCATCAATTTTGCCTTTTTGAAACTTATATTGGCTTCAGTTGTGAGTGGTGGAGTTGGTGGTGGAATTTTTTCCTTCAGTGATTTACCATGTCTTTCAAGCAGAAAAGTAGGAAAGTGCAACCCTCCAAGTGAAATTTGGATGGTCAACCAAGGAGCAGGTTGTACATGAACTGGAAGAGGGAAGGAGGAAGAGAAGAAAGCGATAACTTTACAATCTTATCCAGAGATAGAAAAATAGATCAATCTACATGATACAAGTGTTATACCGTAACTTTTAACCCATGTCATCTTGAAAGGGATTAGTAAAAGCCTGCTATTTTATCAACACTTTGGGTGGGGAAAAGAGAAAGTATTTTTTTTTAATTCTGTGAAATTAAATGCGATACTATCAGTGTGAGTTTTGTTAATTGAATAATAAATTCCTTTTTATTTTGGAAAACATTCCAGACAAGTCTATATATCCAAAGAAAACAAAGAAGCTACCCACTGTGACTGATACATAATTCATTACTAGTTTTTCTCCTGTCTAGATTTGAATCTTGTGGAACAGCTGCTTTCACTTTAACATCTTTTAGATGGTATCGGATTTGATTTTCCTGATGCGCTGTTGCCTTTGCGAGTTAGAGTAAAGCAAAGCTGTGGGTGTGATGTATTTCCCTTTTTCTTCCCCTCTGTGTCTGGCCTACTGTTAATGGTTGTAAAGACATGTATGTTTGATATGCGTTAACTTACTGGTTCGGATGCTGCAGTTGAGGTTTGTGGCATATTCAGACTGCTTCTGGTCTCTGTGTTTGGTGTTCCCTGAATGAATCATCGCTAGACTCCAACACAAGTATTGGTTTGAAAACCTCACTGATACCTTGGTTTCGTAAGCTGTCAGGACATTTGCTTTAGTTTTGGAACTGCACCAATACTACTAATGGTCTTTTGTTCATTCAAATGATTTTTGTAACTCAAAAAAAACCCCAAAGCCAAAACCCCACCACCACACTGTGGAATCTTTAGGAAGATCACTGTTGTCCTCACACAAGATCATCACTACCTTGGGGAAGGCTTATATTCTTCTGCCACTTTAAGGAAAGACTGTTCTTCTGAAGTACTTTTTGCCTGCTTTTAGGCTGTTATGCACTTTCATGATTTCTTAACAAACTACTGTTAAAATGTACTGTAACATGGATTTTGATAAGCGCACATGTATTTAAACAATTCACTCAGCCTCAGGAAAGCTGGAAAAATTGGATACCTGTTTTGTATCTTGGTTAAAATGTTTGTTACCTGCATCCCTTAAGATGGCCAGATAATGTCTAGATCCTGCAAGTATAACTATTTAAGATACCATTATAGTCTGTAAAAGGAGGACAGTGTAATTTTGCTTTAGGGACAGAGAAAAGGATGTCCTTCTCTTATTTTTCTTAGATATATATATATATATAGAGAGAGAGTCTGAATTGGAGTTTCAAAAGCAGAAAGCAGTAATAAACCCCATTTACTGTTCAGGAAAAGAAATGTTTTCTTTCGTAACACTATCTGATTTCTATTTACTTCCTTCTCCTTAAAAAGCATGTGTGAAATAAGTGCAGAGGTATGTGTAGGAAAAACTGTAAAATCTGCTGCTGTACATGTTTGCTACTTGACTGCATTTTCTGTTCCACTTTAATTTTACTGGTTTTGCTAAATATATTTTATATATTTTCCTTCCTGCTTCTTGTGATGGCAGAGTGATTACATCTTTTGGGGGAAAAACCAAAAACAACCATGACAAGGCTTTGGGGCCAGAAAATAGCAGGAAGGTTGTATGTTACTGTGTATCTTGGGATGTTTTTTGAGAGAACTGTGTAAGTCAGAAGCCACGGTAAAATCGGTGGGGATGTGAAAATGTACAAAAGTATAGATACAGGTAATTCTGTTGAACGGTTGGGTTGTTTTTTCAAACATTTGTAAAGTCCATTTAAAATTTCAATACCACTAGGAGATATTAAGTGACTAGTGGTCACTTATGTAAAGCATTTTTCATTCTGAAAGTTATAGCCCTCTTTGAGGACACTGAATTACTTCCAAGTAATGCACAAAGTCTGGCAAAATAGAAAGAAGTGGCAGGGATCATGTATCACTGTCATAATTCTAAGATTTGCGTCTCTACAGAGAAGGAGATGAGGCTCCATGAACTGCTTGAAGATGCAAGCTTACTACTGTACTCGAATTCATGGAGTGACTGCAGGCTTTTAAGAGACTGATAGTCTGTCCTCCCATTGTGCCACAAGGTCTTGGGAAGCTGTGGTGCACCTTGCCCACACAGCTACCCCAACACACAGGCTCCAACACGTTTGATTCTATCTGTAGGGTAAGTAAAAGAAAATGTGCAGCAAGCTTTGCTTACAAAGATGAGGTGTTGCAGGTTGTTCTCCTACCTCACTTTGCTATTTTCCATCATCGGAAGTAGGATTATGTTGACAACTAGAAATCCTCGTATGGTTGTAAAGCATTTTGTGCTTGGCTGCCTTCCAAATCAATGTGCAGTTGGTTTGCCAGCCCTAAACATGTTGAGGTTTTTTGGGGAAAAAGCTAATAGGAGTTTTCTAGACTTAATGGCAACAGGAAAAATTCTACAATTAGGATTTAATAATCTATTTTCAGAGCAATTAAACCTGGTTATACTTTTTCATATGGCTATGGTTTGTGCTACCATGAGAGAAAAAAAACTATAGAATTTCATTAGCAGAGAAAAAATACAGTAACGTAAAAAACAAAAACTCAAATACCAAACCAGAAAAGCCTGGTGAGTAAAAAGTTGCTTTTGCTTTCCAAGGTAGAACTGTGTTTTTAAACACTGTTTCTATCTAGCAAATGCTTTAGGGAAGAGGCAGTGGTCTGTCATCAGGTTTGTCTGAAGGACACTGGTATTACTGCTGTGTGTCGTGGGTCTGTCAGCGAAAGGACAGGGGAGATAGCTTAACTAGAAATACATGTCTGCAAAAAATACTAGGATAAATAAATAAATAGAACTCAGTTATTAATAAGAATTTTTTTTTTCAGGGTGCACTTTACAGGTGTTCCTGTGTTTGTAGTTCATTTGTCTTTGCATCCCAAAGAAATTAAGCAAGAGGATAACCTGTTTGTTTTCCTTCCTGCAGGATCACTTGAGCTCCTTTGGAGCTTTCCTTGTAGAACTGTCTTGTAACAGGATTCAAGCAAAGCCTTGAGCTGTCTGTTTGCTGCCAAGTAGTATCTGATATCACAACCTAAATAATGTCACCCTGCCCACCCCCAAGGCCCCACACAGCCATGTGCCCTTATGTGATCTGTCTAACCTTTCTGGTGAGGAGGAATTGCTTGTCAAGAGGCAGACTGCTGCTTTGGGAAATCTGGACTTGGGAATATGCGTCATTCCAGTCTCCTTTATACTTTTGTTATCAACCTGCAGAATGTTTTTCATGTAAAATGTCTTACAAGCATGCATGAAATAGGAAAATTACTGAAGTGTCACTTCACTGTAATATCTAAACCACATTTCTTGCTGCACTCAGTAATGCTATGCAGGTATCAAGACAACTCTCGCTTTGCACAATGCAGGGGAAAAGGGGTTGATTGGTTTAAGTTACAGCAGTGGTGGTAGCATGAATACATATGGATGCTCTCCACATGGGACAATCTTCTGTGCTGGGGTGAAGACTTGTTTTGGTAAGAACTTTCAAAGACAAAGTGGGTAATGCACTGAGTGCCAAATCCAGACAGCAAAGAAGTCTTTAAAATAAAATGAAAATGCCCACCGTTCTCTATGGTTATGGAAAGCCTTGTTTCCTGAGGAGAGAGGTTAAAAATAAGGAGATCTGAAGGAAAAATCAGCCTATCTCCATATCTAATAGTGGCAAGAAAATTTGATTCTCTGCTGCTTACATAAGCTGTGCTGCAAAAATATTTTTGCATTAATTTAATATTTCTGTCTTCCAAGGCAATAGTTCTGCTCCATTTGTTGATACCCAGTGCTGAGCCCATGACTTCCTGTTTAACCACAGTGAAGTGTTGTGGCAAATGAGGACTGAGCAGGTTGTAGGTGAAATAGCAGTTTCTTGCTCAGCTCACTGCTGATAGAACTTCTTGCTCTGGAGAACCTGAGAAGAGTCTGCTTTGGGTTAAATAAGCTAATGGGCAACCTTCTAAGAGTTGGTTTATAGGAGAATCATTGACTGATAGAAAGACAATTCCATCAACATGATTTTTACAAACATCAGACTTTTTGAAAGAAGGAATGAGAGAAGCAGGTGAGCTTTTTGTCTTGGGGCAGTGAGGGCACGAGAGGTGCCAGACTAGCATGTTGGGCCTACATATGAGAAACAGGAAAATGGGAAGTTTTTATGACCAAAGGCAAAGATACAGTGAATTAAATTCTTCCTCTCTACTTTTCTGAGGCCCCACCTGGAATACTGCATCCAGCCTTGAAGTCCCCAGCACCAGGACATTGCCCTGTTGTAGCAAGTCCTGAGGAGGGACACCGTGATGATTAGGGGCAGAGAACACCTCTCACATGAGGGAAGGTTAAGAGAATTTGGATTGTTCTGCCTGGAAAAGAGAAGGTTTTGGGGTGACCTAATTGCGGCCTTCCAGTACCTGAAGGGAGCCTACAAGAAAGATGGAGAGAGACTTTTTACAAGGGCACATGATGACAGGACAAGGGGGAATGGATTCAAACTGAAAGCAAGTACGTGTAGGTTAAGTATTAGGAAGCAGTTCTTTACTGTGATAGTGGTGAGGCACTGGAACAGGTTGTCTAGAGAAGCTGCGGATGCCTCATTCCTGAAAATACTCAAAGCCAGGCTGGGTGGGGCTTGAAGCAACCTGCGATAGCAGAAGGTGTCCCTGCCCGTGCCAGTAGGGTTGAAACTAGATAATCTTAAAGGTTCCTTCCACCCCAAACCAATCTATGATTTTATTAAGTTAAACAAGGAAGATATTTTAAAACTTGCTATCTTGTGAGAGCATCTAAGAATCAGCTCGACTTCTGTTCGTATGCAAGAAAGGGAGCTTCGTCCAACGTGCTGATGCTTCATAGAAATGGAAAGCCTGGACCGGAGAGCCAGCTGTAGAGAACCCGTCTGGGGCGCTGGGCTGCGGTGCAAGGCAGAAGCTCGTGGCTTTTGAACACTTGCCATCTACCTCGAGGGACGCGGTATGCTCTCCAAGTGTGCCGTGCCGGGTGCCTTTGGCTGCCTGGCAGCCCGGCTCACAGCCCGGCACCAGTCCGCCATCCCAGCAGACGCGCAATGCCCACCCTCCGCAGCAGGCCCGGATGGGGCGGGCCGAGAGCGCCGCTTAGCCCCGNGGGTGGCGGAGCCGGGACGGGGACGGGGCGGTGCGGAGCCCCCTCACTGCTCTCTCACAGCCCTCTCACACATCCCTCACAGCCCTCTCACCGCCCGACACCGCTGCGCCCCGCGGACGGGCCGCCGGGGTCGCGCCGTGTCCCCCCGGGGGCCCTCTGTGGGTGCAGGGTGCCCTCGAAACGATACACGGGGAGGGGAGAGCAGGAAAGGCCCTTCTCCGGGATCCGGCCGTGTCCCGTCACCCACGTGTAGGAGGGACCGGCGGGCCCGAGTGCTGCTCTCCGTGCTTAATGAAAGGGCGGGAATGAGCCTAGGACACAGCATGTTTTCCTTCTCCTTAAAGGAGCTACCAGCCCTCCGACCTTACTTTGTTGATACTGTGTTGCTTTGATGCACTCTGATCCCCGAGAGGGATTCTAGGCATTCTGTAGCTCGGCAACACCTTGCTGAGGTGAACCTGCGTGATGAACCAGCTCCTTTTTCTTTTTCTTTCTTGGTCACAGCCCTTGCAGCCTACAATTGGCCTTTTAATTCTTTAATTCTTTCCTTGGAAAATTGTATTCCATCTCTGCACGTGGCATTTATGTTAGTCATGATTACAGGTTCTGTTGTACCCCTTCTCAGTTACTCTTTCCTTGTACTAAATTCCCCTGAAAAAGCTGTTCTAGTGTTTGAATGTCTAACTACCCTGCTTGAACCTTTTCTAGTTCTAGTAATCTCCCTGCTATTGGTTGAGATAAAAAGACCACACCTGCTGTTTAGTTTTATTCTGTATGTGTTGGTAATGTGGACCTCCTGACAGTTCCTTTTAAATTTCTATGTAAATTCGATGTAATCATGTTATCAGACACAGTTCACACGCAGTCAGGCGATTCAAGATTATGACACATGACTCTCCAAAAACACCATATCGGTATTTGGTGGCAGCAAGAAAAACACATGAAATGTTAAAATTTTTTAGGAAAGGAAATAGAGTGTAACAGAAAACTTCATAAAGTGACAGCATAAATGTGTGATCACCTGTATCTTAGACATTGTGTAGCATTCTAGTCTCAAAAAAAGGGTGTGTTAGCTTCAACATGGATGAATGCATGGAAAGACTTTAGTCAATCTGTCAGAGAGGATTAAGACCCTTCGGGCTAGAAAGGTCCAATTTGCAGAGTGAGGGAAGGGGGGTGACATAGAGGTGTCTGTGAAATGATATGTGGAGAAAGAGTAGGACTCAAGCACTTGCTTCCTCTTCTGACACACCTGCACCATGTGAAGCCAGCAGCCATGGTCACAGCAAGAAGAGGGAGTTACTCATGAAGCAACTGATCCAATGAAGCTTCTTATCAGGTGACATTGTGGATTAAAAATGTTTATGGGAATTTGAGGGATACTGGACAAGTGTTTCAGAGGACTGCAATCATGGAGAAAATAATTTCAGATGCAGAAAATACTTCCTTACGAGAATGGTTAAAGCCTGGGAGAAGAGATTGTGGAGGAGTCAAATATATTTGCCTTATCTCAGTTCTTTTGGGACAGCTGCTTTTGGCTGTCTTCATGATGGAATGACCATCAGTATCAACCCTTCAGGGCAGAAGAATGCATAGTATCAACCCCTGACCTGAACTAGTACAGCTTTCTTGAACCATTTGCCATGGACATGAATAAAAAGTTATTCAGACTTATCCTGAAATGGAGCTGTCTCAGATATGTGGCAGATGAGCTGCTCCTGGTCCACAAATCCTGATCGTCCCTCTCTCCCTACTCCACAAAACCATTAGGACATAAGAAAACTATTTCAGGTTTGTCAGCTCTGCTTTTCTGACATCCTCTGACGTTGTCTTCAGAGGCTGTCCCCAAATGCTTGAGTTTCTGACTTTTTTCCTGAGTGCAAGGAAGCAAGCTGCCTGCTTGTGCTTGAGAGTGATCTCTCGGGTGTTTGAGAAGTTCTGATTTGAATTAGAAGACTCTACATAACAGATGTAGGTATGGCCTATCAATGCTCCATTTCTTCTGGCTAGACATGCTAGCTAGCAGGAGGACTTTGTGTCTAAATTATTTTAGAATTATGCATTTCACACACTTTATTCTGTCAGTTATTCCTGTCAAAGTGCATTTGGCAATACTCCCAGTATCTTGTCAAATCGTTGACAATCAACTCCTTTTAGGATTTAAAGATCTGGAAAATTGCTTTCATCAGGAGGGATCCTTTCTCTGTCTAGGCTTTTGCTGTGGTGGGGACAGACCCTCTCCACACCTTTGTGTGAGCTACTTTGGCCACCCCTGTGGCTGTTGTGATAGGACACAGGATTCAGATTCCTGTACCTGAGAATGAGCTGAAACTTGAGTAGAGTGCAGTATCTTCCAGCTTTTGAGGTATCAGAGTACAAGTCCAGACATTTAGGAACTTTCCAGTCATTCAGATCAGGACTTCTTTACCTCCAGGCAGGTGGTTGCAGCCCCTTCCAGATGATTTTCATTATGGTTGCACACCATTGGCCAGCTTTTCTTGGTGTGTGATACAAACACCATGGATGATGAGCTGCTTGTCTCAAAGACTGACTTTGGCAGCTTGGAAAAAATACAGACAACTTGATTTAACTCCATTTCATGCTCTCTGTCTTTGATCCAAGTTATTCTAGAATAAGATTTTTCTGAGGATTCACATGTGCTTTTTATAATGTCAGTAAAAGATCTAAGGGGCTAACACTGTCCTCTTGCTCCCCCTTTCCAGCGACAAACAGCATGGCTTTCCAGTTGTATTTCTGTTCTGCGGCCTTTTAACAGTCTTTCTTACTGTTTTCTTATCACCTGTTCTCCAGGTGATCATAATTACAGGTGAAACAAATGTATTGGGGCCCAAGGACTGTTAGTTTTTCCACAGTGTTTCTTCTAACTTCGGGTATTTTTTCCCCTCTGTTTTAGAATTTTGCTACATAAAAAGAATTTTCATGCATGACAGCCAGAAACTATTGTTAAATACATACAACATTCTTGTGTGGACAAGGCCTTGGAGTTTCCTGTGCCACTCTTATCTCTTCTAATTTATTTTTTGTTTTCTTTGGAGAGCTGTCACTCTGTAGTGATGACATTTGCCTGAACAGTGCATCAGCTAATAAGAGAGGGATTGAGCTGTGCACAGGGGAAGGGACTAAGGAGTCTGCAGGTACCTCCACCTCCTTCATCCTACCTGCCGCACTGCAGTGTAATTCATCACCTCATTTTTCCTGTTTTATGGGTAGATCTGGCCCTTTAGGGAACAGTAGCATTCAAATTTGCCATTTTATGCTATGAACACAGCCCTGCCTGTTTCTCTTCCACTGTATCTGAGAGAACTTACCTTCTTTTCTAGTGTTTTCCTTTAGGTGAACTTTGACTTCACTATGAGTCTTATTTTTCTAAACTTCATGCAGCATTCTTGAGCTCCTCTTGGAGATCTGATTTCTCTATTGCTTTGCTCTTTAGTTAGGTACAAATGCAGCAAGTAAGCTAAGAATTAATAGTAAAGAAGATCTGCCACATTTCCAGTTTTAAACCTTGTTTTCTTATTAATTACAAGGGTTTAGTTTAGGTTGAATAAGGTTGAATTTAGATTGGCTGAATCAGCACTGTGTGTGTTACGAATATTCTTTTCCCAGGTCATTCCTAAAATGCATCTTCTGTCCCCCTGTGTGGCTTTCAGAGAGCATCTGTGTGAGGACAGAGTGTGGTCTGAAGATGGAAGGACACAGGGTCTGGGGCAGGCACAGATGGGCCAACTGGAGCCTCAGGGGCCTTGACAATTTAGAGTGTAGATTCCCTAAGTGCCAGAGGCATTGTGGGTTTCTGTGCTTCTCATCCTCTCCCAAAACTTTCAGGGTTGCTTCTGGACTTGAGAGCAGTGAACTTTCTGGAAGGGGTAATAAAGGGGTGTTCAAACAGTAGAACTGTCTCCCTTGAAGGAATTTATAAGTCTTGTTGACATAAACTCACTTGGTTTTCTGATGTAGTTCTTGACCATGAGAATGTCTTGATGCTAATGATCTAAGTCAGTGTATGCATTCAGAGAAATGTATCGAATTTTGGAGGCATTTGTAATAGATGTAAATAATATTTCTACCATATGTTCTGAGTTACTTCTCCATGCAAAACCTCACAGTTAATTACTGCTTGGTTCCTAAGACTTTAATTTGCAAACCAAATGGAAGGCTATAAAAAAATCAACTAAAAATTATTAATAGATAAAAGATGTCTATGGCAGTATGCTTTTTTATCTTCTGAAACAATGGGAAATTCTTCAGCAACTTTATCTGTGAGGGTTTTGTTTTGTGGGCATGGGTTTAGTCCTTGCAAATGCCAGGATGAGCTCGCTGAAGAGAAAATAAAAAAATTTCAACTTTTGACTTAAGAACTGCAGCTTTGCACCTGTTTCTGTTTCTTAGTGTCAAAGCATAGATGTGTCCTTGCTTAGGGGAAAATAACAAACCAGATTACTATATGTATCACTCAGTTAATAAAAAAAAGTTGTGAGTTAAGGAGTGATTGTAAATTTTTATCACATCCTAACGAAAAGAAATTGTTGTATAGGGCCTAAAATGGATTGTAATGTGTATTGTTAGAGCATTGTGGCTAGAAACTGTATTATCTGTCTGGACTCCCAGTCATTTCTATAACACTTTAAATATTACATAATTTAATAATGTAAATATTTTTAAAGCTTTTCTGTTTTATTCAACAAAAAGCTAGGGGAAAAAAAAATCATTATTTTGGTTTCACTAAGTATCTTGACTCTGGAATTCTACTGTGTGAGGCTAATGCCAGGAAGTCAATAAATTATACTCTGGAAAAGCCAGGTTTTCCAGATAAGAGCTTTCCTTAGGTGCATACATGTCAGTAGAATGGCAGAGTAACTATGGGAGTTATCTCACAGTGGCAGGATAAGGTACCATTTTTCCAGCAAGTAGGAAGAAGCTATTTTAGGAAACTTCATCTTCAAAGCTCTGCTAGAGTGGAAGAAAGGATGGAAGGGGAGGAGACTGCCAGTTCTGGAGCTCTTCTTGTAATGCAGGGAACAAGGAAAAGAAAAACCATGAACAGCTCTGCTTGAAATTACTCAAAATATTCATGCACTGGTCAGGTGGCCAGCAGTTCTCAGTGACTTCTGCACACATGTAGGCATAGTCCCCAAGCTTTGTTACAGACATTGCTCGTGTGCTGGTGTTTAGGCCAGATGCAGAGAAAATGGGTTTCTTGAGAGAAGAATCTTTCTCCATTTTCTCCAGTACTTTTCACGTGCTGAGTCTTTTCTGGCACCTCCGTTCCACGAGGTGGCACCGTTCCCTGGGCAGAAGCTGCTGCACGCCTTGGGGTCAGAGGGCTCAGGGATGCTGCATGGCAGAGCCTGCTTTAGGAGTTTTTTTAAATGGCTGTACTTTTCTATTGGTATATACCATGTCTATTTGGAGCTTCTTGCCTGATTTTCTTTTTTCTTCTTGTAGGTTTGTGGCATTTATAGGACTCTTTATGGCATGAGGTTAAAGCCAGGTGATGCTGAGCTAGAATGCTTTTTTACTTCATTTGGAGTTAAAATTGTGTGGCTTTTGAACATGGGAAGGAGTGACCAATAGCTATCATTATTTCTAGGAAGGAAGGGAATAATTTCTATAGGATTTTCCAGATCCACTAAAGGAGGCTTTTTTCTGCAAGGTGATACAAAAGATGTGTATGGACTCAGGAAACCAAGTGCTGTAATGATAACTTCCATGTAAAAATACAAGTCAAATCCATGTTATATAGAAAGGGAACAATGTTGCTGCTATTCCTGAATTCTCTGTGGAGACTTCTTATTTCCAATCAGCCTCTCACTGATTTAAGAGTGCCTAAGTAGAGGGAATAAGTTTTCTTTTGTTAGGAGGTTTTTCCTAGTTAGCTGCACTCATGGTGGAAGCTGTTCTACCTCAGGAGATTATGCTGTTATTAAAAATGTTCCCTATTGAAAAGGGTTAATTTAATTATTTTTAAAATTATTTTTGATTAATTATTTTTTTCTGGTTGATGTCTAGAAAAATGGATGATGATGATGATGATATTCCCCAGCTTTCATCCCATACGTTGGCTGCCCTCCAGGAGTTTTATTTGGAACAGCAGCAGAGAGAGGGCATGAAGACCTCCCAAGGGTTTAATCAATATTCCATTGGCTCGATAGAAGAAGACTGGGTAAGAAACTATAAATTTCAGTTAATGAAGCACAGATAGAAGAATTGCCCTTACTGAATGTCTTTTGTGAATAATGAAATTAAATGAAAGAGGGGAACACTCAAGATGTTCCTATTCGTGGATGGCAACACTGTAGGGAGATTTGCTCTAGAATTAAATCTGTTAGTACAGTTGTTTGTTCTAGATATGCATGGAGGGTACAAACTGAAAGGACACCGAGAGGGCATAAAGCTGCCAACAGAAGCATCTGTCGCTTCTGGAAATTCTAAGTCCAGCTTTGCATGTGAAGGTAGTAAAGACTCTTCCCTGAGTCTGAGACAAACATAGTATAACAAGACCAAGTGGTATTTCCTTTCACATATTGCTTTCTGTACTTAATTTTTTTGTTTTTGTGGATGGCTGTTTTACTGCTTGTTTTTATTTGCGACAGACTGATTTCTGATTTGTCTCTGGGTTGGTTTTTTTTTTTTTGGTCTTCCTTTTTCTGGTCCCTTCTGATTTAGTAGTTTCTTTCTCTCTCTCTCTCTCTCTCCTTCCTTCCTATCACTTTTCAAGTTCCTTTTTCCTCTTCTGCTAAAGTAACTCAATTTATGAGGACATAAATAATGTACATCAGCACATTGGCTTTGAAATACCTTGTCACAGATTTGGATTACTTGGTTTCCCTGATACTGCAGTTCATGCTTTGGAAATGTGGTGTGAGGTACCTGCTGCATGTCACTAGCTTACTGAAGTAGAAAGACTTGCAGGAAAACAGTCACCTTTCCAGCTTTACAGTTTGTGAACTGTGAAGTTGCTATGGATTCTGGTTTTCTTCAGTTATGGCTCACCACACCTAACTACATAGCACAGTCAGAAGATTTGATGTTGTTTGTAATTCTTCATTATCTTTCTCAGCAACTGAGCCAGTTTTGGTACAGTGATGAAACTGCATCGTGCCTGGCTAAGGAAGCAGTTTTGGCAGCTGGAAAAGGTGGCAGGTAGTTTAATAATTTTTAATAATTGTCTTGAATATTTAACATGTCTTTTCTGTAAATATTTTTTCTATTGTGTAGACAGAGCATGCAGTTTAATTCATTACTCGTTGTACGTCATTTTTGTTCAGCTGAAATACTGCAGAACTGCTTTGATGTTGGTTAATAGTTAATAGTGATCTTCCTGTTTATCATTTCATTGAATGTTGTAGGCTGTGCCTTATAAAAGTTTACTATGAATATTTTTTATTTTTTGAGAAATACAAAGTGCTCCAGAGCATATAAATTACTTGTAATTCTTTTCTTAGTTTTTATACAGTTTCTGTAGAGCAGATGGAAAAAACTTGGTTTTCTTCCTATTTCTGTAAAGAGTAATTTTTCATTTTTAAACTTCCTTGCTTTTCTTAAGCAAGACTTTCTCAGTAGTTAAGTGTAAGTTCTTTATGTAGCATGGGGTTGAATAGGTAATGACTTCCATGCTTAAGAGTCTGTTATTAAAGTAATTAGTTGTTAGAGGAAGAATACCTTACATTTTTGGGATTACTGTTTAAAATATTTTTCCCAAAGCCACTCTGAGGACAGCTGTAGAGTTTTGTTGCTGTTGTTTGTCTTTTAAAATTACTGTTTTAATTTATTGTGTGTTTTTCAGGATAGCATGTGTTAGTGCACCAAGTGTGTACCAGAAACTGAAAGAACAGGATGGTGAAGATTTTTCTGTGTGTATACTGGAGTATGACAGAAGGTTTTCTGTGTATGGAGAAGAATTTATCTTCTATGATTACAACCACCCTTTAGACTTACCTGAAAATCTCCTGCCACACAGTTTTGACATCGTAATAGCAGATCCACCCTACCTGTCTGAGGAATGTCTTCAAAAGACTGCAGAAACCATCAAATATCTGACAAAAGGAAAGATTCTACTTTGCACAGGTATAACTAATAAAAGTATTAGGTCCCCTTAAGTACCTTTTTCTTTATTTCTAATAACAAACTCACATGAGACAAATACTGACTCAATAATGCTGAATTATCATTAATTTAAGGAGGAATATGTGTCCTAAGCTTTTTATTTGAATGCTAGAGTTCAATCTTTATTTTAAACAGAAGGCAAGTGGGTTTTAATAATTCAAGTCAGTACTTTTTTCCTATGGCTTTATGAGTTTTACTAAATTTTTGAAGAATTATAAGATTGTTCTGCAAAATTCCAGAAATACCTTATTTCTTGTAAAAGGACTGCTCTCTGTAATTGCAATGATTAAAATCTGGGAGTGGCAACCATAGGTGCAACTTACTGTTTATATCTTAGGCACTGAAATACAGCAGAAGGAATGAAAAAGCAGTGATAAAAGCAGCAAAACCAGATAACTAGATATCTGTACTCATGGGTCATTCTTTAGGAAGATGCACTTGCTGGTTTGAGAAGTGATGTGTGTCTGCCTAATTTGTATTGCTGTTACAAGACATCTGACGACATCTAGGAAACCTCTCCAGAAAGCAAAGGACAAAACCACTCTATATGTACAATTTGAGGGAAGGCAACCAAGCAGGCAAAATAAAGAAAAATTAAAATAATGTGGCCATAGAAAGTCTGCTCCTTGGTTTAAGTGCACATGGCAGTTGCAAACAAGGGTGGTTGTCAGAAGGTTTTTCCCTAAAATGGATAGGTGGTCCTTCCGTTTACTGCTCAAGGCAGTGATTTCTCAGTGTGTAGCTGCAAATATCACACTGCGGTTTATTTAAGTGAAAGAGTATATGTAATCTGTTTGCATTTCCCATGGCTCCCTACCATTTAACTTCTTGGAATGTGGCAAGAAGACTGAGTTCAAGTTTGTTTTCTGTAAAAAGGGCACTGAAACCCTCTGCTTATTTTGATGAAATTTCTTGGACGTTCATTTCCTTGGGATGTTTTCCATTCTGCATTTATTTTAATTTTCCCAATACATTCAGTTGTTAAGGAAGGCTGAGAGTGTAGCTGCTTTAAGCCTGCCTTCCTTAAAAACCCAGGCTCTCTATTATCTGCACTTGGGAGAAGCTATTAAAAAAGTTCAAATGTTTTGTTACTGTTTTTTCTTATTGAACAGCAATTATTTTTGCTGCAGGTGCAGTCATGGAGGAACAGGCAGCAAAGCATCTCGGTGTGAAGATGTGCAAGTTTATTCCAAAACACTCACGAAATTTAGCCAATGAATTTCGATGTTATGTGAACTATGCTTCTGGACTGGACTGATTCTCCTGAGATCATCTACAATCTACAGCTTTTTCAGTCAAGCTTCTTTCTGTTTTTTATCAGTTATTCCACATTTCTCAGTGCTGAAATATTCAGCTCCAGGTACTGTTTTCTGAGATAGCTGGAATCAACAAGGTGTGATAGCCTCTCTCTTTTAAATGAGTAAGCATTTGCAGTTACTGTGTTTTGTATTAGGTAAATGTGGGCCAAGCAGTGCAGGTGCTGTAATGGGAACCTCTCTGTTAAGAGTTTCATTTTAACTGGTAGCTTTTACCATTTGAGAACCATTAGTGACCTCTTTGAAGTGACTTCAGCTTATAACAACACATAGGTGTTTGTCTTGCAGGCCTCAGAGTCATCATTGCCAAAGAACTTGATACTTCTGTAGTAACATGACCCATGTCCCTTAAATCTTGAATCATAATGGCTCTAATTTAATATAGTACCTGCTTTTTAAGAATTTCAATATCAAACTGAAGATGATCTACAGCTATGTCAAGTTCACAGTTACAGGAATGGTTATGTTTCTTTTCCAGTTGCCTGGTTTTATCTTTTTCTCCTGTTCCACAGACAGGAGATAAGTAGAAGCATCTTAAAAATCACTGAATCCTACAAGGCTACTGAGGAATAACATATTGATAAATTCCCACTGTTTCAAAGAGAAAAATGTTAGATTTTATATTTGAGATTTGGACTATATTTTAGTCAAAATAGATGATACATTGGAAAAGCTTTGGGTAAGTAGAGATTTTTGATAACGGAATTTTTAAGCCAGTTTTGACGAACCTGTTGACTACACTACTGAGGTATTTGGTTGGAAGTTGATTCATAAATTTCAAGGCACTCAAGTGTTTTATAATCTCTAAATACACTCTACAAAACACAAGCACTTGTCTTTGTATGTCATACTGTGTAAAGGCTAACAGAAATGCTGCATCTACAAAATGAATCACCTAAAATGAAGTATTAAATTTATTTTGTGGTGGGAATGAACCTAATTAAGCTTGTGAGATGAGACTTTTTATAAGGTAGAGATAATACTCATGTTTCTGGGCATTTCTGCTGTTTGAATGCAGATTTTCCCATGTGGTGTAGTAAACAGAGCAGGAATAATGTAGATGGAATATAATCCTCTCTCAGTGCTCAGAGAATGGTGCTGTCTGAGCTGGGCACAACAGTGGTTCATAAATACCTGCTGAAGCCACTGTAGCTCTCTTCCCCGTTTTCCAAGAGATCTGTTTGCTTCCTAAGGCTTTTCCCTCCTCACATTTTATACCAGCTGGTTCCTCCCTGCATGTAGTATTCCTGGGTTCCATGGTAAGAGTTTTCTTCCTCTTTCACATGCCTTGGTTACTATCAGACTGGTCACAGGTGGTGTTAAAACGAGGGAAGTGCAGCAGAGGAAGGGATCACAGGGAGAACAGGCACTGACCTCTCCTGACAGGCTCTGTGAGCCCAGGGTCCATAGGGTCTTGCCTTTCAAACCAGATGCCATCCTTGCTGCTGAGCCAGAATTCCGCTGAAAATCACTGTCCACAGGTGAAATACAGCTGGGTTTAGTTGTTTTCCAGGCGGCTACACCATCACTTTTATGTAGTCAGTTTAAAAATAAAGCAAACCAGAATGTTAACTGCATAGCTGTTGGCACAAATCTGTACTTTAAACTGGTTTATTACCTCAGTGTCTTGCACAACAAGCAGATGGAGACAATGAAGTAACTCACGAAACTTTTGTTTTTAACTACATAGGGGCTTCAAGTGGGACAGGTATGATTGCCAGAAGGGATGATACTATTCCCCTGTCACCCACCTAAATTAGAATGTGCTGTTCAAATCGAAGCTTCACCTGTTTTGCTGCTTTGCTTGCTTCATTTGGTAAATGTGTGGTTATTGGGCTCTCCATAGCAAAATCAAAAGACAGCTTTGCTAACTTCATCAGAGATATTTCTTAAAAAGATAAAAGTGCACCATTCAGTTATACCAAGAAGTTCACTTCCAAGAAAATCACTGCTGCTTCTCACATGTAGGTCAGGCAGCTTTGAAAAGGGGCACTGTGAAGATGCACAGTTATGGAACTGAGGGTACATGTAAATCTGTGCAGATGCACTCAACAGAGCAGCCCATTGTCCACCAGCCTGCCTCTTAAAAGCCTTGGGAGTTCAGGCAGCTGCCCAAGCAGAGCTTCACTAGTGGCATTTGCAGCCTTCATCAGTGATGGGAGGTAAACTATTTTTGTCATACTTGATTCCAAGGAAGTCGCTTTTTCTGAGAAGGATACAAGTCACAAAAATTCATCATGAATTTGTGTTTTGTGCCAGCATGGTAACTTTAAGAAATACTATGTGACAGCAAAATCCCTCTTCTGCAACAGGATTATGAATAAAAATATCAGTGTCAAGTAGTGATTGACTTTACTGGGGATGTCTCATGGATGGACCTTCTGTTGGAGCAGACTGTGGTGACATGTTAGCACCATGCTGCTTTTCCAGTGGCATTTATGACTGCACAGTCCTATGTGCGGTAGCCTCTTTTAACTACCCTAGTCCAGGTAGTTATGGCTGTTCCCTAATCCCAGCGAGATGAATGGATGTTTATACTTTCTGAGCACATCACAGCCTTTTTCCCTTTTCCTCCTGCTGCTTTTGTGTCCATGTACCTCATGCAGTTCCATGTTTACTTGTAGCTGTAGATCTTCATCTATTCAGACACCTTTGGGTGATGACTGGCACTAAACCCAAACTAGCATCTCATGCTTTTCTCAGTCTTCCTGAATGATAGGAATTTTCCAACCTACGTTAAGCATTACTACAAAGAAGAAAATAATCTCTTTACTGAGGATATTGTTCTGTGTTTTGTGGCTCCTAATGTATTCCAGGGACAATCTCGTTGAAGGAAAAGATTTTCCTGGCACAACAAAAAATTTCTCAAATCAGCTGCAGCTGCCAGATAGTTCTAGCTTTGAATTGTTTGCATTTATTGGGCCTGGAGTTGGTTCAGTGAGGCATTTCATGTCTGCCTTCTGTCAACAGTTTGTGCAGCCTTGAAGCAACTCCAATGAACACTCCCTCCCCCATGCAAATTAAAGGCAAGGCTGTGGCAGCTGTAACCAGAGGGCTGGAAGCTGGAAAATGTCACACCACATTTGAAGTGAAACTGATATAAATCCATGATATGATGACCTCGTTAAAAAAAAAAAAAAAAACACTTCCAAACAAATGCAAACTACATTTAACACTCAACCTTTCCCACATGAGTAATGTGGAGAGAAAGGATATATGGAAGGATATTTTGAAGGGTAGCAAGTGTTTGTGTAGCTAATAGTTCTTAATGTTAAATATTAACAAACAGTTGTTCACTAACAAAATATCAAACAGTTGCTTGTGCTAAAACATAAACAGCTCTTAAGAGACACCTAACAGGAAAGCTGCATCAGGAAGCAAACTGGCTCAGTTAAAATTCTGTAACAGAGGAAGAGGAGAATTAAAAAAGGAAAATGGGCTTCTGAACAAGATACCATAAAGATGCTTGTAACCGTGGGAAGCTTTCTGCACTTGTTGCAGTGTGACAAGAAGGAAGTCGCCAATATGTGCTCTATTGATCCATGGAGGTTTTGCAGTTCTCTAGTACTTTCAGTCATCCAATTTCTGAAGCTTTATATAAGCTAAAGCATCTGCTTTTCTAGATTGGAGAAACTGATTATGTTCCATTTACCTGACGTTAGCTTGCAACTGCCAGGAATTCCCTGAACATGCTCTATTTACTTGCAAACCTCAAAATAAATGCCTGCAGTACAAGAGAGTTGCAACGAAAATTGTCACCATCATGCAAATATATCCATGTGCTCTAATTGATTTGTTGGAGACAAATTTGTATAACTAAAGTGTTCGGGCAGACAAATGAGTTCTGCTGGAGGGTAGTGTTTGGCCAGACCTAGCTGGTAGCCCCTCTGGGTATATACTAAATTTTAAGGGCTGCATGGTTAGACATTTTGCTGTTCTTTGGGGTTATTTTATTGCCTTTTAGGGTGAAGACTTTGCTTTCTATGCTCTGGAGCCTGAAGGTTCCCCTTCACACTGCCTTAAATGTACTTGTAGAGAAAAACTCTACAAATGTAGCAGTGAAACTGTAAGGCATCAGGCTACTGCAACATCACCTAGTGCAGTATTTCTCCAGTTTTGTGGATCTGCTTCCCTTTTAAGCCCCTCTGATTACCATTTCCCTCTGCTTAGAGGGTGAGAAGTTCCTCCACATTAGGAGGACGGAAAAGAGGTTGTAACTGCTGCATGTATTTACATTCTCTGGGGAACAGGTAACTACCTATAATTGCTGGCAGCAGCCAGGCAATTAGCTGTTCTCTGAGAAATATAAACATTTTATGACCATCTTTGAACTCACCTTGAGGATCCCCTTGAGATAGAAGCATCACAGTCTGAAGAAACACAGATCTAAAGACAAGGAGAACTGAGGAAAAGTATGTGCACAAAAAACACAGCTACAAACGTCAATCTGACATCGTGACGGGAATCTTTTATTTGTTTCTGGAGTTCTTAAAGTTATTTTAGGCTTTGTAAGAAGTTACACAGATTGCACTGTAAAAATGTAAAAATACTGTTATGGTAGACTGAGTCAGAGAGAGCAGTCAATAATTATACACCAAGACATGGAGTTGTTGTATGACTTTCATTCTCTCTTTAACTTGTTAATTGTGATTAGCTCATAGTCTTGGCATTCTTCATCCAATGACACTCCAAAGATGTGTGTGTGTGTGTAGTGTAGGGCTTTCTCTGCTATGAATTAAGGCCAGTTTTGAGATCCATGATGTAGCAGATGCATTGCTGCATATAATGTTTATTCTGTAAGGATATTGCAGTCATGATACTTCAGCTGTAGAAGAGATTCTCTGCTGTGCATTCAGAAGTTTATCCATTTTGGCAAGTGTGGTCCACTGAGGAATTATGTTTGTGCAAGGCATGCCTGGTCATTCCTCGTTCTCATTCATTAGGCTGAGTCAACTTCAGCCTCTTGTTCTGGAAATTCAAGTTGTTGTGTGTCCAGGGTTTCTGGTGAGGGCTTGCCATCAAGTTCCATCAGCAGTAGGCTGCACAGATAGAAGGCTGTGCATCCACAGAGCATCAGCTTTTGCAGGTGGTCGTCTGTTACTTGTAGCATAGGCAGAAATGAGTAACAGTAATTGTAAAAATCAGTTGGATTTAAGAAGTTTGGATTGGCTGGGACTCAATTCAGTGACCTCTTGGAGCATCTGGAACTTAAGACCTAGCCTGCTTACTCACCTGCAGTGCACCTGAGGGGAAGCCTATCCTTGGTACTTATTTTTTAATGGAGAATCTCCTCTCGTAAAATGAAAAAGGTTTTGGCCTTTCAACTGCATGGAATACAGTTTTATCACAAGAAACAGTTAAGCAGTCAGTGATGGATGAAATCAAATACAGAATTCTAGGAACCCAGACTGTGTTTTTTCTAATTGGTATTTTCTGTGTAATTGGACTTAGTCCACATCAAGAAAGTCCAGTGCATTTTTACAATATACTAGCATGTTTTTTCTCAACACCTTTGTACCCTTAGTAATTTGGCAAGCTTAAAAATAGCAAGCAAATAGAATATCGCTTCATGAATGACTCCAAATCAGCAAAGGTTTCCTTGCTGTAGTGTATAAATTAGCCAAAGAAGTAACAGCTCCAAGGTAAAGCTTGGAGCTTATGCAATATAAAGGAAGGCCCTCCCAGCCTGAGAAGTTATCCTTTTAACTGCTGGTTCAGCATATGTATGACAGGTATGTGATTTTTATATAAGGATACTTAAAAGTAGAGTATAAGAAATTCCTTAAAAATATCTACAACCAGTAGCCTGCTATAGTAATAGCTACTGTGTCTTACAGTTGCATCATCTTCTAAAATTTACTGTGAATAAACAAAGATAAAATGTTCTGCTCTAAGGAAAAAAAAGGCTATTTTGGAGTTTGCAATAATGAACTAAACAAGTTTACATGAACTAAAGAAGTTGAATGAATTGCCATCTCTAATGATCTGAGTGACTGGACTTTCCATCTTGTATCTGAAATTACTGTAAGTAGAAAAAGAGGGCGAGTGTTTCCTGCTGCAGTAGTTTCCTGAGGTGGTGAGATGATGATGTGAGGCCAGTACCAAAACACAACTCCTAACATATTCTTCATTCTGATGAGGGCTTGTTCTGGCTCACCAGCAACTTCACTTCTTGCTTATCTATGCTGGAATTGCCACTCTCCGCCTCCTTGTCCGGCTCAGGCACGCAGGTGCAGCCCACGGGGATGGTGATGTAATCCTCGGTGTAGACGTAGCGGCCCCCGGCGCAGGCGGGCGTGCGGCGCAGGATGACGGTGGGCATGTACACCGGGGTGCTGCGGAAGTGCAAGCTCTCCTCGCCAAAGATCCCCATCAGGCAGCCTTTGCACAGGCAGTAGGCTTCGGGAATGTACTTAGGGTATCTTGTGGGATCATAGGAAATTCTAGAGGGGAGCAAATCGAAGATTCGTTAGTACCTCTAAAAATGGGTATATTTATCTGGAATTCTAGAATCTTACATATTATTATAATTACTATAATAATATAATCACTATAATAATTATATCATGTTTTTGTTGTCTTTGCCAGGAAAAACAGCTGTAGTTGTTGCTGCCTGGCTTCGAATTTGTAAAGACAAAATATGAACAGCTTACAGAACTGATTAGGTCCTACAGTGCACATGAAGTATGAACAATCTGGCTTTCTGAATTAAGAGATGTAAGGATTTAAACAGAATGAGTTTTGCATTTTGGACTGAATTGGTAAACAGAGCATTAAAAAGGACACTCAGGCATTTCTAAATTTATCTGCCTTGAGTTCTTAAAAAACTGGTACAAATCCTTCTTAACATAATTATTGTTAAAGCCATGATATGATGTTTTAAAATTTAGTAATTTAAATAGAATTGAATTGTACTATTATTAAGCAATAATAGTATACTATTATATACTAATATACTAGCAATATTAAGCAGTTTGTAGTGTACTTGGGGTCATAAAGGTGCCTTCCCCTTGAATGCAGAACTCTGTATTGCTTTTTCTAATTCGTATCTACTGTATCTTCCTCTAACCAGAGAAGAGCAACGTTTTCACGCCCACACTGAGATAAACTGCAACTTCCTGGCATGGGGCATCCACAGATTCTCTGGGCAATCTGTGCCAGTGTCTCACTACTCTCACTCCTTAATTCGTCCCAGTATCTGATCTAAACCTGCCCCCTTCCAGTTTAAAGCCATTATTCCTTGTCCTATCACTCCATGCCCTTGTGAAGAGTCTTTCTCCAGCTCTCTTATATGCCACCTTTAGATATTGGAAGGCTCAGCCTGTCTTCATAGGAGAGGTGCTCCATCCCACTGAGCGTCCTCATGGCCTCCTCTGGACTCATGTCAACATGTCCATGTCCTTCTTGTGTTTAGGGTCTCAGAGCTGGATGCAGTTGTCCAGGTAGGATCTCTTAACAGGTCTTAAAATGATCCTAAATCTTACCAGATTTAAAGCAATTTCTAAATTGTGTTTCCCAGGGTTTGCAGCACTTCTTTGAGTATCAAAGTGTTCCCCTTTTATCTCTTCAGGCCATGAGAAGATGAGATGAGAAAAGTCCCAGCTTTGGAAGAGTCTGCCTCAAGCTGTGACTGCGGTCACAGCTAGTCAACAAAATCTGTCCTTGTGAGGACTGGCAGACTGGCTCTCCCTCTCACATCCACCCCTGGGTTGACACTCATGTTTTTTCTGGTCACAGGACTGATCAAGGAATTCATTCGACTGAGGAGTAACTCCATCAAAACTTGGATTTTGGTCTGTCAACTGTCTTGCCACACATGTACACAGAGCTCTACACCCATGAGCCAGAGCTAACAAGTGGCTATAGGCAGAACAGAAGGGAGCTTCCTTTTTCAGAAGTATCAACAGTTTATCAGGTTAAAGCAAATCTGGAATCACAGCTTTTGCCAAACACAAACTTGATTATCCTGTTATCAAGGAAAAGACTTTCTAATATATATATAATGACCATAACATATATACGTATCTGTTTAAAATTTTAAAGAACTTGTTTTCCTCACAAAAAAATTTGACCAGTTCTCTCCTAGCCAGACATCTGTGATATTGCAGATATTTTTTGCAATGCTCCTCTGTCCCACTTACACTTGCTTACTTTCCCCAGGAAATACCTTCATGTTACAGGATCTTGCACCAGTGTGAAATAAAATGCCTGGTAGCCAGCAGAAGGGAAGAAAGGGAAACACAGGCCTTTCTACTGTGATACATTCCCATTTCAAACTGAAGTGTGAGTAAGTTCAGTGGTGGATTGTTAAACACACCACATGTCAAGTCATTGGTATTTCCTCTACTGTATTATCTCTAACACCTGGTTTATGATGTTACTGGAAAGCGTGAACATGCTTCTGCATGCAAACGTAAGAGGTTTCACTCATAACAGGAGAACACTGTCACTGGAATCACGGTCCACAATCAACTGTCTCCTCCAAATTACCACATGGAAAAGACCTGGTATTAATGGGGTGGGTTTTTTGAAAGACAGTGTGTGGCAAGGAAAAAAATCTCTTTATTACTAATATCGATGTCAATACATCATGTGAGGACTGGAAGGAATCGGAATCCAAACTTAATGAAGGATTCAAAAAATTGATGTGGTTTTGCATCCAGACCAGAACTTCATGGCCGTAGCCTCTGAGTAATGCCTCCTGAAATTAATACCTTAACTCAAATGTCATTAAAATTTGGAGCCATATACAAGGTTCTGCATCTTCAGCTCAAGCCTGTTCAGAAAAGCCATATAAACAAAGCCTTGTTTTTGTCTTTCTAATGAACAGCTGTAATGTGGAGCATTCAGCTGGATAAATGCAGCTGGAGCTGCTTCCTTCTGTTCGTATGAGCTGAGCATAATCACACTGCAGAGAATAACCACTGCCTCAGTTTGATTCCTCTCCATTACTCCAACCACTACAAGTCATGTTTTAACATCTTCTCCTGGGAGAGGGTAAGCATTTTTCATCAGGTTAATTAGCTAGGTAAAAACACATGCTCCAAGTTCCCACTACGTCTTTTGTACACCCAAGAGATGGATGGAGCTGGGAAGAGTGGTGGAGAACCAGAGAAGTGCAACTTCCCACTGGTACTCAAGTGTCCCCTGCAGCCTCGTGTGCTTTGCTGTGGCCACTGCTGCAAACCAGACATCCCAGACTTTCATGAGCATTGCCCTTGTCCTGTGAACTCAGGTCACCACTGTGTAAGGCTAACTGCTTCGCCAGCGCTCCTGGTTCACAAGTGACAGGAGCAGTGAGCTGTGCTGGGCTGCTCTATTCCCATCTGCTGGAACAAGAAGCAGGTTTGTGCTGAACTGGAACTGCTAATGAAGTGTGACTCGGCTGCTTTTCCTTATGACCCTATGAGTGCTTTGAGAGCTCCCAGTGAAAAACAAACTTCCTGCCATTTACGTACTAAGCCTGGAAACTCAAGAGAAAACTCTGTCAGAAGTAAAACTCTTGCAGAGACTTAATCTGCCTTCTCCTGTACTGCTACTTTTATATGTAGTATTTTTAATAATATTGTCACTTCATAATTTCCAAGCTTCTGATTCCACGGGGTCAGATGCTGTGCTGGGGCAGGCAGCCGACTCTTCAGAAAATCACTGTTAGCACTGAGCTAACAGCTGGATGTTATCAGAAGTCTAATAAGCAGATCATCATCCCCTTCCTTCTCACTCTCAAATACTTACAGGATTAAGAGCTAACAGCTTTTTTTTCTCCCTTGCCAAGAAATTTATTTCCCTATAGCAGGTGTTCTTTTGTTCATGTTATGCTTTGTTTATTTTATATACAGGCAGCAATGTAGGTATTACTTCTACAGGTAGTACAGTGCTTGCACAAAAATAGCCCAGTGCTGATTTTCTGAAGAGTTGTACAAACATGTGCTCAACTAAAAAGGATGGCAGCATCCCCTTGTATTCTTTCCCTTGGCTGCATCTTTGGGTCATGCACACCATGCTACATGGTAAGGTTTAATCCTGGAAAATGGCTTGGATAAGTTTCCAGAAAATCACTGGAGTAGTATTTAGAAGAAAGCTGTCTTGTATGACTTTGTTCAAACACATTGCAGACAAGGCTTGGCTTTTACCTGTGAAAAATTACTTGCCTGTATTACTTTTATTAAGATTTTATGTAAATGAGCATAAAACCAAGGATGTTTATAAACGGAAATTGATTTTTGAAAAACAGAAAAAACAAGCTGGGCAATGGTTGAGAGAGGGACTGGCTAACTTGGGATTTTATCATCAGAGCAACACTACCAATAGAAGTTAAATCTCTTTAATTTAACCCTTAGTAAATGCAGGATTAGGCCCCAGAGGCAGAAACAGAAGCCACGGGATTTGGAAATTTAGAAACATGAATGATTTCTTGAATACATATAAGCAATTTTTGCTACACTCATGCAGAAGTGTGTTTGCAAATTAGCTAGGATTGTTATTATAGCCTTAAGACATCAGAAAATAAAAATAGAGCTGATATATACAGCTGATTAATGAATGTAATCTGTGCTCTGCAGCACCATGAATGTAATCACAAATCAACACTACCTGTAAAAGTGCTGCCGACTTCAGCAGGATCAGATTTTTCAACCATTGCTCTGAGCTTTATGATCAGACCCCACAAACATTTAGGCAGACATTTAAAGTTAATCCTTTTTATAATGGTTTTTGTCCACGACCAACTTGTCCGTGCATCTCCAGAGTTGTCCTTGCACTGGTAATGATACCCCATGACTGTGAATGTTAACAAGAACAGCCATCCTGTGCTGTCAGTAGGGTCTGCAGGTTCACCCATATCATTAATTCTTGTTAAGCAACTCTGAACCACAGCAGTAGCCAAGTGGCCCTTGCCAGAACCTCCATGTACAAGCAGGCTTTCTGGATTTCATTAATTGCCCATGTAATACTGCTAAAAAGGACAGGCAACCCCTGGATAGATGTCACAAGCTGGCACACAGTCAGCCTGATGATTTCATGGAAGGTCGATTTCATGGCAGAACTTCTGCTGCTGGCTCTATTTTTGAAAAAAGCTGGGTAATTTGTAGCCCAACTACCTGACCTGCTGAGCAAATCCAGTGTGCTCAACTGACTTCAGGGAACTCTGCTGCCTCTTTATAGCTCTGCAGAGCAAAGAGTGATTCATGTGATTAAACTCTGTGCCCTGAGTTATATACTGATCTCCTGTGGCCATCAGGATGGAATTTCAGTATCAGACACACAAACTAATATTTTTCCCCTAACTTTTGCCTTAAATACCACCTGTTGCTTGCTGCTAGCAGCAGAGTCAGGGACCAGATGGATCTGTGGTGCAATCCATGTACAACTCCTGTATCTCTGGGTTGTAGCAAGCCAAAAATGCTGTTAAGTCTTGATTTTTGTATAACCAAATTAAAAGACCAAGTAATGGAAAATAAATGGTATGCACAGAATGAAGACGAGCAAAGAAGCCACTCAAGGATTATCTGAGCTTTGAGCCAGTCAAACCTAATTCTTCCACACTTAAATAGAATGACAGGCTTGGGATACAGGCAACGCAGTAGGGTCAACATTATACACAGTTCTCTAAGTAATATATTCGATTCTTTCTCATAAATGCTGATATGAAGAAATTTCAGTTGACTTGAACTGCACAGTCATGTGAGCAGAAGAATTACAAGCAGCAGCGTTAAACAGCTGGGAGCAGGTGCCCGGGGAGACATAAGGGGAAGGTAAGTAGAGCCAGACTTAATATCTTTATTATTAATGACCTGGAATAGGGAGTATAAACAGTATGTTAATGAAATCTGCAGATGGTAACAATGGGAACTGCTGCAACACCAATGGAGACAGAGAAAGCAGCATGAGGTATCTCAGGCATTAAAATGCAGGTCAAAAAGAAAAAAGAGCCTTTATGCACAGAGCAGAAATGAATTGCACTGTAAGTCTTTAGGTGCAGAAGAGAAGTCAGAGAGCAGGATGTCTGCGAGATGCTGGAATGGGACAGGCATCTTGATGTAAATTTCAAGTAGTCCAGTTGGCCTTTGAGCAGTGTCCTGTCAGGGCATACAAGAGGGGTCTGCCTACAGTGAATTTCTTTATGAGCATTCACAGCTACAACAAATTTGGTGATTCAGAAGGCAGTTCAGGAGACAGCAATGGATCTGTGAAGGGGAGCAATTTATGAGGGAAAATAATTAAATGCAAGTAAGCTTGTCAAGAAAGTTCTGTAATACCGAAGAGAGCCGTATGCAGCTTTTCAGATTAACATTCCAGCCATGGAGAAGAAACTGTTGGGCTTGTATAAGTGAAATTGGCTAACCACTGACAAAGTATAATGGGACATTATTTGCAGTCTTTAATGGAGAGCTGCGTGTCCTTCTCAAAGATATGGAGTAGCTCTAATGGGATAAAGGAGCTTCCAGGGTACCCAGTTGAAGACAACATAACAAAACAAATTTTCACATCTGGCTTCAAAAATCTATGAGATAGCAGGTGGTAATAGCTAATGCACATTAGTAATCTTATATTTTACCCTTCAGTTACACATCTTGAGATCTGTTGTTGTCTCTTTGCACACTAATGATACAGTAAAAACGCAGTCACAAAAAAAGCTGTAAATGAGATCTGTTAACTAGACAGTGTACTCAGGCCTCTTTACCCTGGAGAAATATTTTTCCCCCTGAATATAATTCTAGATTTTGTTTTTAATGGTGTAATACTTTTTTTCCACTATCTTTTAAAATTCCTAGCTTGGAGATGTCATCAAGTTACTTCTATGTGAATGGTTAGTGGTCTGTCTTGAAAACATTTTGATGAAAAGTACAGTGGATTTACAGCTTCTTAATAAACCTTTTGTAAGCCAGGCCCCAAAAAGCAGCTGGTTCTCTGTTAAGAAGTAAGCCTATACAGAGCTCCATCTGAAAATAAATACCTGCCCAACAAGATGTAAGGATGGAAGGCACTGTTTTCAGACCAGAGGAACAATTTTCTGATTGCGCTAGTATTTTGTAAAACCACTGTAAAAAATACCTGGGCCCAGTGGTAGGTTTGTCGTTGATGGTATTTGCTTTGTGCATTCTTAGGCAGCTTAAAAATCCTCAGTTTGCTTAGAGAAAATGTATTGCTAAAAATACTTTGCTTATGAAAGGCTTACTGAGCAAATAAACCATCTTTCTCTCAGTAGGATTTCTTCTTACACTAGAAGCGGGCAAAACCCATGCCATAAAATAAATGTTTCTTGGAGAGCACTAACAAGGAGATAACTGTTTGCCGAATACACAGGAACTGCATCAAAATATATACCCAAGATAATGTATAAAGAGTAGCAAGAAAGTCAGTTCCTTTTAAGTTTGCATGTTTCAGCTTCCTGTTGTCTGCAGTCCTTTATAGAAAGCTGAAAACAGAACTCAGTCTTATTCAAACCTCCAGAAGATTTCATAATCTTCTGGGAATGTGATCACACACTGGTCCCAGTGTACTAGGTCAGTGGTTTCCAAGCTTTTCCAGAGCTTCCTATAGAAGTGGAGACCCTTGTTTCATGTATTAACCAGCCTCACAACAAATTTACTTTAGTTGTTTTTATGCCCCCTTAAAAATAGTCTGTGAGCCCCTGCTCCACCTCAGGGGAAGGAGGTTTGCAAAGCACAGGATGAAAACACAGGTGGAGAATATTGCTGTACTCATTCCTTGCCTATGCTTCTACATCGAGCCCTTGGGAGTGTCTGGTAGGTGCAGCTACGGCTCTGTTGGTAGGTGACCTGAACACAGGCTGTACCCTGATGTATTTTAGAAACAGTGGAGCCACTTTTTGGGGAAACTGGAGTCTAAACTGGAGTTTAGAAACTGGAGTCACTTTTTGGGGAAAGCTTCTGAGCCCCTCTGTGACTGCTGCAGAGTCAGGAGGTGCTTCTTTGGTGGTGGTCTTTTGAGTGAACTTCACCTATGACAATTTGCCCAAATGACTTTTTGAGGGTGGTCTGTGCTCCGGGATGGCTGTGGGTGTGAGCTCCATCTCACGGCTCGGTCCACCTCATTCATTTCTCTTTTTACCCATTAGACACATTCCTCCCACAAGCTGTTTTTGCACAATTACCTTGTATCGCCTACTTCGACGTGCGCTTTAGCACCTTTCCTGCAGGCTGCTGCCCAGTGCCGCGGTCACCCCTCGCGTCCCCCAGCACGGCGCGGGAAAGCCCCACGTGGGGACACCGGCTGGGCTCCCTTCTCCCCGCCGGGACCCCTTGGGACGGCCGCACCCCCTTCCCCCGGAGTCACCTGTATGCCCAGGGCGATGCGCTGCGCAGGTTGACGGGGAGCCGGACCCTCTTGTCCGCGGGCGGCCGTGTCCCGGCGGGGCAGCTGGCGTTGTGCTGGCGGCCCGGCGGCTCCGGCTGCAGGGTGTGGTGGAAGGCGCTGAGCATGCCCGCCGCCAGCCGCCCGTACAGCTGCTCCAGCAGCTCCTCGGGTCGCTCGCCGCAGCTCCGGGTCCGCGCCGGCCGCTGCTTGGGCGCCCTGGCGGCCTCCGGGCGGAGCGGGAGCAGCGCGGCGCAGAGCAGCGCCAGCAGCGCCGCCCGCACCTGCAACGAGGGCGCCGTCAGCGGGGATGGGGACCGCGGGGACACCGCGCCCGCCCGGCACCGCCCGCGCCCCTCCGCGCCCCGCAGCCCCTTACCCTGCCTCGCTGCATGGCGCCCGGGCTGCTTCTCCTCGAGGGAGCCGCGGAGAGCGGCGGGCTGCGGCGCCGCGCCGTGCCACTGGCTCTCCCGGCGGAGGAGCTGCTGGAAAAGTGCCCCGCGCCTCACTGCATCTCCCCTGGCCTCGCCTGCCAGGAACATGTTCGGCGGCGCTCACGGAGGCGGCGAGCGCTCGGGACTGCTCTAGCCCGGACTCTCCCAGTCACTTGAGGGTAATTGGCATTGTCCCTCGTAAGGTTTTGGGATTTCCCGCTTGCCCGACTGCAGGTAGCACCTCTGGCGTGTTTCCCCATCCCAGCTGTGTCGTTCCTCCAGCAGGCAATGGGGTGGCTGATGTCCCTCATGAGGACTGGGGCTGGCGAACGTGAGGCCGCTTGGAGCCTGATCCGCCCTGTCCTCCTGCTGAGGCGGCCTGTGGCAGAGCCCACTGCAGGGTCACTCTGCTGGCTGCAACAGAAGCCTCTGCAGAAGACGAGAAATTTGCATCGTACATACCTAAAGAGGTTGAGGTGAGTCTCACGTCTAATGATTTCTCCATCTATTCTGTACTTTTAAAAACACATGATGCAGTATACTCAAGGTCTCTGGCACTATCCACAAAAATAAGCACTTGTAGTACTCTGGTTCATAAAGGATGTGGTCCACTGAAATGGTGTGACTTTAAAACTCATCACTTGAATCAAACGTCTCATGTGCTATAATTAAGTCCTGCATGTCTCTTGAGGCATTTAGGATAAGGATAGTTAAATATGAAAATACTAATTAGGAATAAGGGAAAATAGGATCATAAATCATAGAAGGGTTGAGAAAACCCAGCTTGGTACCAAGAAATACAAGACATCACCTGCACCAAACAGGCTGGAATTGAAGCAGAATGGCCTGGCATTCATAATGTGAAGTGGTTTGAGTTAATGTTTTCTGAAAAGTCAGAAAATGTTTTCTGAATTTAATGTTTTCTGAAAACTCTGAAAAAGAGTTAAGTCTAACTATGATTTTTAGTGGTTTTGGTACCATATGCATCACAGGTCAGTATCACTTACTAGCAGTATATTAACCTTTATCTGTGTGGGATTTGAGTCACGTTTCAGCTCTGAGGGAGGACATTTTTCAATTGAACTGAAAACTCCCCTTTGCAGTTGTATCCTCAGGTGACAGACTGGGACAAGGTGTCTGTCCATTTAGCCCACACCACTGTGACCGCTGAGCACACACCAGCTTTGTGTTACTTCGCCACCTTCAAGTGGTGTATTTATCATGGCAAATATTTATCATGACTGATATTCTTATATTACTCTTCCTAAGATAAACCAGTATCTTGAGAAATTTCTGAGTAGCATGAAGATGTCACACTTGGCTTTGCAAAACCTGGGTTTTATGCACTTCCTTTATATGCATTGGCATTTCTGGGAGAAGTCTGCCTCAAAAAACCAGAGCAGATGAAAACAATGGCACAGTCATTAAATTGCCATTAAATTTAAGGCTTTGTGTCTTAGCTAGGCAATATTCTAATTCTATACATTAGTTGCTTTGTATTGTCTTACAAAAAATCTCTTTGATTCAAATAATAAGAACCACAGAAGGGCAGCAAATGAGATTCCATTTCATGGGAACTAAGAGTGCTATGCCAGTTCTTGTGGCATAGCCTACACCAGAGACATCTGACTTATAAAATATTCACTAATACACTTTGGCAACTTAGGTTCTTTCACAGCTTAAGAAATTACCAAGCAGTATCATCATCACTGGTGTTAATTTATAGTTTTCTTAGAATTTGAGGGGGATTTAAAACATCTAAACAAATGAAATATTGAAAAAAAATAGTAATACAAAAATCTGTCCTGAATTTGATGCAGTATATGATATTTCAATCAATGAACTCAGAAGTATGTCTTTCACTTTTACATAATATTCTAAATGTTCTTTCTGGGGATTGTCATTCAACATTTATACTTGGGAGTGGCATTTACCTCTCTCCTGAGATTATCGCCACAGTGATCAGTGCCAGCTAGTAAGCTCCATTCCACAAATCTCTGCTATGAGCAAGTCAGGATGTTCAAAAGAAAACTAAGCTGTGCAAGAATAAGGCAGACATTTTTAGTGAGTTCATATAAAAAAAGAAAGATCTTCTGCACCCAATTCCACCAGAGAGCATTTCATGCAATGTTAAACACTGAAACGTGTTTAACAAAAAACACACCAGGTTTGTGGCTTCAACCTTATGTTGTTACGAACAGCTGGAGAAAAATGTGTCATAGCAGGAGAAAAAAAATCCTATTATCATCAGACTATGAAGATAATTTGGCAAATTGTTTCAGAACCATTTGAATGATCATGAAAACCTGACAGTAGATGTAAGAATGTAGCCCTTCCCAGACACATTAATCCCCAACGAGCAGCATTGTCAGGACATTTTCTTGGTTGGGATTGTTGTCTTCCGTAGCTGCTCTGGCTTGACAGCTGGTTTCAGATACTGTGGTTCACACATAAATAAACCACATTATTGTGACAAGCATTATTAATGAAACCACAGTAATGTGCTTGTCACAACAATGGCAGAATTGACCTAAACTGAAATGCTTATTCCCATCCTGCTGCAGCGTTAATGAGATCCTATCTATATCTGAAACAATGTGAAAAACATTTTAAAAATCATTGTTCAGATCTTTAAGTTGAACAGCTCATATTGTTGGGTGGAACAAACATTCAGCTGGCATCACCAGCAGGTATAAATCTTCAGAGAGAGAATTAAATTACTCCCCAAAGATGTCCTTCTCCCTCACATTCTGTTTGCAGATAACCTGTCACCCAAACTGTTCTGTTCCTGTTCATCTTCCCTGCAGTTGGAAGCACTGTAATACCACTTTGCAGCTTCCTTGGCATAGCATCTTCTACAGCAGGATCTCAGCACATTTTACAGTTGTTAGGCAATTCAGCTTTGCAAAAGTGAATTCTTGAGAAGTGGAGAATCTTCAAAGGCCTTCTATTTTGCAAAGGTGGAGACTGAGGAACAAACAAGCTAAAAATAGACTTTTCACCATAAAGTTGAGCATCTGTGTCCTTGACATCAAGAATAATCAAAGTGTAGCAAATCAGATTAATTTCTTACTATCTCATACTACATTCGCAAAGGAACTAAGAGAAACAGCCCTTTATCATAAAACTTTATCATAAAACTCTTGATTGGCAGCCCCAAGCACAAATACAGGCTGGGTATAGAATGGATTGAGAGCAACTCTGAGGAGAAGGTCTTGGTGGTGTTGGTTGAAATAAGTGGAACATGACCTAGCCATGTGCACTCACAGCCCAGAAAGCCAAAAAGGATGGAACTAGATCATCTTTAAAGTCTCTTTTAACCCAAACCATTCTATGAACCATATCTTGGTACAGTTTTCAATTCCTATTTTACTCTAGAATAGCTTTGTTTTAAAAGTAATCAGATGTAATCTGTAGTGAAGAATGTTCAGAGAAAAACATGAAATACGTGATTAAGGATGCTTTGATGCTGTAGAGCTAGGCTTGTTCAGAAATAAATAAAATACTTCTCAAGTAATCATTTATATTTGGCTACTGTACAATGAGATGTTTTTCATACACATAAAGAGAAAGTTACATATGTAACTTTGTATGTCACTAAATCCAGCACATCCTGAGGAAGATCTCAAGTCTAAGAGGTCAACTGAGGATTGTTTAATGTTGTATAACATATCTTTTCATGACAATAGAAGCTAAAAGACCTCATGAGTCAGTTTCTCAAGGGGATCAGCATTTTCCTAGGTTTAATACTGCTGCTCTGCTAACAAACAACAAAAACAAATTAATGTAATAGCAGGAATCTTAAATGATTGATCTACTAATTCCAGAATGAGAAACACAAGATCGGGGTTTAAATGCTGCTGGAAGCAAATACCTGCAGTGTGTGTGTGGCTTCTGGAGATTGAGTCTATTTCGTGCAACCAAGCCTGACAAAAAGTTTCTGCTTGAATTTCTCAGGTGAAAATAGAATTATTTAGCTCATTTAGTGTTTCCACTCCTGTGGTTGCTACGACCTATTGCAGGACCAAGGGCATCTTACATGGCAGTGGAGAACACAACTCACTGCACCCAAGCTAAATGCCAACCAACCTGCAGGACAGGGACAGGGTCGGGGACATCACGTCAGCATAGCACAATAATCCCATATAACCCAGGTAATTATTTTAGACAAGCATTCCACAGAAGTGTGGCCTGACCACACTTCCTTGGAGACCTGAGCTGCCTGAATCACACAGCTGTGTTCACCTCCCAACAGCTTGAGTCCTTCCAACAACATGGCGACACAGCACTTTGGATATGCATGCAGCTTCTTTCTCAACAGATTCCCGTTGTATTGCTCTCCATCAAGGAGAGTCCAGTCCTTGAGTCTTGTGTTTCCTCACACAGAACATCTTGCACCAAAGAAGAGGGATGATGCACTGAAGCTGCTTCCAAAGAATGGTTCCTGGCCCAGGCTTACCTTTGGATCATGCAAGGCATTGTCTGGGAGATGAACTGTCATGGTGCAAAACTGTACTACTGTGCACTACTGTGCTACTGGTGTTACAGTTCAGCTGGTTACACATCCCCTCCTCTGCTCTGGGCTTGCCCTGGCAACGCTGCAGTTCCAGCAGAGATGCAGCCATAGTGAACATGGTTTTGAAGTAGATGAACCTGGGCTACATCATTTTGACTGCAGCAGCACTCATTATTCTGGTGTTGGAGCTGAATCACATGGCTTTCTGTCAGTTCAGAACAAGCTCAACTGTGCTTGCAAAATAACATGCAAATACATCATAACCCAGAGCATTATATAATCAGATCCTCATGCTATAGGAAACAGCATGTTCCAGAAGTCCCTGGGAGTTTGTACATAGGAAACAACATGCTCCAGAAGTGCCTGCGAGTTTGTGCAGGACTGGAACAAAAGTGCAGTTGTTTGTAATCTACAGAATTTTACACAATGTACAGTTAAGCATCTGGGCACACCAAATCAAGAAACTGCTGCTGATCACAAATCTCTCTGATGTCCATAAGAGTTTTTCTACAGACTAAGCTGTGAACCATATCCCAAGTTATTGGTACTTCCTATTATTTTTTCATGGACATGTCTGTGCAATTGCAATGTTTGATTAGATGCTGCACTGGGTTTGCATGGCCAAGCTTTGGTAGTGGAGGGGCTGCAGGGGTGGCTTCTGTGAGAAGCTGCCAGAAGCTTCCTCTGTGTCTGAGAGTGAATCCCTGGCAGCTCCAAGATGGACCTGCTGCTGGGCAAGGCTGGACCAATCAGGAATGACAGTAATGCCTCTGTGATGACATAGTTAAGAATTTTTAAAAAGGTATCATACAGTTGTAATTGCTTCCAGAGAAGAGTGGGGTGAGAATACGTGAGAGGAACAACTATGCAGACACCAAGGTGAGTGCAGAGGAGTAAGAGGTGCTAAAGGCATTGGTGCCGAGATTCCTCTGCAGCCCATGGTGATTCCCCCCTTCCTGTGGTGCAGACCATGGTGAAGCTGCTGTGCTCCTGCAGCCCATGGAGATCCGTGGGGATGCAGAGATTCACCTGCAGCCTGTGGAGAGGCCCCACACTGAAGCAGGTGAATGCCCAAGAGGAGGCTGTGACCACATGGGAGATCTGTGGAAGAGTGACACATGCTGCAGCAGCTTGAGAGGCACTGTTGCCCGTGGGACAGACTCACACTGCAGCAGTTTGCAGAGAACTGTTGCTTGTGGGATGGACTCACACTAGAGGAGTTCATAGAGAACTGTCTCCCATGGGAGAGACCCCATGGTGCAGCACAGGAGCAATTCCTCTCCCCGAGGAGCAGGAGAAGCCACAGGTGATGAACTGACCATAACCCCCACTCCCTGCCTCCTTGCACCACTGGGGTAGGATGTAAAGCTGGCAAGGAGGGAAGGGTGGGGGGAAAGGTGTTTTGAAGATTTTATTTTACTACTCATTATCCTGCTCTGATTTTGATAGTATTAAATTCACTTAATATCTCTAATTTGAGCTTGTTTTGCCCATGATGGTATTTGGTGAGTGATCTCTGTCTTATCTCAACCCATGAACCCCTAATTATATTTTCTCTCCCCTGCGCAGCTGCAGAGGGGAGTGACAGAGAGGCTTCAGTGGGTGCAAGGTATCCAGTCGGCCAACCCACTACAGTCTTCTCTTTGTGTTAGAAGACCATGACAGTGTCTCTCCTGCCTTCTCTCCTGCACTGTTTCACAGGTTTATCTACACTCCCCACCATGGTCCCAAGTATTTTATCTTACTGGGATTAAGTCAGATATCTCATGCCACTGCAGTCTGTAGATGAAAACATTCCCTCCTGCAGGGCACATTGCATCCTGCTGGTCTACGTCTTCCAAGACTAAGCCTGACAGAAAAAACTACCATGACATCCATGAATATGTCATTCTCTGACCAGAGCAGTAAATACAGCAGGACTGGCAATACAGAGGAACAGGCAATAGAAAGGACTTGCAGAAATAAGGCAGTGCCATCCACTTCCTTCTCACGCTCTTTTCCTCCCTTAGAAGGATGAGGTCCCAGAACTTACTGTGTCTTTCTTCTTTGGTGAACCCCTTGGGATAAATCTCTGCTCGTACCATCAGGCAGAAGTGGTGCAGTCCCAGATGGAGCGCTGCTCCAGTGCCATGGGAAGCACGTCACACACAGAGCAGCTCATTAGCTGTGCCATAAAGCCCACAGGACATTTCTGACCACTTCCAGACATCTTATGAAACTGGGCAGATGTTTTTAAAACCTGGAAAAACATTTCATGAAAATATGAAGAAACCTCTCCAGTGTCACTGGTTGGGAAACAGTTTGAGCACCAACACTGAGAAGGAGCATCGAAAATTTTAGAAGACTGAGTCCTCACATTTCAAAGTGCAATAACCAAAGTTTAACTATTAAACCAAACTCATGCCAGCGTTCCAAAACCAAGTCATCTCAGTGGACTAGTTTTGCAAGTATTTATTAGGAAAGTCTGAGCACCTGACTAGTATTTTTCATCTCCACAAAGTGATTCTTACTACAGGAAATTAACGTCTCAGTAACTTCAGATCAAACCTGTTCAGTCTATAAGCAAAATGATGATTTCTGTAACTAACTTCTTGACCCATACTCAGCTTAGGCTGTAGAAAACTACCACTGTGTGGTCAATGCCACAATCTCCAACACAAGACACAAAAGCTGCAATCTAATTAGCAATGCTGACAAACCAGGCTGAAATCCTGACAACTCTGATCACTCAGAATGAAAAACCAAAAATAAGGACATTGCCAAGAGACTGCAAAATGGTCCTAGTTCATCTAAGCATACACTAAAATATAGATGCTTTCTTTGGTATCAGTGCTAAGTGATTTGCTGAATTGGGACCTTAAGAAGACCAAGGTCGTACCCAACATTTTCAGAAAGTCAGTTGAGAGGCCTTAAATAAATTCTGGCTTTGAATGAAGGATATGGGATTTTCAACGTTACAAGCATTGCTCTGAGGTATTTTGCACTGAAGAATAAAATTTTAGAGGTTTCTCTGTTTCATATTATCATTGTATTCATCTCTCAAAGCAAAAGCTTTACACATTTGATACAGCTGGCAATGTGTTTGAGTACCTGTGTAGAGTAAAATAACCTCACCATTGGTTTTTTAAAATCAATTACAGAAGACATTGCAATTACAAATCCATGTTTTTAACATAAGGTACCACATGTTCAAAGTATTTCACAAATAGTTTATAAAAATCCACTACAAAATCATCATGAATGAAAAGTTTTTCAGGTAAAACTTTTACAGGGATTAAAAAAATGATGAGTGGCCCATTTGCTATTCTGGAAGCAGATCCTCTCCTAGTTCTTCATCAGCAAAGTCATCTTCCTCTATTCTTTTTCTTGCTGCTGTTTTTGGTCTTTCTGGTTGTGGGCCAAGAGGATCTGTGTAGGAGGCATCTAGAGTTTAAATAAATACATGTGAAACAGTTACTAACTATTTTAGCTTTAACTATAGCTTGTTTTAAACATACAAAATCAAACACAAGGTTAGGATTTATCACTACACATCTGTGTCTTTGAAATGAAGACCAGAAAGAGCATATGAACACTGAGGGAGAACAAAATACTGCATTTAGGAACTGAGTCAGGGCACAAGAGCAAAGCTCCTGAGTTCTACTGATGGAAGCCTCTTCTTTTTTGTGGTTTTTTTTTTTTTTTAAATTTCTCTTATTACATGACAATGAGAAAAAGACTTTGGAAAAGTGTAAGGAACAGCAAGACCAATGACTTGTTTAAGGAATGGCTTTTTAGGAAGTACCACATTCCACATGGATTTGGGTTTTTAAACCCCTTTGAAAATTGAATCTTATTGAAGAACTTATGACTGCAAAATGGCAAGAACTGACTTAAAGGATGCAGCAGACAGATATCAAAAGTAATATTAACATGGGCCACAATTCTTAATATTTACAATTACTTCATAGTGAGTTCTGAACAATGAAGCTAAAGCCCCATTTTCCTGAGGATGATGTTTCCCCAATTACCTAATTTAACATACTCTTCCAATAATTTATTTTCTTTTCCTCTCTCCTTATTTCTCCTCACTCAGAACCATGAAAGTAAAAAAGGTATAAGATGTCCACTTGCCTATTTCTTTACTGCTGCTGCTTTCATAGGGTTCACTCGTTCCAGGCAGAGCTTTTAGCTTGGCACTCAGTTTTTCCCCTTTGGTACCACCACTATCTGAGGAACAGAAATAAAAAAAAAAAAAGACCAATAACATGCTGTTATGTTCTGTGAAACTATGATACAAGAACAACATCAATTTGGCTACTGCTATCTGTCAAACTAGACTTGGATGAAACCACCTTTTCATGACAGATACAGTACTCATTTGTAATAGTGGTCTTTAAAACACAGTGGACACTGTGTCCACACATGTGTGTTAATGTTTTTTAAAAAACATATACAGCCTTATTACTTTGGAGTAAACACATTAAAATATTTCTGCTTCAATTGCTGACATTTCAGTTGCTTATAAATCACAGTCACATTTTGGAGTTAAAATAAGCATGATAAATATAAACACTGTCACAATGTCCACAGGACTTTTCCTATGTTTGTGTGCTTACTGATATATCAGTGTGATCCACCTGCTCAGTACCGTCAAGGTGAAATGCAACACTAACTTTGTTAGTTAGAAGAGTATATTTGCCATGTGCTGTGTGCCTGGCAGGCACAGTTCATGTGTACAGAGCATACTGGCCCTGCATCTCGCTGTAAACACTGCGCTGGCAGCTCAGTTTGCAGCAGGGCCCCAAGGAATGTGTCGGCTCCAAGGGCTGCCTCCTGCCCAGACAACATCAGATTAACATTCTCTTGCCACAGCAGTATTCCAGACACTTTAAATATTCTGTTCACCTCTGAATCTCTTTTTCACATTCATGGCAAGCTTTCAATCTCATCTGCTACAACAAATTTTTATGCAATATTTTTTCTCCTAGGAGAAAACATTTTGAGTTCGAATTGGTATATATACAACGCAGGACGTGCAGCCAAATTCATTTACAACACCAAACAATGTGGGTATTAAAAGTCTTCCATATGTAAGGAGGAAAAATGGGTTTCATTCAGCAGACATTAATTACAAAGTCTGGACTTTGCAACATATTTCCATTGTCTTACTTAGAATAAATGTTATTTAAATAAATATTGTTACAATTAAAAGAAAAGAAACCACCCCCCCAAACTTTTACTAAGATGACAAATTTTTATTCCTCTACAAATACTACTTCTGTTTGCCCAGCCCTAAAGTGGAAGACAACATCTCCTAACTTTGCAAGATCTAATACATGTTCACTAACTGTTCACATGTTGAACAGTTAGTAAGTTCACAAGACACAGATTACAGTTGAAATTTCAAAGCAAGGAAAATGTATTTTAATGTACATCCACTTCCCTTGGACCAATTCTCCCTGACAGGTTTAATGAAAGAAGTGAATACTTAAAGGATTTCAGGAAATGAGGGGAAACAATAGGTTTGCTCGGGGAGGGAACTCAACCAAAGGGCTGTGAAATTGCAAAAGGGACTCCCCTTGATTTCAGTGGGCTCTGGACAGGCCTGTGCAACAAGGAGGTGAGAGCTGGGCTTCAAAGATGGTGTGGATAAAAACGTTTTGAGGAAAATACAAAATAATCAATGAGAAAAAAGAGTAGAATTGAAGTAGGCACAGTCTTGCATAATGGAAAACAAGTAATTGCCAAGATGATAAATAAAGTTGTAAGGAGCAGTAAAGAGATGCAAAGACAGGAACAATACAGCAAACTATAGTAGGGGAAAACTGAACTAGTCAAAGAAACGCCACAGGTTTAATTGGTTGGTTCTGAAAGGAAGAACTAGATGGAATGACAATAAAAGAGGAGGAAGATGGCATAACAAATGTTTTCAGCTGTGAAGAAGGAAAACACATGGGTGTTAGTGATAATACTAGAGTAAGGTGAAAGACTTTATGTTAACTAAAAGAAGGAAGAAAAGGATGGTAGACAAACCAGTTTGGGTAGGATCAACATAATACCCACTAGTTACCTGCACATCTTACTGCCCTAAAAAAAATACATTTGAAAACAGAAGCTTCCTTGGATGTTCTAGGACGCTTAAGTTTTATTAGGGTTACATCCAAGAAGGGAATGAGGCAGTAAGTCCAAAATTTGAAGCCCTCTCATTTACTCTGAACCTACTTATCTAGCCCCACCTCAGCACAAAAAGGAGCACCACCCTGCCCTTTCTTCCCTGTGTCACATCCTCCTCCACACGCTGTCCAGTTGTAGCAGGTTCCTGTAAATTTAAAACTAACCTAATGAAAACTTTTTCTCAGGCAGATCAGCAAAGTAACACAGCTCACCTTATTCTACATGACCACTATATCTAGCAAGAGTGAAGGAAAGGTTAACAACTCCTCTGGTTAGTTCTTCACATTTAGTTTAAATTAGGCTAATATGCAAAACCACATCAAGTCTCTACGGACTGCAGTATGCTCTGAGCATACCTAAAAACGTGGAAGAGGAGCACCTTTCATTTTCAAGTGCATCCAGAAGAAAGTAAGAGGTGCTTGACACCATCTGCATGACATGGAGATGTCAGACAGCAGCTCAGCAAGCAAGAGGTCTGGCTTCAATGCCTTCCTTCACCTGAGGGAGTTCAAACCCACAGCTTTCAGAAGGAATGTCCTAGCAGTTGAGCCATTTGGGGTAAGCTTTTCTTGACACTCTGCCATGGGATACAGAATTTGGCTGCCAACATGGCAGCTATTAAAAATTCTGTTGACCATATAACATGATCTGCCACAAGTCTAAATCTCAGCTCGAAATTACTTTTTGTAGTTCTGTTTGCAGACGAATCATCTACATGTTTTTATTCAGTATACATTCACACATAATTTGGCAACGTTAAGGAATATAAGTTTGCAATGTAGACTTCAGGATTTTGGTATCCTCTAGTGAAGAGAACTTCAGGGAAGGAGTTGTGTTTAAAGCATTTTATCACAGAAATGCATATTTTTGGGAAGCTAGTTAAACTCTGGATGAAAAGCTTTATTTGCAGCTTTTCTCTACTACAAGCACAGCTTTGAGTCTTAACATCTGATTGTACCTACAATCAGAGGACTACAGGTAGATATTTCTGAAACTGCAAATTCATTTTCTCTGTATTACTGTATTACCTATACAAACACCTGCTCCTAATTCAAGGCAACTTTGGAATAATGGAAGACCATTGCTCAACGAAACTGCTCTCTATATTTAAGGAAATCTTCACCACAATGAATACCCACTCCTTATTTATTAACTTATTGGGCTTTTATTAAATAGGTTATTACTGTAGTTCATGTGGAAGCCCCACTGTACTCACTTTGGGGTGACAGTGTGGACACATCTACATGAACTGACTGCAGGAACAAAGCTCCAGATTTCAGCTGAAAAAGCAACAGGAACTGATTAAGCAGAGCTGGTCAATATATTTTTAAAATCTGATTGCTAAATACATTTACTCTGTAAAATCATTATACTTGAGACTTGGATTATCATGCTGACATTACCTTCCCCTCACAGTCTGTGTTCAACAGCCTTAACTGAGAACTATGCACACAAAGACATAAATAATACACTCTGCATGCTGATATCTTTCACAGTGCATTCCTTCCTCTCATCTGTTTAAAAGTCATGGCCATACCATTATATTTAGCCTATTTAAATTATTCTATTAGAATTGTTTCATTCATTTAGATTTGTTCAGGGTCTTACAAAAAGTAATTTGAACTAATTCCTTCACACAGAATTTTGATGGGAATAAAAAAGAATCAAAGTATAAAATGTAATTTTAAAAAATGGCCTATTTTATATGGCAGAACAATGACTAATGCAACATACTGCCAAAGTAATAATATTTTGTAATTGTCCTATTTTAAGTAGTGATATCTAGCAAGAAAGATTCTCAATCTTTTTATGTGTTTCTGTACTTCCTATGTCACGATACCTGTGTATACTTCAACCCTTAAAATTCATTATATTTGTATTTATTTTTTAGAGGAATCTAACTAGTTGCAATTACAGCAGCTACATGACACTACTGCATTGGAAATTCCTCCAGTATCACAAAGGATGTAAATTAGAATTTTCAGTGCTATTTTATTCATCAAGAAAAGACATCAGAGGGTAAGACTGTTTGGTAATCTATGTTCTCTGTAAAATGTTTATGTAACTAAGTGCACAGTGGTGTAATGCTCCACTAAATCCAGAATGTGTTTTAAGTGCAGCTCTGTGTATCTTTCATATTTGCGATGAAGACACCATCTTTGAGAAGAATGGGCATTGGATTGACCAAAGAGAAGAGTAAGTTTGGTGTAGAAGGCAGGATATTGTATTAAAACTGTGGAACAGCATGGGAAGTAGATGCAATTTATAACTTCTCTGCTGTTCATTTTGATTTGAAATTCTGTTGAATGAAAACTGTTTGTGGTGTGCCAGTTCAGCTAGCTCCTTAGGTAAGTTCAGAGCAGAAAACAGATTAAGATGTTCTCTTCACTTCAACATCTTTTCCCTCCTCTGTTAATTAAGAAAACTATTTTCTATTTTGCACACACAGCTAATGGACCATCCTACAATGACTTATGAGGCATTAACAGGCACACAAAGCCTAGAAAATATAAATGATTGTGATGCCCTGGCTGCAGGGTAACAAGGAAATCTCTTGTCTCTGTCACAGTCAGGATTATCTGGGATGTCTACAGCTCTAACATCTATACCATACTTCCATAACATATGAGGAGATCCCTAGGGGATGGTAAAGGGTGTTTGAAGACGGGAAATTTTTGGGGATGGACAAACTGACACAGTCAGCAGTGAAATGAAAAAGGGAAAAGACACCTAAATTATTCCCATGTGGTTTGTTTTCCAAATTCACCCTGACAGGCTTAGGTAACAAGGAGAATGCAAAGTAGTCAGCCTTTCATCTTCTGAATTCAACACTGCTTCTTTGGGCTCCTGTCCGAGACTGCATGGCTCCTCTCATGCAGCACAAAACTCTCCATTCAGAGAGCTGGGCAAATGCAGAGACCAAGTAAACACTGCCATGGGAATGTATTCCTTAACATCATACTTTGCATTATCTACATATATAAAGGCACTATGCTATTAAACAGGAAAAATCTTTTATGGTAGTAAAAACACCACAGTGTTTTGCACCACAGTGCACCAACTTATAAGTTCTGGATGTTACAATCATGTATCTGCAAAACACAAAAAAGTGAGAATGAAAACAAGAAAATATAATTGAAATAAAAATCTTTGAGAACTGCTAACAGATGTACTGTTAGCTCCCTTCAATGTTTTGTGGTGGTGTGGTTTTGGTTTTTTCTTTCTCCTTTCTTAAAATTAAAAAGAATTATTTTAACAGGACCATATCAATGTAATCTGCTTCCAACATAATAACCCAACTAAGATTGAAAACCAAAAATCTGGTAATTGTGGGGAGAAGAAAACTTCACTTTTTATAATGAGTGACAAATGTGTTCAATTCTGGGTAGGCATTTTAAATTTACTGCTTATCTTTCTCACAAGACAAGAGAAGACTTTAACTGACATTCTTAGAGATGTCAGTTTTCTTGATCTCTTTGTTTCCATTCAGTCTGCCATTCATGCACACAGCAATCATATTGCTGAAACTGTACTTTGGTGCATCTCATACACCTTCTGCTTTAATTTATATTGGCAAAGTACTGGATACGCTTTAAAGTACAAACCTTGCTGGTTTAGTTCTCCTTCTTAATTCCCTCTTTAAAAGCAATTTTAGATCATATTTCCTAAGACAAGGAAACCTGAATAATTAATACTCAATATAAAAAACTATGTAGGGACAAAACACTTGGGGGAAAAAATCTGTTAGGAGTGCCAGCAAGTATGGAGACAGTGAGCTGGTAAGAGGAAAGAAATAAAACAGGCATCATACCTGAAATATCTGGAATGCATACAGACTTCAGTTAGCTAGTAAGTACTTTAATTTAGCTGGTAAGTACTAAACTAAGGAGGATTCCACACTTTGATGGGTTCAATAATGATGGCAAATCCCTCATACAGAGTAGGAAAATTATCCCTTTTGGTCTTGGCAACACCACTGGAAAAGACTAACCTTAAAATGTATACAAATGTTTCTTTTTTTTTCCCTCCTTTTGAAGTCATTAATTTATGAAAAGCATACTAATATTATGAAATAAAATAACCTATGTTTATATTTCATGTGTCTTCACACAGGCCATGCACAGAAATTTATTAAACTCCAAATTACAGCTCATAACCCCAGGTGAATAATGCCAAGCATTGGACAAAATAAAATGTTTGGGTCTTCAGGTTTCACTTGGTCATCCTCAGTACAATGTGGACAAACTACTGCACAGTCCTTAACATCTGATGCTGTAAGTGTCCAGTTTCTTCACTGATAAGGCTCCCCAGAGTCAACATTACCAGTTAAAATGTGCCCAGCGCCTTTGACTCATTCTAAAAATACATATAAGTAGTACAGCTCACCACAACTTTTAATTAAGAATCCCAGCAGGAAGTTAACTCTGGGCTCAGTACAGGACCTTCTTTGTACCTCTGCTTGTTTGCCGAGTCATTTCCAGAAAGGCTGGATCTTTGGCACTGCATTTGTGTAATGGGGACTTCTCAAACATGCTCTTATACAGACTTGTTCCCAAACTCTGTTTTTTCCATTCTTTCATATATTTGACATAATATCTTGAGAAACAATCTAAGAATTACCGATAGGGCAAATTCGAGGTCAATTCCGATCCTGCTTAACCTCTCATCCTCTTTCTTATTTTTTTAAATCAAAGAAAAAAGGAGACAACTTTCCATAGACACTTCTGTCTTTAAAAGAAATATTGACAAACTGGTAGTTTGGGGGATTTATATTGTCTTAGCATCCTTTCAGCAAAAGCCTTATTAATATCTTATTTTGCTAAATTACTGACTCAGTCCCTCCTGAAACATACCCCCTTTTCACTAATGAGGGTGGGGATAATTACAAAGTGGAGCTGGAAGAAAAGAGACCCTTTGTGCCATTTGCCTACATGCCTGATGCAAAGTTTTGCACAGCTGTGAATACCCTTACCTGCTACCAATGCTGCTCTTCATTTTTACTTACTGTATGCCAAAGTGGATTCCACTTTGTGACAGAGAACAGGGACCAATCCTGTCTCACACTGCTGTTTTGTTGGCACCTCCAGCTGGCTGCCTGATCATAGGGTTTATATAACAAAGAAGAGCCCAGAAACATTTCCATCCCTCTCTGTTACTTAAATAAAGAATTACTTTGGCCTGAAGCCCAGAACAGGTAAAATTCAATCCTAGGTGAATGGTTGTTTCTTCCGCACATCAAGAAATTATTTAAAAGCTTCTCTAGTGAAACTACTGAGCTGAAAAAGGAGTAAGATCTCTCTCAAGCACCTAACTCACTCTTAACCATTAAAGAATCCAGGAAAGCAGTCTTCATAAATGAAACAACATTCTATGGTCATCTTCAGATTACACTAATAATTGCCATGACTTTTCATGGCCCTATAGAATTTGCTAAGTGTAGTAAAGTATCGGCTATGTAGGTGGAGAAATAAAATTACCAAATAAGAAAAAAATATCACAAATTATTTCTCTGTAAAAGGAAGGGAAGAGAAGGAAAAATTTATAGAAGACATCTTCTAATGAGAACCATTGATACCAAGATAAACCAAAAGCAGAATATAAAGAAACCATTTCCTTTTTGGGTCTAAACATGGATTTTTTTTTTCCCACATGGCTGAAGTAGCCTGATGTCTGCTAGTTTCCTTAGAGCAGCAGTAGGGGACTGTTAGGTTTACATTACTAATTTTGTGGATTTAATAATGGGAGGGAAAAATCATTAGCTCTGCAATATGCAGACTACTTAGTGCAGAGAAGACAAAACAAAACAGAGCGGTTTCCTGACTTACATTGCAAGAGTTTTATATTTATGGAAATCAGCACTGTAAATCTGTAGAAGCAGACAGACTGAGTAGTCAGAGAGGAAGCTTTCTTTTAGGGACGTCTCCAGTACTCCAGTTCTGCTATAAAGAGAATAGGGGAGGAGGAGCTCAAAGATACTTAAGGGTATGTTATCCTTATTACAGGGTTGGTTGCACAGAACCATCTGCTGAACTTGTAGCAAACACCTAACATAGTAGATTACATGGTGGGCATGAAATTCCTTCATGTTAAATAAAGAAACAATGAATTCCTGTTTTCTATGGCTTACATGTTCTGTTTTAATGTATGATTCCTTGTGGTAAATATTCCACAGTCAAAAATGTTCAAATACTAAATTAATGGAATAAAAATGTTCAAGTCCACAGTGCTGAAAACAATCAGAAATGTAGCTCTGAGAATATACTAAGATCTGTATGTAAAACACAAATGTTAGACCGAATCCATGCTACTTTGTTGGTTGCTGTTTCATACAGCAATGAGAGAATCAAAAAGTATGAAATAAAATTTGTGAAGTACTTATATTAGTCAGTGCATGTTTGCGTGCATTTCAGAATGAAAGGAGGCTTTACAAACACTTTCAGAAAATCTGCTTTCTTTAGGATCCTGTCAAAACTGATATTTAAGCAGAGGCATTGACTACTTACCACCACTTCCGTCTCTGCGGCTACGCGCACTGCCATCTCTGCCAGATTTAATGCGCTGCACAACAGGGGAAAAGGTTTGAAAAGAATAGAACAAAAAAATCCATTCAGTAATATATACTACAGATAATTATTGAAAATTCGACTCAGCTTATTAACAAAACACTAGAAGTATGTTAAACTAGACTGACTATACTGTGATGACTAAAGCTAGTTTTTCAACACAAAAAATTGTCCTTAAAATCTGGGTTAAATCCAATGTTTATATAAAACAAGAGTTCTGTGAAATTCAAATAGAATATCTCAATAAATTATTTTTCTTCAGATAAAATTTATACAAGGAATGTGCATAAAAATAGTTCAGATGTTCCTTTGAAAGTACAGCTGCAAAAACAGGCAACATAGCCCTGCTTGCACGAGTTCAAAGTAGCCTCTGCCTATTAACGTCTTGTAAATCCCACAAGCATTTTATTATTGTAAAGACTCAAAAGGGAGAAGTGGGGGAATCTATAAAAAGAACTATTCACCCTATGGATCTTAGATTTTGAATTCTTGGCACAGCACTGTATTTCACAGCAAAAATATAATTTGCTGTTGAGTGTTAAATGCAAGATAAAGGTGAAGATAAATACTTTAAAAGCTGTGTTTAAAAAGTCAGCCCTCTTGCACAGGGGAAGGTACCATAAACATCTTCCAGCTGTGTTTTTTTGAGTGTTATTTGAAAACTTTAACAGTTTATCAAAGCAATACCTTTGTATGACATGGCAGACTTACCTCTTCTGGCAAAACACCAAATTTCTTATGCATACAGCTTGTCAATTATAAGAAGGGACACCTCAGAGAAGTAATTTTGATAGGTAGGTACAAAAACTTGATGTTTAAGTCACTCACCTATTTATAAAGTATCTCTGCATCTTATTTCAAAATATGGATTCGGGATCTGATAAAACACACATGCACACTACCTAACCATGTTTTTAGTCAATTACTGTAACTTCTTCACTCATTATTTTTCACCAGAAAAATATCATGGAATCTGGCAAAGTTGCAATGACACCAAACAAGTGAAAGAACTTTCAAGATTCATGCGAACAGAAAAAGGAAGAACTCTTACATCAAAACCCACAGGAGTCAGACAGGAAAGTGTTGAGCCTAGTGTGAAACCAGGACTGGTCTTCAAGCAATTCAGTCTGGGACCAGAATTTCTCACACTTTTTTATTTGTTTTGGGAAATCCTCAAGTCTAAAATATGTTCTCTGAATTTTAGATTAAATATAATTTTCACAGCCAAGTGAAGTAGCATGTATGAATCCTTCAGGAAGCCTGTCCAGACTCTCCAACCATTGAATGGCTGACAGCAAGTCTGACAGCAGAAGCTCATCTTCTGTCTGCCCAAGGGAAGCAGTCCCTATGTGATTGTGCCCTCTTGGCATTTACATCCTACAGCTTTCCTCACAAAATATTACATAAGAACGACAGCTTAAACATATGATTAACTCCTGTAAAATTCCAAGTGACTAGTTCGTAAGTAATCCCATACTAAATGCAGACATTCAAGATGGGTTTCCACCCTAAAACTGCCTATTTCTCCCATGACTGCAAAAGACATTTCGGATGGTTAGCCCAGATGTGGATGCCTGAAGGTGAAGGCAGTAAGGCCCCTCCGGCATTTGCACCTCTCATCACTGCTTCACACCACACCCCATCGCCCCTCGTTCTCAGTCATTAAGCTCACTAAACGGAAATAAATAGTAATGTGTGTACACAGCAGCGCCAAGGAGGCTCTGTGAACTTTTACAGTATTACCTGTCTTTTTTAGAGTGAAACATGAAAAAGTAAGACTAATGCAGTAAAAAACAAAGCAAAACAAAACAAAACAGAACAAAAACCCCAGCCTCCCTCCCCCCTCAAACACTCCAACATGCAAAGGTTGCAGTAAAAATTGAATGCTGTGAGAAACTGGGAGAAAAATTTCTACAGGGAATGAACTCCACAGATGTTCCCAGATTCTTGGCTGGGAGTATTTAACAACTTGTCCATATTTGAGAATTGAGGGAAATAAATACTCCAGAATATTTATTTTGGTATAAACTCCATGTGGATATACTTATTCTGGAAAAACAATGCCAAAATAGAAAAATTTGATAAATTTGTACAGGAAGACAAAGTCTATGTGCAGACTTTCAAACGCAGGTATACTACACTAGTATTTTGCCTATTTTGTCTTTACTGAGTGCAGCTGGGAAATCAAGGGTTAGTCTGAAACTGGGAGCAGGAATTGAACTCTATCTGGTACTGCTAACTGAAACCAGTATTCCTGTTGGAAACTTAGGTGGTGAAATATTAAAATTTGGTAATTTTAGAACTAGAAAGTATAGTTTATGACTGTATAGTCATGGATGACAGAAGGAACTTCTTAGGGAAAAAACCCCTAGTAATTTCCAAAGCCAGATGGTAGAGAGAAGACTGAAAAACCACACACACACACACATCCCCAACCAAGAAACAAATGAATAAAAAACCTTCCCAAACCCAAAACCAGAGGATGGGAACCCAGATGTAACATCAATAGCAAAAAAAGGAACTGCAGGGCTATTGTTTGTAAGACAGCAGTGATGTAGACATTGTCACAAAAAGATACTCCACTTCTAATGCAGGACAGCTGCATACTAAATCGCAGCGTGTCCTGAAACATCTTTTCTTAGAGTCTTTGTTCCTTTACCAACTACATCAGTGTTCATTTTTAAGAAAACTGTGTCAGTGGGATCCTTGGGGGCAGAAGAAGTTGTTCCTTTCCTTTGGGAGACACTTGGAAAGTTTTCAGAGTGTGGCAGAGGAGCAAGACAGAAGAGGGAGATGGGACCAGGTCAAGAGCAGCAAGACAAGGAGCTGCAAGAAGGAGCAGAAAGCAAGTCATCAGACTTCAGAGGTTCTGAAGAGAGTATACTAGGAACCATAGGGGCGGAATTTTGCTGCCATTCAGAGCTTAAGTCAGGCTGGAAACACTGGCCTGCCTGCAGGAATGAAGCTGACAGAGCTAACAAGAAACCTGTTTTATTTTTATTTTCGCTGGTGGTTTTGAGGGAGCACAAAGGAAAGAGGGAGTGTTTGCCTGAGGTTTGTTTGGGTTTTTTCAAGCTAGTGCATTTCATTTTTATCTGCTTAAATGAAAACTGATTTTTAAAATTTATATTTTAAATTTCAATGCAATCAGGTGTATTTTAAAAGCTGAATTAGAAACCTTTATTTTCTGGGTAACACACTAGAGGAAATATTTAAGCAGATCTACCTTAAAGCTTTGACTAATTAAAAGTGCTACCATAGACACCTTATCTGTTCTAGACAGATCTGTTCTAACACTCCTCTACTCTGTTCTCCTGAGACCTCACACAGAGTTCTGTGTCCAGTTCTGGGGCATCCAGTGTAAGGACATGGACCTGCTGGAGAGGGCCATGAAGATGGAAAGAGGGCTGGAGCACTTCTCCAGTGAAGACAGGCTGAGTGAGTTGAAGCTGTTCAGCCTGGAGAAGACCCTGGGGAAGTCTTGTTGTGGCCTTTCCACACTTAATGGGGTCTTACAAGTAAGATGAGGACAGACTTTTTACTAAGGCCTGTGGTGACAGGAGGCCTTAAACTTAAAAGGAGTGATGGCTTTAAACAGAAAAAGGGTGGAGAAAGAGAAAAAAATATGATGGGGATGGTGGGACACTAGAGGAGGTTGCCCACAGAAGCTGTGGATGCTCATTTCTGGAAATGTTCATGTTCAATGGGGTTTTGACCACCTGAATATTGGAGGACGTCCCTGCCCATGGCAAGGAGGTTGAAACTAGCTGATCTTTAAAAGCCTGTTCCGATCTAAACCATTCCATGATCCTGCTTTGAAAGGTTAGTGTTATGACACGTTAGAGTCAACAGACTAAACAGGAATACTGAAATGCAAGACATTGAATGAGCTTTCCACATCATGGCCGAATTATGATCATAATTAAAGTCTGAACAGTCTAAACCGACTATGCAATAGCTTGTGCTACCATGAGACTGTGTTCGATCCCACTGATACTTCTGTCATTCAGGTATGACTTAATGAATTCCCTTAACACAATGAAGGCAGAATGAAAAACATTGTATTTTAAACATGATTTCTCTTTTACTAAAATCCTAAGTTACTTAGATAATTTAAACGGTAAAGTATTCTATCAGTAGCTTTTTCCTCACCAGGTAGTACAAAAATGTGTTTGGGAAAGCTCCCACTTCCCATATGAAATAAACAGAAAGAAATACGACAATTTTTAGGAGGTTTTTTTATTGTACTCAAATATTAACTTTCCCCCCCAAAAAAAAAGGTGTTTTCTTTAAAGTCCTTGACATTTGCCCATGTATAATTAATGCCTGCAGTGTAAAAAAAAGGCCGGAATTACATGCAAGGAAATAGCCTTTCTATCTCCAGGGACCTCTCTCTCTTACTGACTATAAAATAATCCAGTTTCAACTGGTTTTGTTGGTGAGCTTTCTCAAGCAAAGCACTGAGGTATTGTAAGTTACTGCAATGAGCTATGTATATCACTGACATTAAACTCATTAATGCATTATACCTGGTCATCTGTTTATCTTACTGATACAATTGTATCTTACTGATACAATTATGAGGAGACATGGAGGAATATTCATCCCACTACAGCTGTGGTCTGCTTTGTTTTGCCCATTTTCCCAAGTGCTTTAAATTTTACATTTACTGAAAATCCAAATCAATGCACTTCAGCTAGCCCCTCAAACATGGTTGTAGCATGAGGCTGGAATCCTTCAGTAAGTGTTTCCCTTTGCGAGTTTTCTTTTTTAAAATCTTCAAAAATGTTCACGTGCATACTCAGACTCCCTGGAATTTAAGTAGAAGTAGCTAAAGATGCATGTGCATATCATCTGGCATCAAAAGGGACCAGTAAGTCTAAGAGCAGAGTAAATTAGTTAAGACAATGTATCCTAATGTATGTAGCTTTGAGGTAATTCTCCGGATAGGCAAAGCAAGCTTGAATACTTTGCAGCTCAACAGGATGGATAATGCTTTTCAAACAAGCAGCTGTTTTTAATTTTAAAATCTTACTTTATCACCAGAATAGCAAGAAAACAATGCACGAGTGCACAAACACACACAAATGTGAGCTCACTCTTCTGAACAGAACACAAGTTATGATCTCATACCTTTCACAGCCTGTTATTTTTCCATGGAATTTTTTTTCTGTTTAAAAATTGGCACTCACATGAATAGCTTACTTCTACCTATATAATGTGTCAATGCTGCAGCTTTGTATATTACAAAAAGGAGTTCTTCTACATCGACAAATTCTTAGGCTTCCCACCTCTCCCTATAGTTGCATTATTCCTTGGCTCATAAATACACTAAAGTATTAAATAAAATCTGGCAAGTAAGTAGGAAAGACGACATTCCAGAGACATTGAATTATGTGAGTGGCTCCGGCATTCCCATCATGTCCACACAATCCATCTTTCACTCGTATTTAAAAATCACAGAAAATCTGGTGCTCAGGAACTATTCAGACAGATGTAAGACTGATCAGAAACTTAAAACAAAACCTCCCAAAACACAAGCCTCTGTAAACCAGAAAGTTACCAACGCATCTCGAAGTATCAAAATGACTATTTTGGCTTCATCTATGTCTGTAGCTATACTGTGTAATACCAGAGAAACAGACTTACCTGCTCTCTTACTTCTTTTAATTTTTCTGCTTTCTTGAGCTTTGTTATATATTCCTGGACTTCTTTCAGCCCCATGTCTGTGCAGAGACGAACTAAGAATCGGAGGCCTAATTGGAAAGCAAAGCATTGTTAAAAACAGACTTACAAGCAGGTCAAACTACAAGTGTACTCTGGCAGAACTGGACATGCAGAATGGCAAACAGTGCAAATAACTGCACAAACAGGGTGACTACAGTCCAGTATACAAGTGGTGATATTTTGCAAGTAATTCAACATTTTCTCTGTATCTGTATCCATGAACAGTACAAATACCATTAATATATGTGGAAGGCACAAGACATACTAACTCATCTGGCTCATAACTCTTGACATTTGCAAAATATTTTGTAAGCTGGAAAGCATAGTAATGACACTAAGATATTACTGAGGAGCTGCTATCAAGAGAATTTTGTTGAAAACAATTTTGCAAATGCCAAGTCAATCAAGAATTCCTCTGGCTGTGGCTGATTTTTTAAAGACTAATATTTATAGAATTAAAACCCCCCAACAAAGCTGAGATGAAATTCACCAGTAACTGTATGATCGAGCCAAAAGAACCTCTGAAAAACATTCTCCTGAAATACTCCACCAAACTCTGAAAACATTGTTGGTATTCCTGTGTGTTTGTCAACATTCCTTTCAAAAAACTGAAGCAGAAACAAGCAGGACATGATCCATTCACTCTTGATTGCTTTCACGAACATGCTATTTCATTTTGTGTTTAGTTTTCTGCCGATTTAGGGAGCCCATGATCAGGGAGGGATGAAGGAGAGCAATTGTTTCAGCAGTAGAAAACTTAAATCAATTAAATTGTCTTGCCTAACTCCTGCCTCCATTTATGAAATTTGTAGAAACTACATTCAGAAACTATCTGCATTCTTAAAGGTTTACTAAATGTCCCTCTGAAATGGGTGACCAACATGAAGATGATATTTTGCTTATAACTTTGAGGAATTATAACATTGAATTTCACTTGTACAAGAGAGCTGTGTGATTCCTCTTTAAAAAAGCAATACATCTCTTAAAGCAGAACGATACGATTTAAAAATAAAATACAATGAATGTTCTTCCCACATTGCATCTGAAAGCACAGACTTGTTGGCGACAACCCTGTATTTTGGAATTTGTAAGGCACGGTGTGGGATGGAAGAGAATGTTTGCACAACCACTGACAACCCTTATTTAGAGTACAGGTGTGACTGATTTTCAAAAATGTCTTACTCTTCAAACTTATGTTTCCCATAGTTTAGTTTGAAATCCTCTATGGATTTTCGAGAGACTGGTTGACCAACTATAGTTAAAAACCCAGCAACAAAATCTCACCCTCTAAATTTTTCTGGAAACCCTAACTTTGGTAAAACTTAGCAGTAAGATTTTCTCATATTAGAAATTTACAGCAGGAGTTTCAACTAGCAGGAACTAGAAGTACAAATACATATATTTTTCCCTAAGAAAGATTAAATAAGTAACATAGTTATAAAATTTAGGATGTAGGTATGAGAAACAACTCAAAGCAGTGTAACTCAGTTAAAGTTTATTTTCATGGTTCTTCTTCAGCATTACCCTCATATTTCTTAAAACACCCTTCAGTGTTGTCACAGAAAACATGCAGCATTAGCATGAATAAAAACGTCAGTTAATGGAAGTATTTTCAGATGAAATATCTATCATATGATTACTAACACACCTATTCCATGTAACAAAGCTTCCTTTGATAGTTACACCACAGAATGAAACTACTTACATTCAACATTCTCCGGGAATTTTCTGTGAATGACTTTGTATTTCTCCAGAGCTTTCTGGTAGTTACCTGCAAACAAACAAACATCTCCTATCCACATATTCAAAGAACATTTGATGAGAAATTGGACAATTTTAACATAAATTCATTTTTTTAGTTAAATGATTTAATACTGTAGGACCAAATTTGATAAGACTAAACTTAACATTCTTTATTAATTGATAGTAAAAATTAAGAGCATATGAAAACAGTCCAAATTATTCTGTAAATAACAGAATTAATGAGGAGGAGTTTCCTGCTTTTTTTTGGACCTTCCTCTATGACACCACTGTTCTACAAAACAACTACTAGAGGAGCTGCATCAGCCTAACAGGACTTACCTGAGACTGTAATTGTATGGATTGGTCAAATGGAAATATCTAAGAGCTGAACTCACCATGTCCTTCCTCCCATCAAAATACAAACTGCGTGGCTCTCCTTTGCCTTGATCTGGTAGCGAAGCAATTATTCCTTAAGACTTTTGCCTTCACTTTTGATTCAGACTATGGAAAGGACTGACTGACCCATGAATTGAAAACATCATATTCATAATATACTTGACAAAAAAGTTTGTTGAGACATGTTAACATGATAAGCTGGTAATTTTACCAATAAATTATAAACAATCTGAAAAGTCGACAAACCTATTGTGTTTCTTTGATGGGAAAATAGTTCATGTGTCTAGTTTTGGGTGGTGCTCATTGTTCTTAATTCACTGACTCCCCTAGGTCCTGTTCCTTTTCTCACTGTTGTATTAAATAATTGAGCTGAGAAAATGCACTTATTTGTTATGGATGACTTCTCTGTAAAATTCTAAAGAAGCATGAAGAATAGTGACAAAATGGAACAGCAAGAAAGAAGAGTATCATTTACATCATCAAATATCTTGAATGCATTTTAGGCGGTGAAAAAAGCCAAAACGATTAGTCTCTTTTCATTTTGCTTACCAGTGTATTACATTCCCAGTAAGAAAATATAGCACATTAAGACTCTCTTTTGTTTGTGCAACACAAATACTATTTTAATATCAAAGAAATACACCTGCTGTTGAAAAATAAAGGGACTTAAGCAACTTGAAAAGCTAATTACTTATGTTAGATCAGTTGGTAGTATAACTACATTTAAAAGCCCTTCTATCAGATCATTTATGCTGTACTATTTATTTTATTTAACAGCACAAGAAGTGTTTCATGTGTAAGTGCAGGCACACTTCATGGACTTAAAAGACACCATGTTTCATATAGAGAGAAAACTCATAAGAAAATAACACATTACTGAATGTTCACACAAACTTAAAACCAATATTCACGAGCCAGAAAAGATCAAAAGAAAAAATCAAAACATCAACCAAAACGAAACAAATCACAGGATCATTGAATGATTTGAGTTGGAAGGGACTTTTGAAGATTGAGTTCCAACACCCCAGCCATGGGCATGGACACCTTCCACTAGACCAGGTTGTTCCAAGAACCATCCAACCAGGCCTTGAACACCTCCAGGGATGGGGCATGCACAACTTCTCTGGGCAACCTGTACCACTGCCTCACCATCCTCACAGTAAAGAATTTCTCCCTTAATGCCCAGTGTAAGTCTACCCTTTTTCAGTTTAAACCATTGCTCCATGACCTGGAACTGCAGATCCCAGTCTGTCTCCACCTTTCCTAGAAACTCCTTTCATTATTCTCCAGGCTGAATAACCCCAATTAATTACAAAAAAAAAGTTACAATCCTGCAAGCAATTACAAAAAAATTTACAGAACTTACCGCTTCTCCTGTAGCAACTGGCAACCATCAGCTGCCACTTCACTTGTGTTGGCCTGTATATAAATAAAATCAAATCATGCACAGTGCCAAACAATGAATGAGCAAAATAATCTGCATAGCACTGGTAAAGACCTACTATTTAACTACTAATAAATTTTTCACACAGCATGTTGCCTTCCCAGAAAGAATGTAGCCTGCTCAGCTCACACACAATTTACTGCTGCATCATGCACCTGTTTCCAGGACTAGGTATCACTCATTCTCAGTCCCATGGTAGAGTTTTTCTCATGATTCTGTGCCCAGACAAAATTAGTAGACCTGACACGCAAACCATTATCTTTGTCAGAGATACAGAACCATGTAATGGGGGAGGACAAAATGTTAAACTGTATTTTAGGTGGAGGAGGAGGTAGGAGGTCCCACCACTAGGGTCTCAGGCATGCCCAAGGGATCCTTGCCAGGAAGCACAGTTGCCACGTACAGCTTTGAACTCTGGCTTCTCCTCTGTGCTATCACCTTGATGTCCTAGCTCCTGCCTGTCCTTCCATTTTTATCACATAATGGTGACAGTATGGTCAGAGAAAATATTTGAGATGCTTGAGAGCATGTACAATAAAACTGTTGGACTCTCTCCTAATTTTTACCACAATAATGTGAAAATTAGGAAATTTTCATGTTAACAGTGTAAGGATCTTCTGACAGCCAAGGCACTTTCCACATGTGACCTACAATTGAATAGTAGCTTATCCAAAAGGTACTGTAAAGTAACATTGTCAGAATAGTTTTGTACTTAGCCTCTTCAGTTTTTCTCTCTAATCATAGCACAGGCCATTTGTAACTAAGCAATCTGTTTGCCTGGTAGCTGCCAAGCAAGTATATGAAACACAGATGTTGCACCTTTTTAGTTTTAGTGTCTCCTGCAAAGAAAAGGCAGCCAAGCACAAGCCATAACAGAATTTATTATGCAGTTCAGTATGACAATTCTAGAGACAATAAATTGTCGGCAGTTAGTACTAACTGCACTAACTCCTTTTATTAATGATAGATTTGACCATGATAGTGAAAATAAAATAGTGAAAAACTGTTTCCCAATTAATTATCTAACATGTTTTCTTAGAATGCAATTTAAAAAGCAGTTTATTGTGATTAAAACACTGAATGCACTAAAGCAACTTATATTTACATTCATATTTACCAATTAGCATATCTATTCTCTAATACCAAATAAGCAGCAAAACAGTTATGCTCTGTTATCTACTATTAAAAATCTCCTCCCATTGAGAAGTAATTTTTCTGTATTACAGATAGATTACAATTACAATAAATACTCAAGAATTTCATATGGTCATTCTTCTTAAGTACTTTACAATCCACATACTTCATGCATGGAATGAGTGCGACATGAAGCACAAAATATTTAAATCTTTGCCAAAACAAGATTATGAAATCTCTTTAGTTTCAGCTGGTTCTTTCCAAATTTTCTAAGAAGGTCATGAATGCCAGCATGTGCAATCTCATAGCTCCACTAAAATACAATTTTTAAGGTGACCAGAATCTGTAGGGGAAAGAAAATACTGGCAAACCTGTGAACTGTGATTTCTGCCAACTATCTCCTGTGTATTTTTGTCTTATCTACTTCTCTATTTCTTTATAATTATACAACCATTTGGGTGAAGTCTAAGTTTTTATATTTTTTTGCCTTCACTTTTAATCCTTAATTAAACCTTAGATTTTCTCTTCTGTAATTAATGCCTACTCTAACCCAAGTATCTCAAAGCCAGAATTAGGATTTTTTACTGAACTTTTTGCAACCTATTTGCAGTATGATTTTTTCCTTGAATTATACTGTAGAAACTTTTTGTTCACATGCTGTCTTGAACATACATGTCATTCAGATTCCCAGGACAAAAAGAATGTCAAATTTGAGATCATCACAAGACAAGCAATAACAGAGTTTTGCTTGGTCTAATTTTTCCACAGATTTCCTAAAATACAAAATAGACAAATTCACACTTGTTGGGAGTGAATTTTAATTGGTCTATCAAGACAAAATTCTTCATGAACCTATAGACAAATACTTGTTTTCATATAAAAAGACCATTCATGTGTATTTTTAGAATTATTTTTGAACTCTGGATTACAAATTTAAATTTGACCAAATTTTATTTATTAACCATTCTCTAGTAAAGTCCCTTTCTGAACTAAAATAAAGTATATGGCCTATATACTTTCTAAGTGCATTATATTCTGCTAAAGAACAATTTCAGCAATTATGTTGTTGAACTGAACTCAGTATATTTCAAACATCTTTATCAGGATCAGTTTAGCCTGTCAATTTATTTTCACTGACAATTGGTAGTTCTGCACTACCTGTTTTTCCTTACTTATATGCCTTATTTGATGGAAGTAGAACTTATGTGAAAAGAGGAAATGCAGCAAGACATGCACTTGTCTAAACCACCAAATCCTCACCGCATAATAAAACAATAGAAAGGAAATATTTCACATAAAGCTGTAGAGAAAGAAGTCTTGGTGGCTTTGTAGAACTGTTCCCCACTTCACAGCTGTGTTTAATGGCAGGTAACAGGAAAAATAGGTTCTAATGTCTAACACTATCTTGCACCCAATGGAGGACCTTACTTAACACTGAAAATGCACAGTAAGAGCAAAACCACACTGTAAACGAACAGAAAGTTGACAAAATTAAATAATATCACAAATATTCTTCACCCTCGTGTTTGCATGTAGTATTAAAGTTATCCAACTTTAATTACAGTTATCCATAGGTTATCCAACTTATGGATGTCTAATCAGCAATCTGAGTAGGCATAAAATAATAACTACTTACAGGATAAGTGCTGCTCTTTCAAAGTACTCAATGGCTTTTTCACAGAACTGGGTGTCAATGTAATACGCTCCAAGCCATTCAATTACCTCAATGTTTGAAGGGAAATACCGGTAGGACTGACAAAATAGGAAAGGTGAAAAAACCCACAATTTTAGTGATAAACAACATCTTTATGTTGCTTCTGGAATATCTTACTCAAGTGTTTAATTCTCCAGATGCCCGAAACATGTAATATAAATGAATGGAAGTAGTGTGCTACACTAAGTGATCCGGAGGGGGGGAAGCATGCCAAGTTTTCTAATTGCAGAATGCTTTTTAGAAGTTACCCAAGATGAGTCTGTCACATTTTCCATCTAGCCTTATTTGAAATATTATTTTAAATAACTTGCAACAGCAAAAACATTTACTTAAATCACGTCTATGCATTAATTACTTACCTAAAACATTAAACAATGCTAACTAATACATGCACAATTCCACATTCACATCAGTCTGATGGAAAACTCACCCAAAAGCATTCTTTTCTATACATAAGTACATGAATAAGATTTTCAGCTTTTTAGAAATTCCCACTGAAATAGGCAGCACAATTATCATCAAGCACAACTCAACTAGTAATTCAGATTGCAACAGAGCCTTTGGTCATCCTCAGTTTGCACAGATAAAGACAACTCTCAGACTGCACTGGACACTTCCTGTCTTATTCTTGTTTCTAACACAGAAGAATCTCTACAAACTAGGGACAGTAGTACAGCTGGTTTGAAATTAAAGAGGCTGCCTATCTTTAGGCAACTGTGCATACATAATGTATAGCTATACTGTTAAAACATTTATATAAACCTCCAAACAGAAACAAAACACAGTATATATGTATCTCCATATCTATTATACAGACACAGCATCCAATCAAGTCAGTCACATGACACACCTCTAAAATTAGATTTATTATATCCCATTTTTATTTTGTCCCAGGCTATATTTTAAATTAAAATTATTACAAGTCAATATAAACAATGACTATATCAACACAAAGGGAAAATCTGAGGCCAATATACACATACACAAGCTATGTGTTTCCTTAGGATCTGACTACAAAAATCAGATTTTGTTAACTCTTCCCCAATATCTCTTTGCTTCCCTCTTTTTGGTTGACATTTTAAAAAGTTTAAATTCATAAATTGTTAATTTGATGTAGGAACCTATGGCAAAATCTTCTTTACTTATGACAAAGTGCATTGAAAAAGCAATGAAAGAGCAAGTACCTCGCAGTAATAATGAAAAGCTTGGGATTTATCACCTTCGTTATCATATAAATTCCCTAGCTTTGAAAGCACACGTGGATCAGTTGGTACTACACTGATCAACTGCAGGAGCCACTCTATGGCTTGATTGGGATCTTCCATGATCTCATATCTGAGTTTTCTTCAGTCAAGGACTGATGCTGATGGTAGTTTGATTTACTGAGAATCCCTACTACTTTACCTAATACAATCCATATGCTAAATAGATATACCAGTCACTGCAGCGTGGAGATACAATGACTTCTTTTTTCCACACTGTTCACACAACTTCATTTGTATCAGAAAGTATTTTTGTTATGCTAGAAGAAGAAAAGAATTCAGAGACTTTGGCTGCTCTTCCACCTTAGAACTATGTTGGGCTCAACAGAAGTCTGGGCTCAGTTGTCCTCTCTTTCTGACACTACATTTACTTTGACTTCCTCATTTATAAGAATGAAGTGTAAGAACCAGGCCCTTTATTTGCAGCCTTTACAACTTGGCTAGTTTTCATACTAACAGCATTTTGTTCTAAAGTGATTAGGTAAAACTAATTCCCAAGAACAGACTTTCGCCAGCAGGGGGTGTTTCTGCTGTATGTCTACGAAGCACAGCCCAGACGATTCTGGTCCAGAGAAGAGAGGCAGCTTTAGCTGTGTCTCAGCCTGCAGTGTGCTCTTCCCTCCTCGGTCACACCCAAATGGCACAATGGCTCAGAGCTCTGCACAGTGTCAGCTGGAGCTACTGCTCAACCTGTTTTTGCAGTTTCTGCTGCATCCTACGTGTCATGGAAGAAGCTTCTGAGAATTGGTGGAAAGCAGTTTTACATACCAGGGGAGCAGAGAAACTCTTCCCCAGACGGATGTTTGGAGTTGTTGGGCCATTTACGCTGTAAAGGAGCTATATATGGAATCAGAGCCCTTCTGTATTTTTGGAGGTTACTTATTTTACTGACTAAAATACATTTTTATTACCTATGCTGCTCTTAAAAGTGTAGTACATCAACTAGAATCTGTTCTGCCTTGGAGAGGATCTTATTACAGTTCGGACATCCATAGAAGCATTGTTAAAGAAATTCAGTTTAGAATATCACTGATGATGTGCAAAGCCAATCCCTTCCCTCAGCTTTTCAATCTGTTGAGCTTTTGCAGTGCTGGGAGACAATTATTTTCTTACACATACATTAACTAATCTGAAAACAGCTTTCAGAATAGAACTTCACATTTATTAGCTATATAATCTTCTTCTTAAATATTTTACCTAAGTGTGCTTACATCTGCCACATAATTTTCATAATTATACCAGCAGCATTTAAAATATTCCACAACACAATTTAATACTGACTGTAAATCTAATCCCTGCAATGTGAACAGTCTTAAAGTTCTTCATTTGCTTCACTAGAAATATTCAAGAAGGGTAAAGTTCTGGTCTCATTTTCACAACCATCAGATAATGAATCTTTCTTACTACAATGGACACTAGAATAAATGCCTAAATCACCCTGTCATGATTGAAATACGTATTTCAGGTTAAATGAGTTTACTAAAACCACCATTACTTATCATAACCCAGAAAAAGATACATGCTTGCTATCTGGTAAAGGACTTGGGCACTATTTGGAAGGATTGCATGGAGTTTCAGAAAACAATCCAAAGCTTCATCTATCCTGTTTAACTTCTTGTACACTAAACCTAAAAAATAAAGGTTACAGTATTAATATAATGAAAACCAGATGACTTCAACATATTAACTGAAAGAATAACCAAGAAAAGAAAAATAGGAACACAGTGCTTGGAAGCAACACAAGTGCCTTGACTTTAAAGGACTCCATTTGTGAGAACCACACACAGAATTCTTACCAGCCACCATGACCTACCAAACTGATAAACACAATGAATGGGAATTCAATCAGAGACCAAGAACATAAGTAAGCTCATTTTTTGAACAAGATGAGTGAGGGAAAGGCAAGGCTTTTAGAGGAGAATGACTCCCATGGTTTAATAACTCTAAAACTTTTAGTAGATAGTATAAATTCCTTAATCTTCAAAGTAACTGATTCATCTGCAATTACCAGTTGATGTTAGCACTGGGGGTTTTTTTAACAGAACAGAAAGGTAGTTCAAGGTAATACCTTGCTATAACATAAATTACTCAATAAAATGTTAATAATTCACACATATTTCTATATAAGAAAACTTTCAAAGACAGATTCTCAGAAACATTAGAGTTATCTTTAGCCAAAAGCTAAATCACCAAGGCACCTGTGACTTACCAAGATTATAAAGCGCTTCAGTGCATAAGGAATCATTCCTGAGAGCTTCCTTATAAAATTCAGCTGCTTTTTCACAGTCTCCATTTGCAAAAACAGTATTTCCTTTGTTAGTTAGAGCTGCTGGATTGTACCTATCAGAATTTACAGCTAAATCTGCATAGTTAGTTGCTTGTTCCAATTCATTCCCCTACATGAACAAAACAAACATTGTATTAAACATCTGTCAGTCAAATTTCTTGCAGCTGTGGCTTCTTACAGGAATTTCAGAAGACTGAACTCCATCATTCAGTCCTAAAATATTTCTTACATACTTGCATAAGGTAAATAATCTCTTTCAAGTTTCAGATAACACTTGAGACATGTTTGCCACTCTATCCCATTCAGTCTGCAAGTTTTCTTTGTTGTAATAAAGTAGCGTTTATTAAACAAACAACCAACCACCCAACCAACCAACCAAAACCACCATACCCTACTAACTTCATAGACAAACACACCTGCCTAAGCTACACACACTTCACATGTTCCTGAAGTTCAGCCAGGGTCCCCAGGGCCCATGTTTTAAATGCAGCCACTGAACTGCACGAATCCAACTGCAGGCATGTTTCCGTGGCCTGGGGCTCAATCTCACTCTTCCTCCCATCAACAGGGCACAAAAGCACCCAATCCTAACTTCAACTGGTGTTCCTGAAGAACTACTCTAAGGTGCATATTCTTCTTGTTTACAGAGTTTATTTGGGCAGACACAAAAATTGCTACACAAATAGAAGTTGTTACACAAACTGCATCCTTAACTGGTTTTGTTGAAGCAAAAACTTACCAAATAATAAAGGAATGAAAGATTTGTTGCAGCTGCGCTCTTCACTCTGCTGTCCTTCTTTTCAAACATTTTCAAAGTTTCCAGTGCCTAAAAGTAATTTGGAAACAACTTACTTCACACTGAAGCAAGCTTATTCCAAAATCCTTTCAGAAAGCATTAATTATTACCTGCCTAAAATTTAGATTAGAAGTGGCTACTGTGAACTACAGGTATCTGACAATTCTATTCACACAAAACACAATGTTAGATAATTTGCTTTTAATGTAGTCAACTAATTAAAATTCTCATACCTTTCAATACTTTTCTAATAATATTTTTTTAGTTCTTTAAGTGAACACAAATGAATTGACATATACCCCTTACTAAATGGCTGAAAAAGAACACACTATATAGAAAAATACACACCACAGAGTAGGACTGGATTTCAATGTGCCTTTGTTTTGAGTAATATGATGACGACAATTGTCTAAATTCCTAAACGAAAAAGTTTAGGAAGTACTCAAATGTGAAGTTTGAGGCCAGAAGATTTTTTAAAAAACTGTGACATGGAAACTAAATTACATGAACTCCAAAATAAAGATGCTTATAGACAAAAAAAATAGCATATTAATAGCAAATAAACTACAAAAAACCCTCTGAAATAAAAGGCAGCTTTTTCTTGTCATTGACCATGGAATAACATTTGTAACTTCAGACTAAATTATTAAGAAAATCTGTCTTCCTTATGCTAAATATTTATATTAACCACACAAACTGTTAGAGTATCACAGTAAGCCCAGTTACCTCATCTATTACAACACAGATGTGGGAACCACAATTTAGCCATCAAAATTAGTAATTCAAAAGTTTCCTTCCTCCTTTACATGAAATCTTTAAGCTGCTGTTTATATATCAAAGCAAATGCATGATACTGTATATCAAACACCAAAACAAACATAAAGAGAAGTTTTAATTGACTTTCATACATAGTTTTCACAGTTACTCTACACAGAAAACAAAACTGTATTAATGACGTGTAAAATGACAAAATAATGGAGTTAAATGCAGTTAATTAGATAATGCTAAATTTAGCTCGTTGATTTAGTCAACTATATTCCACCCAAGGACTATGAACTACAGATGATCCTAATATTCTCCAAATAATAGAAAATTCTTTTAAAATACACCAATTTCAATCAAGAAAAGCATTTCACAAGTTAGGCTTCAGATTTTGTGGTCTCAGAACGAAATGTAAGAATTGTAACTTCAATAGTTTAAATTTTATATATATATATATATGTGCCACTTTCTCCAAAACGGGAATGATCCCAAATATTTCCAGATATAACACTACTACATCTGAGGTACTCTACTCTTAAGCAAAGATTGGCTTCTTTGGGAATTAACTTTTAGTGAATTTAGAGCTTTACAGTTCAAAGTTACTTTCTGAGAAGCCATTTCCCATTGTATCTGATTTATTTACCTTTGTTTATACTGCTAAATAGCACCTTTGATAATAAAGATTGGAGAAAAATGCCCTTTTCATGTATAATGAAAAGTTCACATGACTCTGAACTCAATTCATTTACTGTCAAATTATGTTGTGGGTCTCTTGAACCATTTCAACAATTATAATGAAAATACATAGACAATATTCCTTTTGTCCTTGCAAAGTGGCACTGCATCATCAGTTACACATTTGAAGATTTCTAAAGAACTTCTAACTCTTTAATCCCAACAACAGCAATTACTTAGGTCCAACAATCAAAACACAGACTATCCAAACTATTCTTTGTGACTTGCTTCTAGTGTATCTAAATTACTTGCTTACAGAACTTAAACTTCAAAGCAGCTCGCCTGACTCTAGCAGGATGTGCCAGAAATGTTTAGGAACTGCATGGTTAACCTGCAGAATTTTGTTTTATAATTAATTTTCAAAGTTTTTCTTTGATATTAAAAAAAATCAAAATATGTAACACAAAAAAATAAATATAACATGGTAATTTCCCCCGTGAATTTTATTTTATTTTTTATATTCAAGTACTGTTTTAAAATAACATACTCATTATGATGAACCCATACTTAATACTTAAGCCCATTATAGTAACAGGAGAAATCTATTTTAGTTCAGTTTTTTGGTTTTTGTTTTTTTTTTTTAAACCACAATAAAACTTCAGCCTTGGAACTGAGTATTTCAAAAAGTTTCCATTCTTGTTCTTCAGCCAAAGGTGTGTTGAGCAGGTGGTGGGTTAGTAAGTATATGAACAACAGATGGACAGGATGAATGTAAATGTCAGCCGCAGTTTTATTAGAACAAAACAAACATAAAGATGTTCTGCAATCACCATTCTGCATTAAGTGGTTACAGTGCAGGTTAAAGGTCTTTTATCACATAATCCAAATAGAAAGAGGTTCTTCTCCCCTTACTCCTAACTTCCAACACACTTCCCTCTCCCTCCGTTGAAGTACTCCACAAAACATGACACCAATCTCTGTATCTCATTTTACCTCTGAGAATTGATCTTAGTTTTTTTTTAACCTATACTAAAACATAACTGGAAATCACAAAAAATTACCATTGAAACAATAATTTTTTGAGATCATAAGACTCTCACCCTTCAAAAGCTATCATCAGTAAGGCTACCAGATCTGCCCAAAACTTTGCAGACTCTCAAGCTGCTTCCTGATCTCAGACAAGGTTTCAATGTGCTGGTTTTGGCTGGGATAGTTAATTCTTTTCATAATAACTTGTATGAGTCTCTGTTTTGGGTTTGTGCTGGAAATTGTTGACAACAGTTTTAGTTAAGCAGGGCTCACAGTAAATTCAATATTTATTTAAATTTTCTGCCTCTCAACCCACCCCACCAGTGAGTGGACTGGGGGTGCACAAGGGATTGGGACAGGACACAGCCAGGACAGCTGACCCTGGCTGGCCGAAGGGATGTCCCAGACCATAAGGTGTCATGCTCAGCATGTAAGGCTGGGGGAAGAGGAAGGAAGGGGTTGGGATGTTTGGAGTGATGGCGTTTGTCTCTCCAAGTCACCCTTAGGCATGGTGGAGCGCTGCTCTTCTGGGGACAGCTGAACACCTGCCTCCCATGGGGAGTGGTGAACAAATTCCCTGGTTTGCTTTGCTTGTGTGCACAGCTTTTGCTTTACCTACTACACTGTCGTTATCTTAGCCCATGAGTTTTCTCCCTCTTACTCTTCTGATTCCTCTCCTGTCCCAGCGAGGCAGGGAGAGAGCGAGTGACTGTGTGGTGCTTAGCTGTCAGCTGGGGCTAAACCACCACAGTCAGACATGCATTATAACACAGGACAACTCTCGTGCTGTATCTACAGGGAAGGAGAAGAGGACAAGACAGACAAGAAGAGCAAGAGCTGCTCAGAAAAACAGAAAAGCTTAAATATGAGAAGTAAAAGCAGGCTGAAGTTAAGCATGTGGCCCTGTGTGCATCCCTCCAAGCTGTGGGAAGGTGAATGACCTTATAAGAGGACAGGTATTAACAGCTTCAACTCTAATTTTGCTGTATATGATCTCCTGTAATTCTTGCCACTCATGCACAGCTGGGGATTGCTATATTCCTTATTTATCAACATTCCTATCACTGAATGTACCAGCTAGTGCTTGTCAGAAGAAAACAGGTCAAATCCTGTGAGATAGCTTGTTGAGATGATCTGAGCTTGTTTTTGTTGAGATGGAATTGTTTTCTAACGGCTCACATTTCAAACCAAGCCTTGTATTCAATGGAACGACAGAAGAGCCAACTAAAGTATAGGGACAATTTATAGTATTTTAGGGAATGTTGTAGTACATGGGGAACAGCAAGAATACCAGAGCATAAATTGTAACTATACACAGCAGGTGCAGCTGCATATATTCTGGTACTACGGTCAACCTAATTGAGAGGAAGATTCATTTTATACTAATGAAAACACCCCTACACTCATTAGCAACAGGCTTTCTAGGCTCTATTGACTGTACTGACCTCAGTTCAATTAACTGCAATGACAGCTTGGACACCCAGTGAAGATAACTAAATTTAGGTGTTTTGATTTCGAAATGCACTGCATTCACTCTAACTTCCATGGCAAAAATTTAGTTTACATAAAATTTGTCTCTTGCCAGTGTTTTTATAGAGTTGCTTTACTGATCAGCATCATAATAATTCTTATTCGCGTGAATCATACTTTCCCTTGCCAAAAAATATGCTGTGGCTAACAAAAGTATCTTTGCAAATACAGTATTAAAAAGTACTAACGTCAAAAGTTACTATACCTGGTTAAAATTCTGTTGCCTCAAATAAGTAGTGGCTTTGTTTATTTCCAGATCATTGGCTAACTCTACATAGTGGGAAGTTTTCACCACATCAACACACCTGCAACAGAAAGTAAGCCAGAAAGATAAACAAAATGCATCTGTGCAAATGCCTGCAAGTTATATATTTTTTTCAGCTAATTTGCTTTCTGAGATGAATTTTCTTAGCTAATCTTTCTTCACAGTGGCAAAGAGCACTCATTAAAAATACTTGCAAGAATATTTCAGTCCCATAACCTACTCTAATTATAGTATCTCTGCTGACTCTCTTTTTAAGTCAGCTGCCTAAATATCACTTTATTTTCCATCACTGAGCAATACTTGATGTCAAAAACTGACTAAAATAATTTTTCAAGCCATTTTCTTTGGCTACATTCTATAAGGCAGTTTTTCAAATTTCATCTCCTGATGCATGGATTACCATACCTTTAAAAAGATTAGTGAACAAAGCTAGAGACTACACATTGTGTCCCTGAGCTACATCATAATAATAGAGTCATAATAGTAAGTCTCTTTCTGGTTATTCCCCAGTTATTTGTGGCAAAAAGAGTGCAGAACAGGCGGCAGAGGCAGTTCAGATGTTAATTCACAGCCACCGTCTTCCAGGGTTTGATGGGATCTACTTTAAGCTGCCTGATCACTTGAAATAAGACCTTTATTTATGGTGTGCATATCCTGTTCTCTCAAACACTTGGAAAATAGGCACAGTAAATTAACAACTCAAGGGATGCTTCCTTAATCCCTTCCACTATTTTTTTAAACTAGTTGAAAGCCACCTTCTTTCCTTCTAATAGCTGGCTATTTAACAAACTGCCTGCTGCTATAATTGGTTTGGCACATGGACAGTCTTTAGATAAATGCCTTTTATATTAGAGGAAAAGTTATAATAAAAAATGGTAATTTCTTTTTTTTTATTACAGATGTCTTTGTGACATCAAAAAAAGCATTTTCAACTGCTACTTTTAACATCTTTTAAGCATAAAATGCAACGAGATTTAACTATCCATCTGTTCTTTATGGAACATGACAGACAAAATTTAAGAAAGAAGCTATAAAATCTGAACACTATTTGTGCCCACTTTATTTCTCTAAATAAAATGAATTTGATTAAAAGTACATTTAATACTCAGAGAATCCATAGTAAGGTTTATAATTCAAAAAACTAAGCTCAAGCTGCTGGTTAAACTTCTTCACTGGGCTAAACTGGGTTAAACTTCTTCACCTCAGCCTAAAACAACAACAAGTAGATGTGTCCTGATACACAAAAAACAATCCCATAGATCTCGGCAGAAGTTGTTCAATTAGCCAGAACAGATATAAGAGTGTGTTACTTCATGACAAGTATTCTGTGGATAGCTCTAAGGAAAGTGGGTACCTGACAAACTTTTCCAGTTTTTCTGAACAAAAAACAAGACACAGAGCAAACAAATCTGACTTGCTCATTCTAACAAAATAGAAAACAACCTGATTTTTCACAAGACATACTGTTTAAGTTCTGATAATTCAGAATGGCAGAAGTAGGGAAATTGTAAGATTATAGTGATTATTAAACCATCAAACACCACCTTGTGGACTCTAGCAGACAATACATGTCTTTGTGAGAGATTATTTCATGTTTGTATAAACAGCTTTCTTAGTAAATTATAATTATAGGACCTGCAAAATTTGAGAATAATCCTAACAGGCCAGAAACCCCAGGTAAAGGACAGTGCTCTTTTACCATCAAACATTCTTCACTACCCAAACACTAACACATATAATAATAATACTGTGCTTGCAATATACAACATTCATATGCATACATGTTATTTCCCAATGCTATTGGAAAAAAAAAATCAAAGTAAGCCTTATAATAAAAAACTAAAAATAAATTTTGGAAAAGCTGTATTGTTAATTTTTATACTGTCATTATAGGAAGTGTGTCTATTTGAGTTTGTTTTAAAGAAAAGAACATTCTGCTGTAGAAAATACCACAGAAAGCAAAAGCTAAGTTGTAAATTGAAAAATTAAGTCCAAATGATGAACTGTATTGGCAGCCTATCACTGTGTACACTTGCACAAATGTTTCAAGAAATGGTAGATTAAGTTTATATTTATAAGTATTAAGTTCATAAATGAAATTCAAATAAATGTTTCCTAAAGTTTAGATTCCAGTGTTTTATATAATGACTCTGTGGAGTGATTGAAACTTCTTACGCACCCCAAGTCTTCATTATGCTATCTTCAACCTTACAGTAAAGACTAGCAATCACTGCCTTCCCTATATTTTTGTCTATTTGTCTACTGAGACTAGACATTTGTCTATTGAGACTTTTAAAAGCTTCTCAATTTTGAAATTGAATTTTCAAATTCAAATGAACTTTTAGAAGCTCTTTTTGTGTGAATTCAGAACACTGCAGAAGTGTAATTAAGAGCTGACTTCCAATGATAAATTACTTTGCAACAGAGAATATACTCTGATGCTTTGTTTTGTTTGGGGGCAAAATGAAACTGGCCTGGATGCTGTGTTTGACATGTGAAATGTGTTTCCCAGGCTCCTTCCTTCTGTGAACTGGGTTCATAACAAGCACAAAAGACTGACATATAGTTTAGACAAAAACAAGCCCCACTTGATTCTTACCAGTCATAGCCTACTGCAAAAGATGTATCGATTGCTGGTGCAATGAGTTTGGCAGCCGTCATGATGTATTCCTCTGCCAAGGATTTCCTAAGAGAAAAAAAACCACAAAAACACAACAGAAAAATAAGAAAGAAATTCTTCACTGTAAGTGTGGTGAGCCAATGGAACAGGCTGTCCAGAGAAGTTATGGATGCCCCGTCCCTGGAGGTGTTCAAGGCCAGGCTGGATATGGCTCTGAGCAACCTGGTCTAGTGGGGGGGTGTCCCCACCCATGGCAGGGGTGCTGGAACCAGGCCATCTTTAAAGTCCCTTTCAACCCAAACCATTCTATGATTGCATATGTTTCTACATCACCATTTCAAAAATGTGTCTAGAAAAAAAACCAAAACAAAACATTTTCTTGCTTCTTCCTGCACTCAAGAAATCAGTGTAACCAGTTCCCCCCTACCACTACTCCCCTGTATCTTGATAAGGCTCTTAAGTTTTTTCTGTTTGCCTTTCAAGTCCCTTTCAAGTTGCATGTTTTTAAAAAGCTCAAATGCTGCAAGTTTTAAGCTGTGTAACCTGTAACACTTGGGGTAGATATTCTACTTTAGGGCAGTACACTAAACTGAGTAATCCAACTGGTTCTTCTGAGTGTGTTCTTTCCCAAGAATTGTGAGGACACTTTTGTAACAAGAGCTGTGGACAAGTGACAAGACCAATAATCCTTTCAGGAGCTAAAATTCAAGGCATCACAGTCAAGAAAGAATAGAGTTCACCATTACCTCTCACGTTCTATTTGACTTAAACTGTCACTTTTTATGGCTTCAATCAGTAGATTTGTATGGAGATCATCCTGGAGGGGGACAAAACAACTGCAAATTATGCCAATATACAAATATTTTAATTGTTTTATAGACAATATGACTGCAAACATAAATTGATGCAAAATACATGGTCCATAATGTCACTCACTTACTTTCCATATTTGAAAAAGCTAGCTTCAGTTTGAAGTAATTTTCTAACCATGTAATCTGAAATTTGGCATTACAACTACTTCAATCCTGTTTTTCTGCTCATGTATTTTGTCACAGCTCATAGCTGTTAAGGTTTTTAACAGATATAGCTCATGTGATCTATATCAGACCAGGAAGGCTGCAAATCACAGTGAGAATATTCTCATGCTTAAAAACAAGCATTTGCTGAACTACTGTGGTATTCAGCAGACGAGGACTTGTGCTACGTCCTCATTACAATAACTTGCATGATCATCTTATATTTTCGATCACACATCTCTATTAGTTCTAAAAGAAGTAATGCAGGGTATGCTAGGTAGCCACCCCTTCCTCACTTATTAGGGACAGATCACTGATTTATACAAAATAAAGATCAGAAGGAAACTGTGATCTTTTCTCTGACCTCTTCATAAAAAAATAGAGAACTTGGAATGTCTGTTAGAACTATTGCTTGCCTACCCTTAGAAATAACTTCTACAGTCTCAGGGCTTTCTTCCAATGTATGATCTTACACAGTCCTCAATTAATTCAAGGGCTTAACAAACCTTACTCTTAAATAATTTCTAATATAAGAAATCATTAAAAAATATTAAAATATATACGTATTTATCAATAAATATATCTGTATGTTTCATATATTACATTTTATTTTCTTATGCTATGGCAATAGGAAACAACAGCTACTCTTAAGCTGCAACCAGTTTGAAGATTAGTTACATATTTGATCATTAGAACTGAAAAGGAAAGCTTTCCATCTCTGAAAAAAAGATTGGTAGGAGAAGATAAAAGGCATGATTTTTCTATAGAGCATTTTTCTAAGAGGGACCCTAAACCTATTAATTACTTTTTCCTCGCTTTAGCATCATGGAAAGTCAAAGCAATTCCATTTTCCACCAAAATCTAATAAACTAAAATAAGCATCTACAAATGTTACTACGTTTTCTTCTGTAAAACAACATTACAGTATTACAACTTTTATTAGCACTCACTTGAGGAAACTTGCATTAACTCACTCATTGCTTCACACCCTTTATTTTACCTTATAAATACTTCATTAAAATTTTATATAAATGAATATGGTAAAGCAGTAAGTGAGCTACGTAAGTAAGCCCAATTGAGTTTCAACAAAATCATTATGAAGGCAATCGTGTGGTATGGGTTTTATGTACATCATACCTTTCGAGGGAAAAAAGGATTCAAATTGTCTCTTATTATTTTGCACATCTGAGCAGTACTGCCACGCTAAATTCATGCTGGTAAAGAAGTTATTTTAGAGACTTAAATACACATCCATTTTTATATTCAGTATAGTCCAAGTATACAGCATCTCTCCCTCTTTCTCCCAAATTACTATATAAAGATACAATTTATTTTTTTCAGACTTACATTTAGTGAAATATATTGGTCCTCATAATCCACTTCCAAGGGAACTTCAATCAGGTTTTTGAAGGCTTTCTTCATTTGCTCACCATTTCCAATAGCAAAATAACACAGGATCAGGTTAAAGCCTGCCTTCAGGTTTGGGGATATGCTCATTATTTCTTCAAAGGAAGAAATGGCGTCAACATATTGGCCAGTTTTAATAAATGCAACTCCAATATTTTCCATTATTTTTATCCTAAGTAAAGAAATCAGGTTTAGGTTATATTTTTAACTACCAAATCATATCGTATCCAAAACTTGTATTTCATAACCATGCCTCCGAGAAGAAACTCACCTCATCTGTTTGTGGGAACTAGTAATCTGGTCTAGAGCCATACGGTAGAATTTGATAGCTTTGGAATAGTTCCGTTGTTTTAAAAATATATTTCCCATATTGACCTTCAGTATACCTATCAAAAGAAGTCAATGAGTTACAACATTTTAAAATCGTTTCAAAGTGACAGAGTAGAACAACTTCTTAATAAATTTATCTTCTTTATAGGATAGCAGTGTCCCTTTAAAGCAGCACTGCACAGAACTGCCTTCTGTGAATTTAACTCAAGAGAATATGAGAGAAAAGATGAAGTAGAAATGAAACCTAGAACAGAACTATTAAGTAAGATGTACTCTGATTTTGATAGTGAATTGAGGGATGAAGCAGAGATTATTTATAGTGCCCTCCTGGAATACAGCTGCAAATAAGCATCTCTGAGAAAATGCACTGTAGGAGTCTCAAAGATATCCAAAATACTGACAGAAGCTTTCAGGAGGGAAAGGGCAAGTCAAAAGAGAAAAAATTTGTATTAGAGAAGACCACAAAGTGTGTGTGGCATAAGAAAATTATATATTTGTCTTTCTGTTTAATTTAGTCTATGGAAAGGCTTCATGAGTCAGTATAACTTAATGTGGTTTGGCTCTCCAAGTCAGAGACTGTGAATATCTGTCATCACTGTGACAGACAGACATGAGGGCTGAGTCCTCTGTGTATCAACACTATGCAGATACAGTCCTCATTTCCAATGCCTGACTACCAGTTTTAATCCACTTTGAAATATAACCTACCTCTATTGCTGAACATCTTATTCTTCACTATAACTTGGTAAGTAGTCAGTGCTTCGGCATACATTTCATTAGCATCATACTGACTGGCCAGATTGAGGAGAACCTATGAAAAATTGGAATTACAGGTACAAGAAAATATATTGCCCTCTCAACAGCAATAAACTTGAATTCATAGTGGATAATTTCAAATTAATTTTACCTTGGAACTACTGTCTTTACCAGTAGTAAGCTTCCTATCTTTAATGCTCCTTTGTTCTTACACATTGATATAGAGGAAACAAGTTTAAAAGCTACTTATTCTAGGTAATTCTTTTATTTTTGTAACTCAATTACTAGCATTCAAAGTTATATTACGTGTGCCTTAGACCTAAGTAACACAATGCTACAATGCAAGATTATAAAAAAATATTCATACAAGATAATTCTCAGAGATTGTGTGTAATTTATGACTCCCAACATGTGTAAAATAGTCCTAAATGCCTGTGGTCACTCAGTGTAGAAGGCAAGAATTTTTCCAAACTGCTGTTTCACAACAGAAGTTCTGCTGGTGTCAGGTAAAATACCTCTGCATTTTTTCCACAGCTTTACTCTGACCTTCATGGTAAAATACATGACTAGGTCTGCCTAATTCAATATATTAATTGCTAATAATTGTCTGTACATGGGGGTATGAATTTAAATACCCCTCAAGTATTCTTATGCATGTTGTACCCTCTTTTTTTAAAACAAAAAAGTTTACTATTTGAAAACAAGAGTGGAAATCTAGATACCTGCTTAAAGATTCATGATTATTACTATATCCTATTTCATGTAATACATTCTCTGTCACTTTATGGTTCAATTTAAAGGCAGCATTTGATTTCTGTTTTCTCCTCTCAGCATATTACATTCTCTAGACTATTTATTTCTGAAGTACAGGGTCTATATCTGCTATATTTTGCTATGCAGGTTTTACATGTGAGTAAATATCTGGAATAGATATTCATGAGAATTCTCCACATAACACAGACTACATGGTTTCTCTGGTACTTTCTTTTGAAACTGTATGTGAATAGACTTGATGACATAAATGGATCTCCTTTGGTACACTGCCAGGAGCATTACAACACACGCTTCAGAAAACACTGACATTTCTGTTCAGAAGTTTTTTTAGCAACATTTCAGTCAGAAGATTTCTAAGCACTTACTGTGTAAGTGAGGTCTAAGTTGATATTTTCTGGAGGAGTGATTTGTTCACGCTGTCTCAACAATTCTCTTTCCTGTCTTCCAGCCTCTCTTGCTTTCTCCAGAGCCTTAAACAAAATATTAGAATTTAACAGTGCCTTGAATCTTACTGACTCAAGATAACAAAAATATATTCAAAACAAGTATGAAAAGAATATGCCCATGTCTATTTTCTTCAGATGCACAGACTGCACCAAATGCCTGAAAATAAGCACTATAACCCACCAAAAAGTTTTAATTAGCAACAAGCAGACATACAGTTACCTAGGTCTGCTTAGCTGTATAATTTTATACCCAATTATAATCCTCTGCAGATTGGCATCAGTACCCTTTGTACAAGTAATGCTCTGGGTCTAACAAGTGCCATTAGCAGTCCTGTGTGCCTCCACAAGGGTGCAACGATTAAGAAAGTAATGGTTACTACTCAATGTGGCTACTTGGAAGCCAGTGGTGCAGGAAGTACTTCAAGATATAGTTTGATTCCTAGTCCTTATGACAGAAGACAAATCCAACTTGGCTATTTTATAGATAACGAGTCAGCAACTTTGATGACTTTTGCAAGAAAATAGATTTTCTGCTGGACTTGTCAGAAACTAACATGGATTGTAAGCATACAACATGCTGATTTTTGTAACACTGAAATCTTAACAAATATATATGCCAGAAATACAGCTCCTACCTTTTTATTCAGCAATGCAAGGTATTACTAGACTAGAAGAGTCATAACAAAATTAGAATTAAAATTATTTTAATAATTTTAAGCGTTTGACTGCAAGTCAGTTTGAAATCTCTATCTATACAAATTGTTCTTCACATAAGAGCAGAAGTGAAGTGAAATTCAGAAAAACTACCAATTTCAAGTCTCCACAGCTATTGGCAACACAGCTTTCTTCAACCAGTTCATTCACTTTTTTTTCCAACTGCCTCATCTTCTCTTCTAAACTAAAAAAAACCAAACAACAATAGGATTAACACTAGTAATGTAACTGCAAACACTAAGCTTTAAGACATTATGTTCTCAATAAAACAATATAATGACATGTCACAACTAGCTAGTTTTCCCATAAAAGAAAATATTGCGTGAAACTGTGCCTTGAGAATATTGTCCAAAGATATCACATTCACAGTTTTTAAGAACAGAGACCTAAGAAAACATAAATTCTCTTACAAGAACAATATAGACAGAAAAATTTCACGATCCAAATTTGTTCAGAAGTAATGACAAAAGAACAGAGGAGCTTTCATATCAAATACTGGTGAAATGAAATATCACATGAAAAGCAATTAATGTAACCTTTATTTGCATAGATAACTCTAAAGCATTGCTTGCAAATGCAGGTTATAACAAAAAGTTGTGGCTCTTCTAGACTTTTTCCTCTGCTAAATAACCAAACATTTCAGTAGGATTCCCTATTTCTATATAGCTACATTTGGGCAACACAACTTTTGTATTGGAAAGCTCAACAACTTTCTGAGTGAACTCCAATAACATTCGCACCAAGCTTCAGCTCAAGTGCTAAGGTCAGAGTGACCAGGGAGAAAGAGGAGGCAAATTCTCCCAAGTTCTTCCCAAAGAGCTGCAAGAATCATGGAGTTCCTTGCCTGTCACACACACTTTCATTATCCTGCACAATTATATGTAAGTATCACAGCATTCGTGTGGCAACAGCTACACCAAGGCTGCTGAGCTAGTCAGAACCAGATAACACTGAAATCAGATGTTCCTGAAAATCAGTGTAAATGCTTCAGCAAGTCAGCCAACTATATGCAGAAATGTTTGTGACACTATTCCACCAGTTCAGAGCTTGGCCCCTTCAAGGTTTTGTCACTGCCTGGATGTTTTTAAACTCTATGCATGGTTGGTTATCTGTTGCTGTAAACGCTTTGAAAGAATGTAATGCAGAACTGAACAAACCTGTCTGAAGGTTTCTTTTCCAGAGGTGAAGCCGGACCTCTTGCTTGGGCAAGAGGATCAAATGAAGAACCTGCAAAATTAACAGAGTACTGAAAACTGTAAAATAACATCTCCCTGTGGCAGCTGGCAATTTCTACAAACCATACCTCTCACAGCTGCCTTAGTGTAACCTGCAGCTTGCACTGCTGTCATTGGTCGAGCAACCCCATCCTCAAATAAAGAAGAAGATATATTAAAATCATCTCACTAAAAATTATCTTGTAGACAATACAGATATAATTATATAATTTTACATATAATTTTTATATATTCTATATGTATTATTTTAATGACAAATTATTCATGGCATGTCAGTAAGTGTTAGAAAGTACTACACTGTTATTGCTTCCAACTCTATGCTCAAGTAAAATACACGTCACTACCCTCATGCTTTCTGAGAGTACTATATTCAAAAAAGGACAAATTAAAAGTGTAGCAATTTGTATTAATTCAATGAACTTCTAAATACTTGTATCTAACACTCACCAGAAAAATTCATTGTTCCAAATGAATATAAAATGTAAATATTGGAACTTTTACCTGTATACTTCCTGTCATGGGTCTTCCCATAGATGAAGGTAAACTTGCCTTTGACTACAAAAATAAGTAAATTGTTTGAAATTGTTATCCACAAAGCATAACAAGCATATGTACCATTCTTCTCAATACTAAATTTTAAATGTTGAGCTAACTCTCACATAAGTTCATAGCAAAGTTCCCACTTAGGTTACTCATATGCAACATCCTGCCAATGCCTGGCAGATTAAAGATGTTGAATACTTCAGTCAGAACAAATTCACAAATTCACAAAGGTTTTTTATGCATTTGGATATTTGTATCAGCTCTTTTAAAAAGAAGTGTGTAGAAAATAATCTGAGGCAGCAGTACTTTCCATTATTAAATTATTGAAATTGCAACCTTTAAATTGAACAATTTATACAAAATACTCAGTAAAATTCTGAGTAGAGCTGATAAAATCTGTCACCGTCTTAATCCCTTAAATTACATTTTCAAACAGATTTATTTCATCAATAGATACAGATACATTTTCTAACTGCCAATGGGTATCTTTTCCCTTTTCTGAGTGTCACATAGTGTCCTTCTGTGTAAGTGTTAAAAATGTAAAGAAGTAAATGGGAAATATTTATCACTAAGCGCTTAAGTTCGCTACAAATATACAATACAAACAGACAAATATATAGAGTTCCAGGCCATGAAAAGGTATTCCCCTAATTTCCACTCAGAGGCCTATGTTTACTTTTATATTCACCATCCACACACATCATGATTGTTTCTAATGTTATTGCAAAGAATGAACCTACATTAGCAAGGATTTTTTGTGTAGGAGAAGCAAATCTGCGGGGTGAAAGATATAGTGCTGTGGAGCGGACAATGCTTTGGAAGTTTCTAGCTCTGCTATTGCAGACAAACATCTCAGTCTTTATTATCCCTAGGAAGTGCCTTTTTGTGCACTCATTTAACAAGAGAGCTTTTCCCCTTACAGCTTTGTATTAAACTAAACATCTTCAAATACAACTGCCAAGAAAAAGCAGTGTCAAAAGTCTGAGCAACCTGACCTAGTTGAAGGTGTCCCTGCTCATTGCAGGGGTGTTGGACTAGATGACCTTTAAAGGTCCCTTCCAACCCAACTATTCCATGATTCTAATACACCCAAAGCAGGTAACTGAAGGTTCAGAGTAAAGCTTGTATTCAGTGACATAATAGAATTCAGGTGTTCAAACTTCAAATTTTTAGCCAGCTAACTTGCATGAGAACTACAGCCATTTGTTGTCCCTTTTTTGTCATACAACTTAAGGAACATTATATCCAAAAGAATTGTTTTTTCAAATTTTATTGAGACAGGCTAACAGATATAAAATCTATTGGAATAAAGGGGCATTTTAATCTGGTTTAAGAGTTACAATAAGCTAAGTATACAAAAAAACACAAACAACTTTTTTTCTGATTCAACTAGAGGTATTTCAGAGCCTGTATCCTTCAAGACTCAGCTTCACCTTAACTTCCAGAGAACGTTTCCAAGCCCAAATAATAACCTATTAAATTCTCCCTGCAAATGAACCTGGTTAATACCTTGGACTCTAATGCCTTATGCAGTACAGAAGATTTGCAGCACGGTTCATTTGCAGGAGGATAAAAGAAAAACAACCAGTAATCATGCCTTGACCAAGTGCAGAGTTATGAACTAAAACTAATGAAGAGGTGCAGTTCAATGAAATTAAATCCTTAATTTAAAAGGCCTCACTCAGTACACAGAATTAAATGGTACATTTATTTTTTGTAAATGACATTTTCATTAAGCATACAACAGAACAAAAACCTGCCCCAAATCCAGTAGCTAGAGGTCTTGGGCTTGATGTACCAGGAATTTTGGCTGTCACCTGTGTAGGGAAAAAGAAAAGAACCAAACAAAAATAAACCCACCAGTTAAAAACTGTATGTGTCAATGACTAGTGTTTCTACACAGTAAGATCTCCATTAATGCAAAATGTTTTAAAGGGTACTTACAGGAGGTCTTCTTCCATGACTTGTTCTTGCTGCCTGTTGAAAAGCTACATCATTTTCTAAATCCTAGGAAAGATAAGATAAAGACATCAACTGTTTTAAAATGACCATACCCAAAGTCACAATTCCAGAATGTTCAGACTACTAAAAACAGATAGGTAAAAAATCAAAAATCCTTCTGAAAATACTTGACCTGTAGATAACTGAAAACAGGTTTTACTGTCAATAAATTACAATGGTATTATTTGCCTCTCTTTTTTTTTTTTAGATTAGGAAATGTAAAAACACACAGAAGAAACAGAGTTGAAGTCATAAAACATGAATTTTTTTCCATCCAAATGCTTACTCCTTATGCTACTTCTGAATTTTGACATTAACAACTGCCATGCAAGACATTAAAACATCTCATGTCTCTCAGATCATGCAGCAACTCCCATGAATTGGGCACTGGGATTTCACACGAGATGCCAAGCCTTGCTAGAGGGTTTGGACCTAATGACATCACTGTTGTCCCAATTCCACCACACCATCAGTTATCCAAAAATGGTCTGCAGGGCTACTTTAAGACATCCCAGATGCTCTACCCAATTGCACAGAGACCTGCAGGATTCCATTCTACTGTGAGCTCCTCCAGCAGCAGCACAGTAGGAGACCAATGACCTCTTGGCCACTCAGTAGCCTCTTGTCAGAAAAACTTGCTGCTGCACACAACCTGGAAAACACCACATTGAATGTGCCTACACATAATTATGATTTTATACTTCATAAATTCTAACATTACATCATCTTAGATCTGTTGAGATCTGCACAAGTATTTAGCTGGAATAGAAAACTATAAAAGAATTAACTATTCAAAAAGATCCTGAGATGTTTCTTGCTAAATAATGTAAATTTCACTTCAAAGCAGTTGTGAACTTGTATGTTACAGTAACCATAAATTCTTATCTTATAGTTCTAAGTTAAAATTCTATGTATGGGAAAGGTGGGAAACAGCAAATATTTTACCTCTGTGTCAAACATGGGATTATAATCATTGTAGCCAGAATAGAGATCATCTTCACTATTCTCAGGAGCCAAAAGCACATTTTTCATCATTTTTCTGTGAAACATTTAACATGCCAAATGTTATCTCGGTGGTTTTACATAAATATGTAAAAATGCAAACTATAAACAGCAGTAGTTTGATTAGTCATAAAAACTAGGACTCATCTACAAACACATATTAAATGACACAATTTCAGGAATTTGTATTTTTGTTTGTACTTATACTAGTTATGAAAACGGTTTTAAAGATATTTATCATTAAAACTAAATTATAAGAACAAGTAACCTCATTACTACTTCTAGAATGGCATCCTTCCACTGTCAGCGAACTCATACTTAAGAAAACTCACATTCTAAAGTTAGTCTTTATAGGCCAAATCATAGTAGTAAGTCTAAAGAAAAGATATTTCACCTCGCTTCGAATTTTCCTTTCATCCCTTCCTGCACTCTAACATCAACATAGCTACAGTTACAAAGCAATTTTAATTCCAATGGTTTTTAGAAGCCAGCATTAAAAAAGTCCGGGTTTCCAAAGTCTTTCTCCAGCGATATTTCCCTGTCTAACACGGTGTGTTCACCTGGTGGCCTTTCCCTCACGGAGCACAGACACTAAGGTGTCTCTCTTTGCCTGGCTACCTATTTTCATAAAAACCTCAAGAAGGCAGCGTTTGATTTCATCGAGAACACGAAATACGTGCCCTGCAGCCAGCAAGCCTCAGCCACGACGAAGCGCACGGTTCCTCTCCGGCAGCAGCAGCAGCAGCAGGACGAGGATGCTCCCCGCCGTGCGCGGTGTCCCGGTGCTCCCGGGGCGGGCTCCTTCAGCGGGGCCCGGCGACGTGCCCCGGAGCGGGAGCGGCGCAAGGCACGGCCGAGACTCTCGCCCTCCGCTCGCCCACCGCCCGCTGCTCGCTCCGGGCCGGGCGGCGTTGCCCGGGACACGGCGGCGCTCCCCGCATGCACCGCGGCCGGGCGGGGCGGGCCGTGAGGGGAGGGCCGTGAGGGG
>VZRM01000811.1:150044-442008 GCA_013397955.1 Grantiella picta | reverse complement strand
GGGGCGGGCCTGGGGCGGGCCGTGAGGGGCGGGCCGGGCCTGGGGCAGGCCGTGAGGGGCGGGCCGGGCCTGGGGCGCGGGGAGGCACGGAGCTGCCCTCGGCGCCCTCAGCGCCTTCACCGCGCCCCGGCAGAGTAACCGGCCCGAAAACGCCGTCGGACGCCTGAACACGCGCTTTATTTCGCCCGTCGCAATCCAGAAAGTTACCATTTCTTCCAATAAGCTGAGAAATCTACTCTCAAAACTCTCATCTTGCAGCTCGCTGTGGAACTGGGACCACAGTCTGACTCAACATGAAAAACACAAGCTATGGGAGTTGCAAGACAGGCGAGTGGTGCTGGTTCACCCCTGAGAACTTAAAAGATTTCAAGCAATCAAGGGCAGCTTCGGCTTGACATTTTTCACATTACAAAGGTAAAAACAAGCAACAGGAGAAAAAAAGAGACTGCACCTCATCTGAACAACATAAGGGAGCACAGATGACGCATTTTTGCCCATTTGTAGGTGAAATAAATGAACTCTGTACAACATCAAAAGAGTTCTCTGTTTATGAGCAATGTCTCAATTTGCATTATTGCCACATACTGAGGAGAACAGAGATGTATGTTGACTTTCTCATGGGTAAAAGCTGTGGTGCTTCCCACAGAAAGAAGAGATAATGTGGGGTTCCTTTGACATCCATATGCACTTTGTGATTTGACAATTGATAGCAAAGTCTGCATGAGGTAGCAAGAACAGGTGAGAATGTTGAGTATGGATGCAAGAAGTCTGTCAAGAGCTCAGTGATCTGAGCAGAAAGCAAAAACAAAAGTTCTCAAATCAGAGAAACAGAATTTCTTAACAGAGTGCTCTCCAACTTCCACATGGAAATTTTTCTGTTCACCTCAGGAACACTTCTACAAACAAGTAAATCTGTATAAACATAGATTCTTGTTCCATGCTGTGTATAATTTGAGTTAAATTGGCTAGTCTGATCATAATCACTGTGCCAACAAGTACCAGAGGAAGCGGGACTGGACATCATGGATGGCTCTTTGAGGCATTTAGTGCTTATTTGGCAAGGCTTGCTTCTGCGCTAATGGGTGCACTGGAGACCCATTCCAGAGCAGAGACAAAATCAATTTGCTTTCACAGAATTTTATATATGCTAAAATATATGCTAATAGCATAAGAAAGCTGCAAAGAAAATATACGTGACTCTTTTTATGGTCAGGGTTTGTGTGCATTATGCAATGTCAGGGCCTTCTGCTGCTTACCTTTCAGCCTCAAAGTCCTTTTTGTACAGATAAGTGCAGAGGATATGAGTGAAAGGTCTTCTACTCTGGCTCCCAACAAGAGAAACAAAGATAACATAAAGAACTATTAAGACATTATCACTTCAGGTTCCATACATGAACCACTTTCACACAGAAACTTCAGACTTGAGACCTTTGGACATGAGAATCTTTATACCTGAATTTTCTGGAGTACAAGTAGTTTGCAGAATAACAGACTTAGGTTGGAAGAAGTTTTCAGGTGCATTACTTGCCACAAATTACAAACTTCACCATAAGAAATATATATACCTGTATAGCACTTCTTTTTCTACCTGCGAATCCTCATATACAATTGAGCCTATGGTTTTTAGATTTTTCTCATTGTCCCCAGATGCATTAATATGTACCGGGGCAATAGGTAGTTTGTGTTGTAAGAGACCTCTGCTATCCAGGGGGTAGTCCATATCAGGGACCCAGGCATACCGGTGCCCAGCATTTTCTGATGTTTCAGCCCAAATATATAGAACAGTGGAAAGAAGCCACTGTGATAAGGAGGCAGTGTATCTAATTTTTAAATGAGGTGGTGCCAAGGCATTATCGGAATCTGACCATGTTTGTATTGTCAAACTTCCTTACAATACACAAAGATTTTGCACAAACCCTCAAAATCTCAGGATCCTTTGTGGCAGCATGGGACCTTACTCATGGGCTGTGATTATAAGACATCATCTAAGAAGATGATGCTACAGGGAGAAACCCTGTAACTGTATAAGATGATGTAATTGTCTTTATTGACTAAATCCAGAGGGCGCCCTGGAACATGTGGCTGCCAAAAAAAAGTGTAGTAAATTTACTATACAGTCCAAGTAGCACTGTGTGCTGCAAACTTCTGATCATTTCAAAATGGATTAAGCCAGAACTGACACTAAATGCCCTACATCAGTCCTCTGACTGGCATCAAGCTGCATACTTGTGCAGTTGAAGCAAACTGCTAATCTGATGAGGTCTTCCTTCAGTTACCATTCAAGACATAAGTATCTGATCCAGTGAATTCAGTGAAAATTCAGGACAGATTAAGGGGACCATGAAGCTATACTCTTAAATAAGATTTTATTTGCCTTTCAAGACATGGTGTATATGTGTTTTTCAAGTGGTAACTTTGCAAATAAGGACTCAGACAAACTGTTCCAGGACCTACTAACTTGGGTTCAGGGGTTGCTGGCCACTGTCTGCCTGTTATAATTGCTGTTAGTGTGTACCTTACCCTTGCGCTGCCAGTCGAACTGTTCATCTGATCATGCACTGATTGGTGTTTTTAGAAAATGGTCTGAATGGAAAGTGCAATACCCCCATTATAATATTTTAAAAAATAATTTTCTAGCACTGAATTCTGGACTGATCAGGTCAAATAGCTCGACTGTGACAGTGAAGCTGCATTTAACTGCTCCTCGGGGAACTAACGCATCTTGTCAGCATACAATTTGAAAACAAAATTAATGGGAAAACCTCATTATGAATGATACATATGTTACAAATTATGTATCTAAAATCACAGAATATCTGAGTTGGAAGGGATCCACAAGGATCATCAAAGGATGATATGTTTTATATGTTGTACCATGTGTTGTAGTTTGATTTTAAAATGCATTTGCAACAGGAAAATTATCTTCTTAGCAGGTATTTTTACTATGGAAGTATATCATTCTATCTAGCTTTGCTGAATTGTGCTTTTGTAGTATCTATTTTACTACTATTTATTTTCTGATTCCTGCATATTGCTTCCTTAACCATTGTAACAATATCAGTATTATTTGCATCAGGTCATTTGCACTGTGAAAAACCACCCCAATTAACAACACAAACGACTAACGATAATTAAAATTATAGTTTTAATTGTAACGTAATTTCAATACAACCACTAGTTAGAACACAGTATGCAAACCATTAGTTGGAACTCTACAGGACAGCAATAAAGTTATTAATTAAAGCTATCATTTTAAGGTATTATACTCCCCGAACATAGGAACATAGTTCATTACCAATAAATGTATTTTCTGGTTGCTCCAGTGAACAAGTAATGTATTAAACAGATCTAATGATTAACAAATGTGAACTATGCCTCTCTTTTTATTCCACACTAAAAGCTCACGCTAGAGCTCTCTGTATTTAAAAGCATACCATTCCTTTATTTTCTCCAAGGGGGAAGTAACATCTCCTTCATATTCCACCTCCCTGTATCTCAGAGTTAGTGAGAGTTGTTTCCTCTTGCTTATAACATGACCATTTTATACCATCCGGCTTCTCCCCTGCAAAAAATCCAGTCCTCTGTGGACAACAGCAGATTTCAGCTCCATATGTGGGGCAGTGGAGGAGCACACTCCATACAAAGAGACTAAAAGCATAGAAGGATCAACTGTGCAGCTCCCAGCGCAAGTCAAATCTGCCTCTATAGCTATTTGGCTTCAAAGAAAGAATATATATGATGGTGAGTGCATATTTGCTCCACTTGGCCCTCTCCTGTTGCCCATACAAGCCCTACTTTTCATTCCCTAATGAAACCCAAGTCTTTTCACCGTATTATTGGTTGGTTACAGGTTTTTGATGTTTCTGGTCTTACAGCACCTTCTGTCTTTCCCATGTGAATTGCAGAAGAGGGAGGAGAATCACTGTCCCTTAACCTTTGGAGGCTGCAAGAACTGTGCCTAAAACTCTTATGCTAGTACACAAAAATTAAACTTGTACTTTGATTTTAAACCATATTTTCTTCCCTTGACTTACACTTCTGAGAATTTAATTATCTATATTTTGCTTTCTTCTTGCAAACTTCTCTCTCCTCTTTTGATCTAATTTGGACTTATCAGCATGTTTGGCCACTGCAGATGCTGCGGAATATGGCTGTTGTCATACCCTAATTTTGATTAAGTAATGCAGAGCTATAGGGTTTTGTTAACAACAATATTCTGATTTCATTGCCATAGATTTGTTCACACCCAGAACAAAAAGGCCCTGTAATTGCTTTTAGCTGTGATTAGCTCTCAAAACCTTGCAGTAACACTCCTGAACTGAGCTTTTAATTCTCTAAATCCATTTGTATATCTGTGATGGCTTTTGTCTCTTAGTCTGTTGCTGATAACAAGTAAGGTATAAATACACATCTCAGAGGTCAAAGAGTATTAAAATAACTTATAAGTACTTCTAAATGGAAGTGATGGTAAAGCTGTTCTGAAAACCATTTTTCTCAAGCACAGTTGACATTAGTTTTATGTTCGAGGAACTTGGCTTTTCCCTTTGAAGTAGAAACCTAAGTTCAGAAAGTAAGTATACATTGTTTGCTTCAGTTATGCTCTGGTTATACAAAGGTCTTTGTAGTTAGAACATGTGCCAAGTCGTGCCATTTTGAATTAGTCTTCCAAGGAGCAAAATTGGTACTTGCTAAAACCTTAAAACGCTGCTTTCTACACCAGCCTACACAAGCCCTGAGCAGCAGAACTGGCGCAGCATCCTGCACTCTTCTGTCCCACTGCCTTAAATCTTACCATGGCCCAGTTTACTGGCACTTTGCTTCTCTAACACTTCCCAGCTACTGGCATATCTGAGGTTACATGGGTGGTGGTAAGGTCAGGAAGCCAAGGAGATACTAGTTTGGTGTTTCACCTGCTATCCGTTGAGCAGTCTTCATGAAGCCTTTAGGAATTTATAATTTGGACATCTCCATCTCCCTGCTGAATGTGATTGGAATTAGCAAAGTGCCAGTGAGCAGGACAGATGTACCAAATGATTATGTTGGCCTTACTTTTTTTTCCCCCCCCCTTGGAAACTAGAAGAAATGATAAGCTGAACAAAGGTTCACTGAACTTCATCAGTAACTATCAAACCTTTATTCTGGGATCAAATGTATTATTTTTCAACTTTTTTTTTTTTTTTCAGAAAGACAAGAAAACTTACAAGTATTTCTCAGCTATATTAAGAATACAGTGACATAATCTTTGATAATAATTTAGCATTTAAAATTTTTTTTTTCTTTTCGGGAATATCCAGCGTGATTGCAGAACAATATGCAGATGAATAAGAACGACACCAAGTTGGCAAAAGTATGTAATGCAGCATGACAAGAGGAATAGTACATGTTATAGAGCAGCTTTAAGTATTATATTAACATTGCAACATCACATTTTGGCACAACTTTATAAGATTTTGTACGAAAACCAAGCACAGAAAAAAAAAATCAGAATTCAAGAAGAAAGTACTTTTAAGAATAATAAGGCCTTGCCTAACATGAAATAAATGAGAGACTTGCTTTCAAATTTGGGCTTTACTTTGAAATCCATCTGTGCCCTTGTGCCCCAGCAATGGGGTTTGATGTATTGTAGCACTGCCTCAGGCGGGGGAGGAGGTGAGCTTGCCTCGGCCTGGTGAGAGCGGGCGGTGAGCGGCTTGGCGGAGGCACCTCTCCGTGCCCGGGAGCAGCGGGGAGGCACCCGGGAGCTGCGGCCGGGGAAGACACTCCGCCCATGCCCGGCCCATCCCCGCCCGGCCCCGGGCAGGCTCGGCCCCGCCGGGGAGGTGGCGGCCGCGGAGCCAATGGGCGGCCGTGACATGGCGGGGGGCGACGGGGGGGGGGGGGGGCACAGGGGGCTCGTCCCGCTGCCCATCCCGCATCTCCCGGTCGCGGCCCCCGCAGCCATGGAGTCCTCGCAGGTTGCCATCATCGGCAGGTAAAGCCTCTGGCCGCCCGCGGGCGGGTGCAGCTCCCCGGGGAGGAGGTGCCGGCCCGGATGCCGCGGCGTGCGGAGGGGCTCGGGCGCCGTCTCCCGGCCGGGAGGGGCTTTGGGGACTCCGTGTCGCGTGCGGCCCTGACTCAGTGTCCCCGCTGCTGCCGCCGTGGGATGTGTCAGCGAGGTGCTGCCTGGCGGCGGGCGGTGGGTTTCGGCCAGCTGCGGGGCCGTGCTGCTGCTGGATGCACCTGTTCGGCTCCTTGGAGTGCCTTCGCTTAAGCCCTTGACGGCTCTGTGCTGCTTTAAAGCAAACGGCAAACAAACATCTTTACCGAAGTCAGTCACCCTTTAGGTCTGAAAGACTGGTGCCCCTTTTCAGTGCAATGCCTTGTGTGTGTGTCAGTGCAAAAGGAGTGGAGAAATCCAAGCACAGCTTATCGTCCTGTTTGTCAACTATGGCAAGAAACTCCTCAGTTAGTCTCAGACACTCCTGAAGTAATACTTACTTGCCACAAAATTCAGCAGTATTTCTGGTTGGGATGGGAATGCATTGTTTCATCGTCTCATTGAGCTGAACCTAAAGTTCTTTACTTGAACTATACTCTGGAGTGGAGAGAAAATACGCGCCAGGCAGTAAGAGTGCCCTGTGCACCACTTAGTTCTACAAGTGTGGGCTGTGGCAAACTTTATTAGCAAGACTGCTTGAAGCCTCAGGATGGGAGTCTCGGTGCTGTTGTGTGACAGGGACCAAACTGGCCCCTACTGTTGCCGCTCGTGGAAGTTTTATTCACCGTAGGTGTGTGTGAAGGGTGAGGAGAGCTGGGCTCTTGCCCGCACTAGCTCCTGTGCCACTATTGCACTGAAGAAAAAAAACTGGTTTTGGCAGCACCTGGTTGTTGATACTTTATCTATCACTGGGCCCAAAAGAGCAGTGCTTGAAATGTCAAAAAGTACTGTATTGGTGTCAAATATGCTACCATCAGGTCGTAATTATGCTGTTATATACAATGGAGTAATAGTGCAGGTCTGATACCTACCATGGACTTAATTTGTGTGCTCTGTAGTTCAAAAGGAAAAACCCACAATCCTAAAAACCTGTATTAAAGTGAAAGAATTTTTTTTGTGTGTTTTAAGGAAATTTAATTTCAACGTGCAATTTAGAGAGATTATGCTAGTTTATAAAGATACTGGTAGCTCATGTCATGTTTAAAGTGATTCAAATAGTTTTATTTTATACTCGTTAGCCAGGAGGCTACAGTAGCTAACAAACCTTGATCATGCCTATTCTGCAAGTTTGTTCTGTTGCTTACCTCAGAATTGATGAAGTCTGGGCTTACTACAGAGAAGCTGTGTGTTTTTACTTTTAAATTATCTATTTTGAGTGAAACCTTACTGTCTGCTTAATAACACTAAATCCAAAGCTTCATTCAGTTATTTCCACTGATTCCTGCTGTTTCCTGAAACTTCCTGTTTTGATCCTTTTTTAAAATATTTGCTGAAACCACAGGCTGAACATGTTCCTGTTTTTTCTTCCTTCTTTTCTCATCTGCACTATTACTCTTATTACTCTTATATCTGACTTTTGCTCCCCTTTTGATCTTTTATTGATACCCTAATGGCCTTGAATTTTTCAGTTGCTGGAGATCACTAAAGTTTAGTGCTGCAAATACAGGGATCTTGGAAGTGACAGGAAATGCGTGTAATTATCAAACCCCCCACTGTAACAGTCATGGATATGGAGTTCTGGTCTTGTTTCTGTTACAGATTATTTTTCCCCCTAATTTTCTGTGATTTCAGGCTACTTAAGATTGTGACACTTAAGCTTGTGCCTTGGTGCTTCCATTTAAAAAGACTACTGCCTGCAACAGATCTAATGAAGTTAAAACCTGCAATGCTTTAAGAGACTTAATAAAATTGTCAGTTACTACAAATCTCCTCTGTGTATTGGTCTGTAATATGATTTTACCAAAAGATGTAGGCAGACTGTTCCTGTGTGTATCCAGCAGGATAAAGTGCTTCCTCTAAAAACAAAGGTAGTGCTGGAGGTGGCTAGATGAAAAACTAGTATCAAACCCATTGAGATTTTTTTTCCCTTTTCATGTGCTTGTGGTACTTTCTGAATTGCTGAGGACCTATGACTTCAGTAGCTAGGCCTTGGGTTTTCTGATCATCTCTGAAGCAGATCCTGCACTCTTGGACCAGTGGACTGCTGCCTGTCTTCAGACTATGAGCTGAACAAATGATTCCTTTTTATTCTTTTAATCTCTTTAATGTAATTCCAAGCACCAGCTCCAGGTTAAGATTGTGGCTGACAGAACTGTTGGTAATTGAGTCCAGTGTCCCAAAGTCAGGTTCCTCCTGTGTGAATTCTGTGCTCCTTTTTCTGTTTTGGTTTGTTTTTTTCTTCCCCATTTTCTTACTCGCCGCTCTCAGAGAAGCTGCTACACACAGCCAGCAAAGGGTATTTATCTGTTAGAAAGATCTGTTTCTTATCAATAGGTAACTGATCTTTTTAACAAATGTCAAAGAGTCCAAGTTCTGTTTTTATTTTCGCAATGCTTTCAAGACTCCTTTCCCTAATTAAATTCCCCTAATTAAATTTATTAATTGGCTGACTTTTTTTTCCCTTTTCAGTGGACTCATTGGTCGCAGCTGGGCCATGGTGTTTGCTGCTGGAGGCTTCAAAGTGAAACTTTATGATATTGCACAACAGCAGCTAACAAGTGCACTGGAAAGTATTCGGTAGGTCACCTGACTTGATATAACTGGGGTTGGAATGAATTGCTGGATATTTGTAATTACGAATGAATTGCTGTGTCTTGTTATTTCAGGGAGCATAGATTTTACGCTTTGAAGAAGGCTTTAACTTAGAAGTACAGGTCCTGTGAGGATCAGAAGAACTGTGCTTCCATGTGTCACTGATACTTCTGAAGAGAAATTTAATTTTTAAGTTATTCAAGACCTTAAGTTTAAAGTCATTTTTTTAAAATAATGCTTGTCACCATTAGGTTATTTATAGGCTAGGTTTAAAATATATGAGAAAATGTGAGTTTTTGCACAGAAAGGCAACAAAGACTTTCAAAGTGGAGGTAGGTTAAGATGAATTGCTGAGAAGCCCTGCAACAATTATTAAAATTTTATAATTATTTTTTCTAGTTACTCTTAAACTGGTGTTTTTGAGTCCTAGAAGAGCAGCTTGCTAGTGTCATCGATCGGTTATCATTGAAGTGGGAAGCATCTTTAGAAGGAGTGCTAATTTGAGGGTGTGGACATGACATCACTCGCACTGGTTGAGGCCAGCAGGCCTCCAGCCCTCTTCTGTTGCCCATGGCACTGTGGGTAAAACCTTGTGCCCTTTGTATTACAAGAGCTACAAGTTCAAGTCTTGCCTGCTCCCCTCCCCCAACCTTAAATGCCTACTAGTTAATTATCTATTCAGTCATTCTTGACTAGATTCCTTCCAAGTATTTCTCTAACCTTCCCTTGAACTGTTACAAATCTTTCTGTGGCCCCCTTGCCAAAGGACTTTGTGTTCTGCAGGTTTAGTGCTCACTGTGTGAAGAGCCATTCCCTTGTGTTTGGTTTGAGCCTGGCTCCTCAGTTGCTTTGATTGACCCCTAGTTCTTGTGTTAGAAGGAACATGTCTGCTTGGTCCTATGCACCCTCTTCTTGCTGGGCGTGGAAATACAGCTTTTATCTGCCTGTGAGAGAGGGTCAAAGTACATTTATAAAGTGATTCCGTGAACACCTTTATGTTGCTGTATTGGCATTTAATGCTGAAGTTCAGATGAATTCTCTATTAGCATCAACCTAAATGCCTCAGCTCTCCCTTCATGGATCCTTGGAATGACATATTTCAGCTTGTGTGTCAGCTGTATGGGGTGCAAGCTGCACCTAAAAAAAGATTGTGGTATGTTGCATCCTAATTGCTTTCTTTAACAAGACTTGAAGTAAACAGGAGTGACTTCAGGAGCCCCTTGTAGGTCAGTACAGTTGTTGGGGTTCAGAAGTTAAACAGTATGTGATGTCTAGTTAGATTTGCTAAAAAATACTTGATAACAAAAGCAGGGGAAATTTTTTTCTTTATTTTCCAGGTAGATGTTAGTCAGACGAAACATCTGTGTTGCAACACCTAGATGACACAAACTTCTGGGTTTTTTTCAGAGTTCCTGTCATAGTGGTACCCACAATGAGATTCTGGATTATTAGGTGGCAGTTTTGTGGTGTTCATTACTAAAGCCAGCACTTGCCCTAATTTTTTTCTTTTTCTAACAGTAAAATGAGGATTTTAGCCTTCCAAGGTTTTCAGCATGAAAACATGAAGCATACCATGTCATGTGTAATAGGATAGAGTGCTATTTGAGTGGGTCTGTGCTGTCCTGTGCCTGCATGTGTTCTGTTGGCATTCACAGAATCACTGAAAGGGTCATGTTGGAAGGCAGCACTGGAGGTCATCTCTAGTACCCTAATCATCTTCATAGGCCTCTGTTTGTCCTGCTCCAGGAGCTCCATGTCTCTGTTGTACTGAGGAGCCCAGAACTGGACACAGCACTCCAGATGTGCTCCACCAGGGTTGAGCAGAGGAGCAGGATCTCCTCCCTCAACCTGCTGGCAATGCTCTTCCTAGTGCATCCCAGGATCCCACTGGCCTTCTTGGCCACACGGACATTGCTGCCTCATGGACAGCTTGTTGTCCACCAGGACCCCCAGGTGCTTCTCCACAGAGCTGCTTTCCAGCAGGTCAGCCCCAGCCTGTGCTGGTGCAGGGAGTTATTTGGTGCAGGACCCTGCATTTGCCTTTGCTGAATTTCAGACAGATCCTCTCTGCCCATCTCTCCAACATGTCAAGGCCTTTCTGAAGGGCTGCACAGACCTCGGGGGTATTGGCCACTCCTCCCAGCTTAGTGTCATCAGTGGATGTACTGAGCAGGCATCTGCCCATTCATCCAAGTCGTTGATAAGTTCAAGGCAAGTTCAGTGGAGTTCAAGGCAGGTTTTGCCTTTTACGTAAGATGTTCTTAAATTATAATTAACTTGTGTATCTTGTCTGTTTTAACACTCTAGTTAAAAAGCCTAGTTTTGGGGAAACACAGTTTGTGTGACAAGAGTACAAGCTACACAGTTTCTTCAACCACTATTTTAATGATTATATCTATCAAAATACGGTAAAACTCCTTTGCACTGACTTCATAGCACGCAACCTGCAGTAAATCACAGTGAATTACTGAAGTGATACTTCTGTAACAGTTGGAGCTTGAGTACGTAATGTGGGCTCACAGGAGAGCAGCAAGGGAATGTCTGTTGGAGCTGTTTGATAGAGCTGGTGACTATTTCTCTGAACTTGATGTAATTTGCTTTCCTTTTCGCCTTGAAATAGCAAATACTTTTAGGGAAATTTTTAGGCTTAGGGAGTTTGTGCTTTATTTTGTTTTAGTATTGGAACATATTTATGTTGCTCTAGTCTGCAGTCCACAAACTTGTAGTGTATGGAGATACTACTTATTAAGGAGAAGCTGAAGTGTACAGATGACTATTCATAGTTTCTCTTTTCCAAACAAAAGAAAAGTGTGATTTTTACAGTAAGTAGCACTCACTTTACTTCTAATAAAAGGAGATGATACTTCTTTGATGGCAGAAATTATTCTTAACTATTTAATGTTGTTGCATCTTACTGTGTTGATCCATAACTCATTGCCTTTTGTACAAATTCATGACATCTCAGGGTTCCTTAACAAATTAGTTTCTCAAAGAACAGCAGATGGGCAGCAGGAGTGTGTAATCCTGCAAGAGGACTGGAATGAGTCTGAGATGGACATAAAATCATTGTGAAAGCTTGCACATATCTGTGTGGAAAATTTGAAATATACTCTGTAAATTTATCTGAAACATTTGGTTATGCGTAAAAACTAAGATTAGAGTATGGAATTTGGATCTACTGCAACGAAGGAAAATACGTGTCAGGTTACTGCCATATCAGTAGCCCAGAATCAGAAAGAAAAGGAAAGTGTCTTTCTTAAGACCTAACGTGGTGAGATGGATTTACTCTACTGATGTACCTGTTGAGCAGCACTTAGCAGTCAGTGCCTGGGCACATGAAATTAAATGAACTGGCACATTGCAAGGATGTGCCAGTGATGTGGCAAACCAGTGTCTGCTCTAATGGAACAACCTTTTGTTCTGTTGAAGAAACAAGCTAGTGAACACCCTTATGCCACACTGGACCTACTGAATGCATGCTGTAGTAGCCTGGCTTGGGAAATGCAATTTTTGATATCCAGCATACTTTTTTCTGCATCAGTGTGATTCTGGTTTGAATGCAAGATTGCTAAATTTTGAAATAGTGAGAATTAGAAAAACAAGTAGTATCCTATTCCTGAAAGTGGCCCTAAAACATAGGATGCAAAAATGCTTTAGTGCATGCTCTTCTGCCAGAAATAAATTTATGATTCTTGTAATATGTAAACTTTTTCAAGTATTTACTGTGCTTTTGTTCTAAACATAATTATGCTGCTGATTAAGATTGATTAATTACAGGGCTTACTGGCTTACTCTTCCAGTCTGTGTTATGTACTGCTGTATTATATGGGTACTGTATAAATATCAAGGGCAAAATGGAGCTTGGTTTAGGTATTCCTTGATAGTTTTGTATATCTCCTTTGAGGGGAGAACTTCTAACTAGATGATTCTTTTCAGAGCATAGCTTGATATTGAGTGCCTGATGCTGTCACATCAAGCTTGTGCTAAATCATAGTCTTGCTTCTACCCTTCAATTTTTATCTCTGCCCACCCCCAAAAAAGTTCAATTAACTAGCTGGGCAAAATGGCACAATTTACAGAACTAACTAGAGAGCATACTGATAGGCTTTGGAAGAGGATAGATTCTGTCTTTCCAAAGGTTTTGTCTGACTGTCCTGTATCTGAAAACATCTCCATAAGGAAATGTTGTCTTTTCATTTCATTCCTGTGCAGTAGCCAGTCCCCTGTGCAGCTAGAACATACGATTTCAGTAAGTCTGATTTGTGTAATTGCTAAAGCTGTGTTTTGAGAACAGTTACGGTGCTCACGTTTGCCTGGTACGCAGAGTAACAGGTTGTCCAAGGAGTCTGTGAAATTTCCTTTCCTGAAAGCTTTCAAGGCTTGGCTGCACAAAACCATTTGGTCTATTGTGTCTCAGGCTCGATATATAGAACCAGTGACATTTTGGTTTGTTTGTTTATTTTCTCCATGCCAACTACCCTCTTATTTATCAGACAGCACTGATGGTAGTGCTGTGACTGGTGAATGGTTCTAGTCTTTGGGCTACAGTGCTGTCTGAACTTGTGAAAAATAGTATTGGTGTTCTCTTCCTTCCCTTCGTGTTGGTGTGGGCAATATGGTTGTGATTAAGAGGTCTTTAATCTTGTAAGTGTTTGCTTGTTGCAACAGTGTGTGCTGAATACGATGACTGCCCAGTAGTAGCTGTGGATAAAGGTGAGGCAAGTGGGGTGTGAACAGGATGAGTTAAGTGTTAGCATTGCTTTCAGGGTCCTTCTGTAAAGACTTTTAGAGTAGGATTTGTAACCAGAAGCATTCCAGGCAATTTATGTGACTGGGAGTGTTCCCATAGAATGGATACCTTATCCTGAAGCAAATACTAGCCCAGTTCACAGAGTAGTGTTGACATGGGCAGACAGGTACAACAGTAAAACTCTGGAGGTAAATGAAGCAGAAGCTCAAAAAGGAAGTAGTATTTTCTGATGGACGTGAATTCTTCTTTCTTCAAAGACCTTACAGGTATTGAGGGAAACTCTTCTGAGCTGCACACCCAACACAGCTGCAGAGTGAAGCCCTGTGTGCTATGGACATGGCTGCAACAATCTCAGTCTCGGGTTATCCTAGCGATGATCCCCTAAAAATTTAGGCTGCCTTGACTAAAAAGTCATCCAGTAGAGGTCAGTGGTGCACTGCTGTATGTACAAACATTTGTGCCCTAGTGCATGGTAAGGATCAGGGAACACTGTTTCCCCACAGTTCTGTAGCAATCTAATACCCCAGGGGAATATAAATATGGTTTAGCGTTTTAAAAACTTAAAATTTATTTGTGGAACAAAACAACCAGAATGTCAATAAGTAGATTGGCAAAGGATGTGAACGATGAAACTTTCTCAGGAGGGAAGGCCAAAATTGAAGTAATGCACATAATCCCTACCATGGTTTAAGTGATTTAAATACATGGCTAACATGAAGAGTGGTTATGGTAACAGGAACGGTTTTTGTTTAGGAGGAAAAAAAATCAATCCAGCCTCAAGTTCCAAAGATGAAGATGGTAGTTTTGCAGGTTAACTAAGGAATGGTATTCTCAGTGCACAGTGTATTGTTAATTGTTTATGACAGAAAAATGGAAATGACAGGATGGTTACCACTGGCAGAGGAGGAAAGATATGAAACAGGAGATGAGTGCTGCAAACTTCTGTAAGAGCTTGAGGAAGAAAAATAGAAGCTAGATCACTTACTTTATGACTGTAGCTTTTTTGAATCTCTCAGTTACTGATCATGTACCATCATTTTGGAGGACCAGGGTGGAAGAGACAAATAAAGTATTGCAATGAGAGTGAACAAAACTTCACTCTCTTCTTCAAAGATGGAAGTAATTCTGATATGATCTCTTCAAACATAACTTTGTGTTTTGGTGTTTTTAGTTTGGTTTGGGTTTTTCTTAAGCAATATATATAGCATGTGAGCAAGAGTATGCTGGATTTGGGCAGGAGTACCTGGGAAATGATAACTTCTAATGAATAGATAATGAAGACTTTTTGATTTATTGGTTCCTTATCTTGCCTCACACAAGGTGTGAGGGATCCAGAAGTTTGGATATTCTAGCTGAGGTGCTCCTATTTCTTTACAGTTGAAGCACTGGCACCTTTAGTGCTAGAAACCTTAAATGTTGGGTGAAGTTTCTGCCCAGCAAGCTGTGGTGTATATGCCCTGTGAGCTTGGGAAAGGGAGCTGAGGATTTTTGTTTTCTATTCCTTGCCATGCAGATTGCTTAAGAGGTAGAAGTCTGTGCTTTTCAGCCATCCATTTGCTGTGTCATTAAGCTGGTAGAAAGAATAGAGGATTTTTTTTCCTGCTGCTATTCATTAGCTCAATTTCCTCATTTCTTCAGGATGAGCAGTTTTTGCTGAATAATAACCAAAGGCTCAGAGGAAAGGTTTGTGGTAACTGAACAGATTTAACGTGATAATGGCTACATAAGAGAGCTTTAGGTTGATTGTGATCAGACAATTTAATCCCACTTCATTTCTGTGGAAATTGTTCCTCTAAGTGGTTTATAATGGTTTTGAAAAATGGCTTGCTTATTCTGGATGTTCGAGGGCTTCAAATTATTGAGACTTTTTCTGAGAAAGTGGCATGTCCAGTCCCAGCCATGCTGTGTACTTGAGCATTCATGTCAAGTTTAGTAACTACTTGAATTTTTTTGCATTTGTTTTGTAGTCATTCAAAAAGCCCCAAAATGTAGTGGCATGAGGTTTTTAGGAAAGACTCTTGGCTGTATTGAATGTATTTCTGTTTGTAAAACTGAAGGAAGTATATTGAAGTGTATTAAAGGGACCTTACTTCCCGTTAAATATGAGCAGACTGGTGCACAGTCAGTAGAAAAAACTCTTGCTGACTGTGCACCAGTTAAAACAAGTTTGAGGTGATGACAGTCTTGCATCTAGGAGTAGATCTTAGAGCTATCTGTGCTTGAAGAGAAGAAAAAACTGATAAGATGAGGGAGGAAGGAGAAATGACTGAAATTAACCTTTATATTTTTGAATATAGATGTGTGCAGTGGCATGGCAAATAGTATAGTACATGGTTTGTTAAGAAGGTTTTTTTTTTTTAAATTAATGTTGGCTTAACAATGATGAAATGTTTAAATGTGTCTATGTTGTTTCTGTCAGCAAACAAATGAAAGAGATGGAGAAGTCGGGAGTCCTGAAAGGAGCTTTGAGTGCAGACCAGCAGTTGGCTCTCATTAGCGTTTGCACAGACCTGAAGGCAGCAGCAGAGGGTGCTACTTTCATTCAGGTAAGCAAAGATTTGCCAACTCCTAGCAAACAATTTAGAAAGATGATCAAAAACTGGGCTACGCAGTAGGTAAGCGCTGGAGAGTTCAACATCCTGACCCCATAAGGATGTAGTCGTGCTTGTTCCTTCTATCTTAGTATCCTAACATGGGAAATCACACCTGTTTGCAGGATTTCTTACACTTGAGTCCTTGCAAGTTTATTCTGAGTTGTGGGGAGAGGCTGGCAGCTAAGCTGGGAGGGAATTGCTGACTTTCATGTATAATAAAGACTGTACCTGTTAGGAAGGTGAATGTGATGTGATGGTGGGCATGACAGATTATCGCTTAGGGAACACCACATGCTCTAGAGCTGGGTCTAAAATGTGTTTTTTCCTCTCCAGGTACCTAGAGAAGGCAGGTGGCTGAGGTGAATTCTGTTCTGACTGTGAGGAAGACTGTGAGCTGTAGTGAAACACAGCTGTCCCAGAGTGTTAGAGTATTAAACCAGGGTTGATACATAGGTTTGGAATCTGTGCTGCTAAGTAAAATTGGAATGGGGAACAAGCTGAACTACTAGACCTGAGAGTTTGTGGTTGCTTAACTATTAATATGTTCACTGGATTGGACATAGTGCAGAGAATTGGCTAATCTGGGACCATTTCTGTGATAAAGTATGAATGAGATTTCATTAGGATTGCATCTTCTTAGTTTTCATTAGGATTGCAAATGATTGCATTCATTAGGTAACATCTTCTACCCTACATGGCTCTCCAGTATTATCCCAGTGTTGTACCATTAGCTGTCTCTACATGTATTTGTACTACACTCAAGAGTTTACAATTTACACTGTTTCAAGCTGTAAATCTCACAGTCTGATTAGCTGCAGCACAACCCTAATAACAAATTGAACTGAAACAGCACAGACTTCCAGACCTTTTCTTCCTTCCAGTGTGGTGAAGTGAGGAGGAGAGAATGGGAGGCAGGACAGAGCCTCACACAGTAGTCAAGGTGTGAATGTACTGTAGATTTTACAGTGGTACACTGTTTTTGATCACTTCCTTTTCTTCATATCGCAAAACTATACATTGTCACCCCCAGTATCTTACTCTTTCATCACTAATGAGCTCAGAACTTGTTAGTTCATAGTATTGTGTTCATGCATGTATTGCCTACTTCTGCTGAGTTTAGTTTGCAAATTTATTGTCTAATCACTCAGTTCTGTAAAGTCCTTCTGCAAATGTTTGTGGTTATGATAATGATGGCCAACTTAAATTTTATGAGCTAACTTTCAAGTCATTTATGAATGGATGTAACAGAGGGCACAGCTAGCTGTGAAACAGCACTGGCCAGCCTATTCCAGTGAGTAAGAACTGACTGTTCTTCCTACCTTCTGCTTGCTCTCTTTGCAAGTTTCTGTCTGTGAAAGGAGCTTTTGTCTGACGTGTGACCAGTTAACTTTCTGAAGTCTTTTTTGTTGCAATACTTCTGGGCATTCACAGAAACTGCATCAGCTACATGATGCCTGTGCTTACTGCTTCTTTTAAAGAATGTTGCTTGGTCTGTGAGTTGGGAATTTGCTCTGTAAAGTTGCTTTTTTCTTCCCTAATGTTTCTTCCCTTTGATTATTCTTCTAATTTATGTGATACTCATTCAGAGCTACCTTTTTCTCTTAGCTTGCTTGATAAAGACATGAGGTTTATAGGCGTACTGTTGAGATCTTTTCTGAAGTCTCCATAGAAGCTGAATCATGATTGCCACTCTTCTCTTTGGTACCAAAATAGTATACATTCAGTTTCTTTTCAAGCGAGTGGTTGTATATAATTGTTACTGTGTTGGGTGTTTCAACCATATCAAAACATGCCCCACTACTGTAGCTCTGCTTCCCATCTCCTTTGTTCTGTGAGTTCTTCAGCTTCTTTCAATTTCAGACAAATCATGGGAGTCTCCAAGACTTTTAAACTTCGGTTTTCTACAAGGATTATAAGGCAAAGCAGAACAGTTGAGAAGAAATCACTGTTCTGTGTTTGTTTTCCAGATAATCCTTCTGTACTCTCATCTTTTGATCATATGCATTCTTCTCCAAGCATTTTGAAGAAAGAAGAGAAATAATTTTTTAATTATTCTATCTGTAAATTGTGACGGGGTAGTGGTGTCTTCTTTGCTTTGCCTTATTTTTACAAATTAGCAATCACACATGGCTATGGTCATTTGAGTACCACATCAATTTTTTGAAGGCTGCCTTCTTGTTTCTAGTGTTCTCATAGTTCTGCTTGTTTTCTTTTGCTGTTCCAAGCATTTCTTACTACCTAGTAAATCTGTATAGTGTCTTTACTTTCTCTGTATGCTACCTGTAAGGATGTGATCCTTCTCAGTGCCAACTTTTTATCTCTTTAGCATTCTGACTTCTATTTTACCATCTTCTTTTGGAGCTGAACACAGCTCTGATGGAATTCTTGGCTCTTGTTGCTCTGGTAGGGATGTTGAGTTTTAGTGTGCTATTGGTCCCATTAGAGAGGGTCTTTGGCAGTAGGATTTTTGAACAAGGTCTTGCATGCCACATCAGATCAAATCGAGGGCTGCATGCTTCCCCACCAGTATCAGTTAATCTACAAAATGGGCATTGAGAAAATGTTGCAAAATCAAAGTAATTATATGTTGGAAGGAACCCATGGAAGTCATCTGGCCCAACCCATTGCCAGACTAACTTGCATCAACCTGCACAGAATTTGTGCAGTTGAGTTTTGGATAAATACTTCTGGTCTCTTTGGGTAACTTGTTAAAATGTTTGATTACCCTCATTGTGCAACTTCTTCCCCCATATCTAATTGGAATTTCTCGTCTTGCAACTTCAGTCTCTTGTCTTCTGTCCTACCAGTCTGCACCTCAGAGAACCTGTGTGTTCCTTTCACGTAGTTGAAGACAGCAGTGTTGTGTTGGTTGTCTCCAAACAGCAACAATATACTTGGGGTTACTTCAGCTTTCTGGTGCTGTTTTATGTTCCCTTTGCCCTCTTGATGTCTCTTAACATGTAGTTGTTTAGTATAGAAATAAACTAAATAGCTACAGTATGCCCATGGGTAACAAATCGCACGTGTGATATGTGGTTAGCACTATTTGTATCAGCTTGTCAAGCCATAGCATTAAAGTTTGGTTTGATTCAAAGTGTTAACAAATACACAGTGGAAGTGGGCAGGCAACTTATTTGAAATAGTTTAATTTTCTCTTGAAAGGAGGGTGGTGGAGTAGAATAAAACAATCGTAATTCTAGGCTCACAGCCTTATTTCAGCAGTGAGCAGAGTACTTTGTTGCTGAGCCATATTAAACTTAAGAAATGTTGCGTAGTGCAGCTTTGATCCTGGAAGGACAAAATGTATGAATTGTAACTTATGAGTGTGAGTGTTCTGACTTTCAGTTACTTAAAAAATAAAATATTGGTTGCATTAATGTTAGTTGAATATAGAGGACTCGATTTTCATGCTAAATGGTATAACCTACTGAATAGCTTGTTTGAAAATTTTCTTGAGAACTGCATTTCTTTACCCTGGATTTCAGTTGGTTAAATCTTAACTTCTTTTCAAATTTGGCCTTTGTAGAGTAAGTCCACTTAAAGCTTAAAAGAAGTTCTACATGTTTGCTCCCTGTGAGTAAATTCTTCAGATATTTGCCTTCTATGTAATTTTCATAGGGCATAACTTAAAACAGGTGGGATAAAGAAGTAAAAAATGGAACTTCCTAAGTTATATCAGTGAAGATAAAAAAGGGAAAAATGCAAGAAATAATTAGAAGGACTGAGAAGAAAATTCGTAACAGTCATGTCAGAAACCTTTTAAAAGGTTATATATTCCCTCTCCTGAGCATTTTCATGAAGTAACTTGTCTTGATTAGTGTGCTTTGCATCAACTTGAGAAAGAAATCAGTCTGTATTTTGCTCACAACCTGAGTATACACACAAGTTCCCTTCTCAGAACTTTCCTATGCTACTTAGAGTAACAGCATAATCTATAGCATTTAGGTGAATGTACACTGTGAGTTTCTACATCACTAAAAGCTGTAACTCTGAAATAACTTTTTTATTAGCTGAAAACTCCATGGGCATAAATTATTTGCTATCTTTGAACTATAATGTCCCTGGCATAGGACTGTCATGGTGAGCTAAATGTTTCTTACTAATGTACTGTTAGCTTTCCTGCATAAATATATGATGACTTTTGTCTTCTGTCCTTATGTGACTATTGGGTATTGAATGTCTTAGTACTCCTTTGAATATTAAGACCAGATTTGAGTGGATATGTTTCTAGTTCATAAATAATATAAACTGGGTAGAAGTCAGTGCAGCACTTGTATGATCTCTTACCACACTAGTAAAACAAAACCAGAGCTTCATAAGTTGAATGATTTACTATCTGAACAATAAAGTTTACTAGTTGTCAGAGGAAGATCAGATGGCTAACTATTGGTAAGATCTTACTCTTGACTCCTGAGCTGCTGTGTATTCTGGTGAGTTGTGAGGGCTGGCTGGGCTGGTCGAAGATGGACACAGAAGATGACTGAGAGATGCTCTGAACCCATCTGTTGTGCTGTGGCATTGAACAGAGCAGACTGGGCAAGGGGACAAAGTTAAGTTTTTAACGTATACCTTGTGTTCTTGAGGTATTTATCCTTTTTGCTTTTAAAAGAACTCTGCCTAAAAGCCTTAGAACAGTATCTTCATTTCCTGCCCATACCTTTAAAAAGAGAGGGTGTTCTGCCCCCTCTCCTCCCCACATTACACCTGCAGACAGACTGTTGAGCTGGTGATAATGACACTAATAGATCTTCAGCCTGGAATCTTTTAGATCTCTCTGACTTTTTTGTCTCTTCTAGTTTGATATATTTTTTTAAAAAACTGTTAACAGCTTTCAAAGAGTCTGGTGGTGCCTCAGGGTGCAAAACCAGCATTGACTTCAGAGGTTTGACAGCAGGTGTCTTGTGTCTCTGTTCAGAAAAATTAATCTTTGACTGTCTGTTACCAGTTTCTATCCATAGCTTTTGTTTGACTTTCCTGACAGCTTTCAAGAACCCTTTTACTTCTGGGGATGAGGGAATGTCTGCAGACAGTGAGTGAAGATGTCTTCAGCTGCTCTGAGCTCCTAGGCTAGAAGACCATACTGGTTTGAAGGCTGTGTTAGTCACATACCTCTGTAGAAACAAAACTGCTGGCAGGCAGAGTGTGCAAGCATTGCAGTAACATGGCTTCTTCTGAGTTGAGCCCTGGACAGACAAACATGGGTCTGTTTGTTCTCAGCTGGGCAAATACAACCTTAGGCCTGGTTTTACTCTGCTGAGCTTAAACACTGGCCTGAGGCATCAGAAGTTGTGGTTTGGATTCTGAGGGAACAGGTTTTAAGCAAGTGATCTGACTTGCTGTCTTTATAGAAGTTTTGAGAAAATTCTTTCTCATTTTAGGGATTGAAACGATCAGATCTTAAAGACTTGCTGTAAAACATTTTATGAGGTCAGTGTCTGAGTTGAACTGAAAGATGATGTTTAGGTAAACAGCTTGCCAGTGTCATTGTTGGGATGGTGCTGCTGCTGAATGGACTTATATACTTCCAAATTTTCTAACATTCATTTCCCATCTATTCTATGCATATAACATATATATATATATATATATATTTAACACCATTTAACAGCTGGTGTCATCTACCATTACAGTCTTGAATATGGTTTTGCTCCCCATTTCAGGAGGTTGTCATTGCCAAAACTATCATCCCACCCAACAACTAATCTTGCTCTTCAGGTTCTCTTCTATTGCTCCCTGATCCCTCTTCTGGGGCAGTATTGTGTTTCCATTGTCTTTCCAAGAGCACTTTCCCTATTTTTCAAGGTGGATGGGATCAGGGAGCAATGGAAGTTCTTTAAGAGAAGATATGGGGTGAAGGATGTCAGTCAATCTGTTTGAGATCTTATTGTCCTTTCCTGAGGGAACAAAAAGGATCTTCATCTGTAGCAGCCTGACTGACTTGTCTGTCTGTGCTTTGAAAATTTTGTAAGATATGTGAACATCATGGAAGAAGATGGATCTTTTCATGCCATGATACTAACAGGGGATGAAGCAAAACTTGTCTTCATTTGCTGTATTTGTTTTAAACAAAAAAACAGCCAAAAAGCCCCCCACAGAACCCTACAAACTCTCCCAAATCTGCAAGTTTGATTTTAGAAAATGTAGTTCTGAAAACTAGCACCGCTGCAAATCCTGTTTTTCTACTAAAGGTTGAACAGACACTTGTAATTCAATAATTTATTCTGAACAGTATAAAACGGCAGTAACTTGATATTTTTATTGCTCAGATTCTTTAACAGAGCTATGAAATGTAGGAAAGTACAAAATGTTTCCATCCAAATGCTGGATTTCACTTCAGTGTTTTTTGCTTGCACAGTATCATGCAGTCAACAATCTTTCATGTCACTCAAGAGGTAGTGATTTGTGAAGCATCAGATTTCACACTCGTATGAGCTCATATGTTCGAGACAAATAAGAAGTTATCGCTCTAGATCTAAAGTGATTTATAGCCCTAAATTTTTTTTTAATTAGATTAGCCTGAAAGTGCTGGTACTTTAACTGATGCTTTTACAATAAGCATCTTCATCTACTGATGAGACCAAAGTCAGGCAGGACCAGTCATACCTAGACAGCTGTCTGTCAACAGTGTGTTAACCTGTTCTTGAGATTCTCTTTTGGTGTGTTTCCTTCTCCTCCCATGTTTAGCATTTTACTTCAGTGCATATATAACCCACAGAAAGTCTGTAATTGAAGCCCTGAGATGTGAAGCCTGCATGCCTGTATTTAATTAATATTTTTTATAACTGGGTCACAGAGTGATAATGTGGCCCTGCCATTCCTAACTAACAGTCAGTCTCCTTTTCAGTTAAAGGAATTGCTCTCTTTATTATGTTTTCTTACCCTTGGCTTGTAGGATAACAGTAAGGTAGTTCAGGTTCAAAATAAAATCTTGGTTGCCAAGGTTATGTGGTTTGTTTTGGGCTAACTAGAGCTGGTTTACACCTAAGGAGGCTTTTGTTGACAAAGATATTTTTGTTAATAATGTAGTATTTGTTTATGAGCTTGAAACTGTCTTGGAGGAAGTTGTGTTCCCACTTACTGGAATGAGTATCTGCTGTGGGAAAGGGGCAAACAGCCTGAAGAACTCCTATTCCTTTGTGTATATCCCACTGGGTTGGGTTTCTGCATCTCATCCAAGTGTTTCAGCGCTTTTGTGGTGGTTTGTTTTGGTTTGGTTTTTTTCTCCTTCCTCATTTTAGACGATCAAAATCCTGACTCTGCACTGAAAGGTGTGCAACAGCCTGGGGCCTCCTTCAATAACAGCTGTGTGTGTGTCTCATCCCAAAGCCATGCAAGACTGTGTGTGCCTCCTGCCCAGCTGCTGTCCCGGCCCTTACCCTCAAGGAGGGTAGCAAGATTTATAAAAGGAGGCTGAAGCAAATATGTTTTCCCCCCACCATCTTTGAAGTTTGAAATAATGGATTTTTGTTTGTCACCTTGTCTTAATTAATGTCTTGGTATACTGTTAGATCCAGATACCATCCTTCTCTAAAGTGCCTCAGATTATGCATCTAAAACCATTTTTGAGGGGAGCATGATGGTAAAGTCCAAAATACTTGAAGTCAAATCTTTGCATTTGAAATGTGTAATGATTTTGAAATTTGTGAAATTACCAAAACCTATTTGAGGTATTAGATAAAATTAGCAAAAATTAGGTATTTGAGCTCAGTTCTAATGGTTAACAATAATATCAGGAGCAAAATTGATACTCTGATTTAATAATTTGTTCTGGTATTGAAAATACAGTTTTATGTCTCGGCTGGTTTCACTAGCTTAAATCCCAGCCTCTGCAGTCAAAATGCCATATTTTTTAATTGCAGGCGGCATAGTTCCCCAGGTTCATGTGTGTGACTCTTGTTTACTGAGTAGACTGCACTTCAGTGTCTGACACGGAATACAATAGAAAAAACCTTAAGTTTCCTTATTAGAAGGTGCATCCTCACTCCTCCAGAATGGAAATACAAACCTAAACCCTGCAGGAGCAGAACAAACTAGCGCGTCAACACAAAAGCCTAGATAGACGTTATAATAATTACGGATAGTAGTGAGCATTTTAAAGACTCTTTTGCTTAAAATATAATTTGCTGTGGATTCAATAAAATCATGGCAATAACTGAAAGACAGCCATCTGTATGCAAAATGGAGCAAATGGATGGAATCTTGCGTGAGTAACTTCAGTAACCTCAACTTTGCCAGTGATACTGGGGGAAACAGAACTGGTTGTCAAATTGCAGGGTTTAATTTGCAGAGAGCTTATTTTAGCATATGTACTTCTTTCACTGAGGCTTTTACAAGAATCCTTTATTATATTATTTAGGTGCGGTAAAATTCTATGGAATGGGAATATTTGACTGTAGAGTTGCTATCTATAGATTTTAATAGTAACTTGAAATCTCTATTTCATTTAATTAAATTTGCAGGTCTCCTTTTCAGGTATTTTTAATGTCTGTCTTAAACAGCATTCAGGTTATGTGTATAAAAATCCACAGGTCCTAGCTTTTTGTAGGTTTATGTTAATCAGGCTTTGTTTTAGAAGTAAAACATTCTGAAGTGACCTGTTAATTGAAAATAAAATAATTATGCCTGTTTTTTCTGATAAGTTATTTTTCTAGTGGATTATAACTGTAGAAGATAATGGAAGTATTTGTAGAGATGTATTTGGCACTAAGGTTTCAGAAAAGCTCCTTTTCTGAGATGCAGAACTCCTTGTCTCTTAATCCTGTGAAGTTCTTTATATTCCCACAAAAAGCTGGACATAATGTGGTTCCTGTTGCAGGAGTGCTGACAGTCCGGGTCCAGCTTGTGGGATAGTTTGGTGCTTTGAAATCTGCTGCTATGGCCTCATTCTATGAGGGGAGAGGGTTGCTGTCACTTGACTCTGGGAGCTGTTCTACAGGAGTGCCTTAAAAACGTCAGCTAAATCACAGCACTGATAAGCTGAGGCTCCTTAAAATGCTGTAAGTTTTATTTGTGTGTAAAACAGCAGGGGCTTTTGGCATGTTTGGGGAGCCTCACTTAATTGCAGAAGATGAGGAACGTTCTTGTTGCAGTCAAAGTGGTCATGGATTCTAAACAATTTACCTGCTGCTTAAAACCTCACTGAATTTACTGGGAAAAGGGATGTTGGCAGAACTCTTGAAAATACTTTTCTGCCTCAGTTATGGTTGGGAAAGGGCACAGGGTTCTCTCACTGTGGCAGCTGCAGCATGGCAGTAAAATGCAGCTTTTGGAGGTTAGGTGGTCCAAGATGAAGGTAGGAGGGGAATGGCTGCCTAGGGTTTTTCTTGCTCTCCCTTGGTTTGATTGAGGAGCCAGTTGAGAACCTATGGGTCAGGATTAGAAGGGCCACCAGTATGGGAGAAATTGTGGTAGATGTCTGCTACAGACCACTTGATCAGGAAGAAAAGGCCTTTTTCAGAATACTGGAAGAAGGCTTACATTCACAGGCCCATATATTTCGGGTGGGACTTCAACCACATCAATATCTGCTGCAGGGACAGCACCGGAGAGCACAAGGAATTCAGAAAGATTCTGTAATGTATTCATAGTAACTTTGACACAGGTGGTTGAGGAGTAGAAGAGAGGACATGTTGTGCTGAACATAACAAACAATGAAAAACTGGTTGGAGATGTGGAGGCTGGGGGCAAGTCTTGGCTATAGTGACCATGAGATGGTGAAGTTGAGGATCCTGAGAGGAGAAGCAAGACAAAAACTGGGATTACAGCCCTAGACTTCAGGAGAGACAACTTTGGCCTGATGGGCCAAAATCTATTTGGAAGAATCCCATGGTGTGGGATACAGTCCTGGAATGAAGAGGGGTCTAGGAGAGCTCAAGATGGGATCTATCTGCACTTACAGGAATGTAAATTTTCATAAAAAAGTTGCCAGGGAAGAAACACTTTCTTGTTTATGTTTTGAATTTGCAGCAGATAGTGGGTAGGAATTCATTATTGTGCAACTGTAGCTTTCAGACTTCTTTATTCAGCAATTCCTTATGCTGGTGACTACCATCAGACTCCATACTCATCTTTGGGAAGGCTTGATGCTGCTCCCTGTGACAGCATCTCCAGATGATCTTACAGAAAGTGGCTTGCTTGTTGCTGAGTGGTTGTAATCTTTGACATTCAGCATGCTGGTTAAAATAGCAGCTTTCATCTTGCACTGCCATCTTATACAGCTTGTTCAGGATGTTTACTTATTTTAGGACCATACCACTGTGTTGCAGGGCTTTGCTGCAGGCTATATTTTGTTTCTTTTGCCTCCCAGTACTAATAAATTGCTCAGCAGCGATTCTCATTGATAGTACAAGGAAAAGGTCTTTTGCAAGAGAGTGTTTTGGGGAGTGTTTTCCTAGAAGGTACAGAGGAGTTGCTACCTTGGCATATTTGAGAACGGATGGGAAGGACCTGGGTAGATGCCAGTATTTAAATATAAGAAAAGGAAGTTGTGCATTTAGATGAGCATGGATGCATGTGGGAGCACAGGTGGTAGATAGCATGGTGAGTAAGGCCTATACAAAAACACAGAGACACTGGATTTAAACAAATCAAGCTCCCTGGCTTTCCATGTACTGGCATTTCAGAGGTTGTGTCATGTGAGTGCAACTTTTTAGTTAGGGGCAACTAGACCTCAGTCACCATGTTGGTATATCAGTTAGCCAGGGAAGGAGTGTAGTATGTGTTTATCTTTGTGTAGTTTTTCAAGTGTTCATAAACTGGTCCAAATGGCTGCTATGTGTTCTCTGAACATGCATTTGAATAGTGTAATTCCTATTACCTTTAAGCCTTTAATTCAATACAACACTTCCAGGAGATGGATTTTAAAAATTAACAGCTGTCATGTTGTGATCAGGCTGTTAAAATTTTGCTGTCTAAATAATAAAATGCTATATAATAAAGTTTAAATTGGAAGTCAGATTAGTAGCAACCTTGTTTAGGTGGCCAGACCTTGGAATAAAGGTGTACTGTTCACTGCAAATGAGAAGTATGATCTTCCCTAAGAAAAGGGCACAGAAATATACAGTGTCAATTAAAATGCGTAGTGGTGCATGCTAACCTTTTTGCACTGATTCTTTGAGAGAAACTGTGGTAGCTTTAAACCCATATCTTATCTGCTCTCTGTTTGATCTTCTCTTTCTCAGGGTAAACAGAATAGCTTCAGACCTCTCCAGGCACCATAACTGACAGCAAGTGAGGTTCCTTTTTAATGGATTGTTTAGAGCTTAATTTTCCCCCTGTTCTTTAGGGAATTGGTGTCTCTGAGAAAATAATTGCATGCTTGAGAACAGAAACTTTATTGCAGTGGTCCAACAACCTGAATACAATTGTGACACTATACAAGAAACTCCAAGCAAAGGCCCATTCAGAAACCTTACGTAACCGTGGCAGGTTTGAGTTTCCAGCAGATTTGAGTTTGCCTTTTTGATTATCATCTGATATGAGAGCAGGCTTAGAGTTTCAAGTTCACAAACCTATTCAGAGTAACTCTTTTATTAGCTTGAACAGTATCTGCAGAGTTCTCCTCATCTTTGGCTTCACTAAAAGAAACTATTTAAACCTAACCAACAAGCAGGGAATCTGGCACTATGAGCAGAGTATCATTTTGTTTTGATAAGGTTTTCTAATACTTTGGGCTCTGTCTGAAGTTCTTAAATGACCCTGTTTATCACTTCTGCATCATGGAACCTTTAGTATTGTTCCATGCAACATATACTTTAAGACTTCAAATTACTTTTAACCCATTTATTGGTTTAAAAACTCTGGCCCAGGGCATTCCTGCCACAGAGTCTATCTGAAAGTGAAGATATTAAATGTAAATTTTGGATTATGTCAAATGTGTTGCCTTTTCCCCTAAACTCGTCATGTGCAGTTCAGCACAATAGGAAGAACAGAATGAAGTACTGACAGGTGAGAGAAGGTTGGAGCTGGAAAAGAGCAGATATCTTCTGTGTGTTTTAAGGGGAAAGCTGAGGTTTTGCAGCTTTTGGATCCTGTCTGGATTTTTTTAAACTCTTCCAAAAACCCTAGAAAACAAGCTGGCCTTGTTGCTCCATTTTCTTCTCATAGACCAAAGTCTTTTCTGTTGATTGTGGGATCCACTGTAGTTATTATCCCGTGTCCTTCTCCTCCCAGGCTAGTGGATCTTTGCATGCTCTCCTTCAGGCAGCTCCTGGAGGTAACTTTGGAAATCTAGCAGTCTGCAAGTTGTGGGTCTTGGCTCATACATGTAAAATTTCACACAATAATGTAGAGCTGAATGTGCTCAGTAGCTCTGGGAGAAGTTTTGATAGCATCCATTCCACTTCAGAAATCTTTCTCAGTGGCCCTTACACTTAAAATGCTCAAGTATCTTCATTCATTTCAACTCTGGGAGTTGTTTCAGTGCAGCTTGCAGAGCTGTACCTTGGAATCTCCTGCCATAATTCTGGAGATCGTATGTTTGTCTTCTTTTGAGATACATCTGTTCATTTCCAACTGAGAGAGAATACTACCTTCTATCATGTGAGATTCTCTTAAAAAAAAAAAAAAAGTGGCAACCGGGTCTTACTCCTCCTTATTGTGTTATCTCCCTGGGAGTAAAAGTCTGTATTTTAGACAGAGCAGAATCTTTTCCTTTTTGTTAAATCTCCTGTGGGGTGTGGTGGTCCATCTTCTGCTGTACATAAACTCTTGGGCTTTCAATTTCTTTAACTGAGAGATATTTTTGTGTTAATGGCTCACTAATATATCTAGGCTGATTAAAAGAGATGGTTTGTGCTGAATTTCTAGGTGTCAGGGTGGGACCAATGAAGTCTGAAATGTATGGATAGATGCTACATGACTACATGTAGCATGAACTACATGACTCCTAATACTCTTTTTTGGTTTTATTTCAGGAATGTACTCCAGAGAACCTGGAACTGAAAAAGAAGATTTTCGGTCAGTTGGATCTTATTGTGGGTGACAAGGTTATCTTGAGCAGCTCGACCTCTTGTCTCTTGCCCAGCAAATTATTCACTGGCCTTAAACATGTTAAGCAGTGCATTGTGTCACATCCTGTAAGTATCCTGCATCCCAAACTCCTTCCTGCAGACTGAAAGTCACAGAAGGGTATTTGGGGCACTTGTGTGACATTGTTAGTGTGCAGGGGCCAACTTTTCAAAAAGGCTGCAGTTTGGTTATTCTGTGAGCAGCAGCACTGATCTACAAAATTGAGAGGATGTAGAATGTTTCAAAGTTTTGGCTCAAGATATGTTCTGTGTGAGCTGTTGTTCTCATATTACTTTGTGTTTCTCAAACTACTGGCTTTCAAAATGTAGGAATTCTATGTTTTGAGTACAAACTTGTAACATTGCTACTTTCTTCTACTGTCATTGTTAGTTTTTTTTAGTATCCTTTTTCAGCTTCTGCTGGGTAACAGTAAGAATCCAAACACTGAGCTGCATGTGCTTGTCAGGTAATATTGCTAAAAGATGGAAAATTTAGACTCTAGTTTCTTCAGACTTGTGATGCAGAAGCAGTATACCCAAAAGATGAATTAAGGAACAATGAAATGGAACAAATTTGACTTGGAGCTGAATTTGCATGGTTCATGACCAGCTGGGACAGGGCAGCGATGCAAAAATGGAATGACTAGAGGTTGCAGCAGAACCTCAAAATGGTCAAAGGCACTTGTGAGCTTCTGTAGAGGTCTGTTTCGAACTTTCAGACAGCAGATTATCACATGGAAGAGCATTTTATCTTGATCAATGGGATTCTTACTGCTTCTGTTTTCTACTACTCAATAAGCTAATGAATTTGTTAGCCCAGTGTTAGTCTGGTGGTCAGCTGGTCAGCTAAGTTGATCATCTTCAGTGGTCATGAAGAAAGGTACTGCTTTGGTCTCTGCAATTTGGCAACTACATGATGTATCCCCAGGGTATCCCTCAGAGTGTAAAGTAAATGTCAATTCCCTGGGCACGCTCAAGAGCACAAAAATACAGCACTACTTTACTGTAGTGTCTTTACAGCTACCTGTAGCCTAATGCTGTAGTGTCAAAGCATTTGGTCAGTCCCTTTCTGGGACCTCTCCACCACCATCACCATTGTGTCTTGGGGCTTTCAATGTTTGTCGTCTCCTTTCTTAGCTGTCCCTTTGTTAGACTAAGGTGACCGTCTGTTCCCTGAAATACTTCTCATTTTTAAGAACTTTCCCCCATTCCCTATTTCATCTATGTTCTACCACTTTCAGTTTTTACCAATATCTGTTATCTCACTCCTAAAAAATTGTCTTCCTATGTCTCCTCAGCGTGTTCATGAACACACCCATATACTCCCTGTGCCAAATTCATGAAATTGAATACTTCAATAAGATCACTGTCAACACTAATCTTCGAAGAAATTTTTTAATAGCCTCAGTCTCTCTCAACAATTAACTTGTCCTCTTTCTGATTGGAACTTGTGATATACATAAGGGTTAGAAAAGCCTCAGAGAATGTCTTGGTGCTTGCAGTGTTTTGGGTATTGCTGAATTTCCTGGCACCACTGGATGGTGTCTATCCACCACACTGATCTCAGCACTGGTGGCACTGCCAAAGAGACTGATGTGAGAGAGGCTGTTTTGGGACACAAGGCCCTCCAAAGGGAATTGAGTGTGTTACATCAGTAGTTAGAGCAGATGTGACATATATCAGATTTTGCATTGGTCAGACCCTGTAGGAAAGGGAACCATGTAAATACTGAAAAGAAAGAACATGCAGAGAGGAAAGGCTGCTTGCACATTTCTGTGACTAAATCCTGTGCTTGCATTTACAGGAGCACATTTAAGAGTGGTTGACTATAAGGGAGCATGATGAAAGAATCAGTATTTAATTACCATCCTTTAAATGTCAGTGTTATTCCTCGTAGTAATTTATTATATGTTAGCTCCTTCTATGCCTGGAACTAGATGGAGAGCTGCATTTAACACCTCTAAGAGTACAGCTGAAAGACAGTTACGCTCTTTGGAAGGAGCATGCATGCAGCATTACTGTCTGTAACACTATGACCTGAAGAACTTTCAGCTGTTTCCAGGATGTTCTTTAGGATTTTTTTTGGTTTTACTTCAAAAATACGTTACACAAGGATCTTGACTTGATGAGAAATTACATTTGAGAAGAGTCAGGGAGAGGTAATTTTTTTTTTTTGCTAAGTACAGTGTTTGAAGATAACCTGTTCTGCAACATTTTTTAAGTTTTATGTGACATCTGTTACTGTGTTTAGCATACATTTACAGGCTTGGGCCAGTAGCAGCTTATCTGTTAAGTGTTGCATCTTACTGGTGGTGTTTAGCAATACTTTTGTTTTAAAGCTCCTGACTGTCTAAAAGGAAATGCCTTGCTTAATTTTGAAAGACAGGTGGTGATCATATGTCTTACAACAACAAACAGCCTGAATATTGAGAAGTTACTCAAGTCAATATAAAGTCTTCTAGTACTGTTCAGGTGTAGCTCCATGAATTTTACTGGGGTTAAACAGAGTTTGATTTAGTGCGAGGTCTGGGGTTTTTTTTCATTTTAATTAATGCACCAGCTTTTATTGGATTGGTTAAATCTTTCAAGGTCTGAATATCAGGCTTACTTTGCTCACTGGAAATTATCCAAGGCCCTCCACTAGTGGCAGCTATGAAATGCTTTATGTTTACTTGTGCCATTGATTGTTGACATTCTTCTTTTGTGTTTCTTCTTGAGGTAAATCCACCTTACTTTGTGCCATTGGTTGAAATTGTTCCTCATCCAGAAACAGATCCTTCTACTACAGAGAGAACATATGCCCTGATGAAGAAGATTGGTCAGTCTCCTGTCAAACTAAACAGAGAAATTGAGGGGTTTGTTCTGAATCGACTACAGTATGCAGTGATAAGCGAAGCTTGGAGACTTGTGGGTGTATGTATATCTTTTTTTTCAGTGCTTGGTCAGTTCTGTAAATGTGATAAGTGAGATTGTACATTTAAACTTCCTATAAATTTGTGTTGTCTTTGTTAAGTTGTCCCTTATGAACATAAAATGTATATTTAAATGTAAATTAAACCCAGTAAGAATTGATGTCAGCTATAAAAAGCAAAGACTGACAAAAACAAGTTGATATGTGATCGTAACAATTATTCTTTATCCTGCTTTCTTTTTTCAGAATACTATTATTTTCAGGATAATCCTAAGAATAATCTTAAAAGCACAGGAATCAAAATACTGATTTTTCTTTTTTGTAGGCTTCTCATCATTTCCTGTTTGTTTTTTTCTAGTGTTGTTGGCGTACTGTACAGTGGTAATGAAAATATTTTAAATGGTTTTCTCTTTGGCCTTTCAGGAACTGCACTCATAGGTTCAACTGTTACTTGATACTTGTAGGTAAAGACAGATTTCTCCTCCTCCTGCCCATTCAGACTTCTAGCTGAGAATCATTTGTTTGTGTCCCTTCAGCTTTTCCCACAGTTTCCTGTTCTGTGCTGAAACATCTGATCTTTCATCAGCAGGAGCTGAGTTATGAGTCTGTTGCTATTCTGTTGAGAAGAGTTTCAACTGGGCTTTAATAGGACTTTGTTGTTGTGGGGAGTGTTTTGATTTTTCAAGCTGTTTGAAACAACCATGCACACAAATAATAGGTAAAGATCTTAAAACTAAGGTAATATTATTGTAAAAAAAGCAACCCTTTTTCCAAAGAATTATTTAAACATGGTTGCTGAACTGATTTTTCTTACCTGTACCTTTTACTAGCAACATAATACAACAATATAAAGGAGGTGGTGAATAACAATAATTAAAACAGTGTTGTGAGGAAGGAACTGATCTACCACTGGAGATTTTAATTTAAATTTTTAAAATGGCATCTGTTGTTAAACTTTTAATACAAAGTCTCAAGTTTATGATAAGAAAAACCCCTTCAGAAAGCTGTAGTCATGTTGGAAGACATAGGATAGAAAAGACAGTAACATAGAATTGCAGAGTAGTTGGGGTTGGAAGGGACCTCTGGAGATCATCTAGTCCCACACCCCTACTACAGTAGGTTGCACAGGATCATGTCTAAGTGGGTTTTGAATAACTTCAGAGAATACTCCATAACCTCATTGGCAGCCTGCTTCAGTGCTGTATCACCCTCAAAGCAAAGATTTTTTTCCTTCCTATTCAGATGTAACTTTCTGAGTTACAGTTGGTGCCTGTCCTCTTGTCCTGTTGCTGGGCACCACTGATGAGTCTGGCCCTATCTAAATTAGCCTCTAAATTATTTTAGAAATCATAAAAACAGCAGTGAAAAAATATCTTCAAGAATAAAAATGTAAAAACAACTACTAAAAATTGTGAGCAAGGAAGGTTAAGTTCATGAGTAAAAAGCTAGCTGAACTGCAACATTTACTGTTAAAGATGTTCCCACAATGTAACCTTTCCTTGAAAGAAAGAGATCTGATATGAACTAAGTCATGCTAAGAACAAGATTTTTGAAGGAGGAAAGAGTAAATGACTGTGAAGGAGAAATTGAACTTACCCATGGATCACAAAACTGAAATACAAAGTTGATTAAATACCAATTTAAGCACCTTTTTATACACTATCTAGCATAACACTGCAAAGATGGGAGTTAGCACACCTTACCTCTTATGAAAGAATTCAAAGAGTCATTGGGAAGCTGTGGACCAGTAAGTCTGAAAATGTGTAGGCACATTGATACAATACCCTTGGTCAGCACAGGTAGTGCCTCAAGAATCTAGTAGGATTCTTTCACATCTCTGAGAACATAAACTCAGTTGTGGGAGCCACTGCCATAGTCCATGGATCATTTAGACACATTCTTGCTGGACTGTGCAGAAGCAACCTCCAGCTGTCAAAGTCTCAAAGACTGGGCTGCTGGGAGCTGAGGCAGTGCAGTGCATATCAGTGGAAGTGTCATTGTCTGGTTTTGCTGTGGAAAGAGTAGAACACTTCATGTGCTGCTGTTGGAAAGGAGGTACTGAGTTGAGGCAAACCTTTAGTATGAACGTGTATGGATGCTTTTGTGGGAGTGGTGGTTATGTGAATAGCAATAAAATAGTGCTTGAAGGGCTGACAGATAAAGATAGTTGCTTTTGTTGTACATCAAAATTTCCAAGTTGTTCTGTTCTTGTGAAATGTTATTGTATTACAGGCAACTACACATTTAAACAGTAACAACTTCAATGGTTGTATTTCCATTCCAGAAGCCTGAACAATAGCAGCTGTCAAAGGTGTATAGTTTCAGCTGTGTGACTTCAGGCTGCACAGTGCCTTTGATGGGAGGAGAATCACTGCAGATAGATGAGAGCTGCAGGTCTGGAGCAGTTTGTGTGTTTCCACTGTTGTTCTGCCAACTTAGTATTTTTATTGCAAGTCATGTCCTTTTCGTGTATTCCACTTTCCAAATAGGGAAGAATACTTGCTTCTGATTGTGAAGTCACTTTTCAGTTCTTACTGTTGAAAACATCAATCTCCCCAACTCTCAGTCTTTGAGAGGCTCCTAAAAATCAAGTTTAACTCACATTGGTAACATCTTGAACAAATGTTTTCATTACTCCAAGAAGCACTGGGAAGTTGTTTAGGGTTTTTTTTTGCTGTTTGGTTGATTGGTTTTTTTGGTTTTTTAATTTTTTGTTTGCTTGCTTGGAGTAATTTTTAGGGGTTTTTTAGGGATTTTAAGGCTGGGCTCAAAATGAGTGCTGTAAATACAGGACTGGACTAGATGTGGGAGTGGGAAGTGTGGAGTTAAGGTGGTAAAATGATAGGCTTGAAAGCTGTGGTGCGATTTGCGTGAAAGTAGGAGAAAGAAAACTCATTTGGAGATGTGCAGTTGGATTCTGAGAACTTTGTTTATGTGGATAATTAGGAATGCAGACTACAGGATGTAGAAGTTTGATTTTACATGTACTTAGAAGCAGATACCATGGATTCATTTATGGGTCTAAAAGATGTAATTTGAGCATGTGCTTCCCTTTGAGGCAAGACTGCTACAAAGAGATGTTTCATTTTGGATCTGAGTTAGTCTTTTTGTGATGAGATGTCTTTTCAAAGAATGCTTTGACTTGCAAGTCACAAGCATTTGGGCAGTGCAGGTGTTTGTGGCAGGAGCTTTTTGTATCAGTTATCTCTGTCTCCTCATGCTCCACATTTAGGCCATGAAAAAGCAGATTCTGGGAGCACTTCAGTCTCTCTCTTTAAGTCCATTTATCTGAGAACTTTATGTAGGACCTCACAGCCTATCTGAGAGTGGCATTCATGTAGGATTCTTATTTATGGTTTTAATTTTTAGGGCTCTGGTAGAAATGCTGCAAAGCTGACGATGAGAATAAAAGATGTACTGTGAGATGTTGAAGATCCTTAGTCTTTTCTTATCGACCCTAAATTTTGATATTACCAGTTTGGAACCATTAGAAAAACCTCTAATCAGTAACAGGAAAAATATATCAAACTGCTTTCTCTGTTATTCTCTGTTACCATTTATTTACTTTCTCACATCTCCATTGAGAGTGGTCACTGGTGTGTCTGATTTTGTTCATAACTCTTGGCGCAGAAGGTTACTGCCTTTATTTGCATGGGAAGCATGCTGTGCATTGCAGGTATCATTACTTTTGTTCTTTTACCAGTACCAGTATATTCTAGAGTAGTTTGTCATTATGTTACAAAGGAGTGTTAGTTAAATAGCTTGACTTTGTCTTGTTCTGAAGGTAAAATTTTGATTGACATAATCCAGTTTCACCAATACTTCACTGTGACTAGCTTAGCAATGCTAGCTAATGCAATCCTTAAATGCTGGCAAGACTTTTTAAAGTCCAAATTCCTTACTATTAATTATATTACAGTGTTATTTAAAGGACTTTTTTAAAAGATTGAAGATAAGGTATAGGATTAAACATCTAGTTACAGTGCCCCATGAAAGGGGGAATATCATAAAAATGAAGTTTAAAGGGACAGTAAGAAAAATAGTGTTGATACTAAGTGTTTCTTACAGGGTGAGGTGAATGAGGGTGCCGTGGAAGAAGGAAGATAAAAGCCAGCAAAGCAAGGAGGTGTGAAGTGTGTAGGACAAGTTTCTTAAACATTATGAAATGGAAAAATGTGGTAGAGTGATATAGGAGAAAACTCATATGCTCAAAATTACAGGACTGGAAAAAGATCTTATCGGGGTGTGGATGGAAGGGACTTGATTGAAGTGATAGTGACAAGAAGGGTGTAACAAGTACTGCTGAGAGAGAATGCATGTATTAGTGGCAATCAGGAAAAAAAAAAAAGGAATACTGGATTTGGGAGATACAGAGGATGAAGTTGGCAGATTTGGAGACAGAAAGTATGTGGTCCAGGAGGCACTGGAGTCCAAAATAACTCTATAACAGACACTGGAGTGAGTAGGAGAGTATGATGAATTGGTGGAATGAGAAAAAAGTAAGACTGTGGGGCTTTTTGGCCATTATGTTTGATTACAAACTGAGTCCGTGACTGAAGTTGCGATGTGGGTGTGAGTCACAGATGGAAAGACTGGTGATTCCTCTTATGGCAATTGGGTCAGAGCCTAAAGGTGGAGACAACAGAACCACCACGGCTTTCTGGAAAGGTGAAAAGGATCCCTGCATGGGGAGAAGCACTGATGAAATACCAAAGCTCATTAGGATAATCCTGTGGTTTCACTGGAGGTTAAAATCTCTAGGAAAATGAGATTGTGGTATAGAAATGGAAGAAGTGTGGAGGATTCTGAGATTGTCTAGATTTTGAAATTTGACTGGTCATTGTGATCACTGAGGATTTTAGTGGAATCGATTTTAAATATTAATTCTGTAGCTGGGAGAGCTTCTAGTGAGTTCTTAACATACTTCCTCTTCCCTCTGAAAAGTGCTGGAGGCAAAGGCTTACCAGAAGGGTAAGCCAGGATGAAAAATCCTCTTGGGAAGATTATTTCACACCTAGACTTAATGGATCCGGATAGGAAATCTTTCTTGTTTAGCTCTTAGCATAAACACCAATCCTTGTGGAAAACACCTTGCTGACCTTGCACCCTGGTGAATCATTCTAGCAGCTTATGATCTCCTTGTCATAAAAGGGAGTAGGGTTATTCCCTAGGGGAGGACAGTCTAATTTGTTTATCATTTATGTGTTTTTAATTTCTGAAGAGAAGAAGTAAAAAGCTTTTCTTTAGGAGGGTCTTTTTGGCAGGAAGAAGCCGAGCTCATTTGTATAGAATACTATATCCCTCAACTGAAGGGATCTGTCATGGTTTCCTTTTGGTAGCAACAATTTTTGCCTTTTAGCAGCTGTAAATGTCAAATTGCAGCTATAGTCAAAAGGCCAAGAGAAAAGCTCATGAGAAATGTCATGATTCTGAGGGTACCTGGTCTTCAAATGTCAGTATAATAGCTGAGGACTATGGTATCCGAAGAAAGTGGGTTTTTAATTCAAAAAATAATTTGCAATGATTTTGGAGTGCTTCAAGAGCCTCTTTTAACTTTATATTTACAGTTTTTAACTGCTGCTGTGGTTCAAATGCTTGTCTGGAATTTGTGGTTAGTCTTTTGTCCACAAATCCATGTCAGCCAAGGGGGGCAGGGGGGAACCACTCATCAAGCACAGCTTTACCAGCACAACTCATTGTTTGGATGAAGCACTCCCAACAGAAGAACACTTTTGTTGACTTTGCTGATGTTGTTCAGAGAAGTTGTGTTGCCCTGTCAGGGGAAAAGCTTTCACAGAATGTATGGTGCCTGTGTTAGTTACCCTGATGCTGGTCTGTAACCTGAATTCTGTCTGAGGTTTTTGTTTAGTCCTGTCTTTATGCAGGCCTTTCTCTCTGCCTCTAGATGAGTTACTTTACCATGTCTGTGCTTTACCTTTAATTTGAAGAAAATAATGCTTTCTTATTCCTGTCATTTTATGGCTAATTAAATTGCTAGGAGAACTGTGTGTTCCATATATGGCACGTAGGTCTTAATTATTATGTCAGTGTTTCCTTTTCAAGGTAGAGTTCTGCAACAGGGATTCAGACAGGATTGTTTTTGATAGGAACAATGTCTACTAACAGGTTGAGGATTGAGGTTGTCTTATAAAAATCTCAGTTTAAGCCTGAGATGATGAAACTGGATGTCTGTGGCCAGCTGTAGAAGTTATGTTGGTTCATGGCTTATAAGCTTCTTTTATAGTAGCAGTAGATGATGTAAGTGATGGACACAGGAAGACACTGTGGGTGAGATTCAGCTCATTTAAGATGGGATATCTACAGTGTAGACAGTGACATCTAAGCTCCTTACTCATCTTTCAATCGGTAAGGAGAATTAGGCTCTTTTAGGACACACCTCATCTTACCTATTCTAGATGGCTGCTTTAGGATGCTGATTTCCTTTTTCTCCCTGGTGATTATAAAGAGTCTAGATGTCTAGCTCAGATGTCAATGTCTACTACAGATCAGAAGAGCTGTCCTGCATGCCCGTAACTCTAGCCCATGACTGCATGATACAAAGGGGCATTCAGAAAGGGCCCTACAAGAGAGAAATTTAACAGAAAATGATGTGGTTTTGGCCAAGCAGACCCATTCATAATATGTTTAAGCATATTCTGAAGTTCAAAACAGCTGCTTAAGGAAGAGGCACTGAGTGGGGAGAGCACCTCAGAGTAGGGTGAAAACACAAATTAGAAGTAGTTCATCATCTCTTCCACCTTCCTAACCAGAAGGAAATGTTTTCATGTCTCTGGGAATAAAGAGGACAAGTTCTTGAAGCCAAGCTTTATCTGATGGAAGTGGTTAGAACAAGTCTTCATTAATTCATATCTTTCTAGTATGTGGAGAACCACCTCATTTAATAAATAGTATTCTTCTCAAGTAAATCTGTTGAGGTGAAGAACTGTAAGTCATTTTTTACAAGACTTTCTGTGCTTGCCACAAGCTGATGGAAGAATTGGCTTTCTTGTAAGTGCTACATGTGGGTGAAATAGCAATGCTCGACTTTTAACATGAGAAATGCTTCATTTTGCTTGCTCCATATCCTGCCAGCTCTTGAGGTGTGAGGCTGGCAATGAACTCGAGAACCCTGGGCAGGTTGAGGCTGGGTAGGTTGAATGTTTGGTGAGTTTTGTGAGAGGGAGTGGCAACTGCATTGCCTATGTGTTTGGATCCAGCCTTTTTTGCAGGTGGCCTCAGGAGCAGTACCCACTGGTGTACCACCATTCTTCTAATTGGGACTCTGCCCAAAAATCCAAAACTAAGAGAATATGAAGGGAGATTTAACATTTAGCCAAAACTCCTGTATTTAAAAGGGTTGGTACAGTACTTTGATTTGATATAAACTCTTTCGTTTGTGTGCTATTAAGAGTGTCATACTTGCTTTCTTCTCCAATTCTGAGTTTCTGGGACTATGAAATACAATAGTCCTAGAGATATGAATGACTGCTTATACTGAACCTTAAGAAGGCTTGCATAATAGATGGACATTTCTGGCAAACAGTTGTGTTTTTCTCATTGCAATCTAACTGCTATTTCTAGCCTTAGTTTTTATTACTTCTCTAATTTTTAAATTATATACAAAGAATGGGAAATTTTGCATTAAAAGCAGACATTCACCAGTCTTCCTTCCTGTCATACTTTTGCTGCTTAGGAAGGAGTAATATCTCCTACTGATCTAGACCTTGTGATGTCTGATGGACTGGGAATGCGATATGCATTTATTGGACCTCTGGAAACCATGCATCTTAATGCAGAAGGTAGGTAGTGTAAAATGTTATGAATATGAAGGGAAGGCTTGGATTGCACAAGAGTCTGGAAATGTTATGTAACAAACCAGGTTAGGATTGCTGCAACTATGACTTGTCTCTTTTTTTACTGTAATGATAAGAAAGTATAAGAAAAGAAAGACTTATCTAAAGCATGAGGTCAATGGAAGGAAATAGATATTGGCTATCCTGTTATAAATGATCACATTAAAGATGACATGTCATTAAAACACTAGCTGTGTAATAATTTTTTTTCCAAGATTCATCCCAGTACTTCGATAACATTGTTGTACCCACAGTTCAGGACTGTCTGAGTGTCAGGTAAAAAAACTATTGAAAAAATTTAGCTGATAATTCAATGTCAAGATCACTTTACATAGATGATTGTGGCCCTGATGCTGAATTTGTAGCAAAGCTTCAGTGTAAATGTCCTTGGAGCTGCTGTGCTTCAAGCTTAGATCCTGAGTGAAATAAAATTGCTTTTGTCAGCAAAATCCTGTGCGTACAAAAGTTGACATGACAAAGCAGTCAAGTAACAGTTTGAAATCTGTCTTGTGTAATTAAGACAGATTTTTAGATGTTCTTGGAATTGTATATGTGAATCCCACCTAAATAAAAAGTGAATTGTGGAAAATGAAATTAAAATTATGGATCAGTGTCACAAAGGTTTGAGCAAAGACTTTAACAAAACACAAAAACTTCCAAAAGTTAAGATCAATTAAATACTAACTCTTTATATGATGGGCTGTGTCTTTATTCTGGTTTTATATGATCCCTGATATGCTCCTGCTCTGCTACTGGATCTTTTAGGCAATGCTGCAGAGCACTTATGCACTGAACCACTTCCACAAAAGCATCTTGGCTTGTTCAGTAACTTGGATCATGAGAAGTATGAGAAGTATTCCTTCACTGCTGCACTTGCAGATGCATTGTCTCCGAGTCTAGAGCTGCTTCTGTTTATGTGCTCACAGATTGACTCAGGCTCTTGCTCTCATCAGAGACAGTTTAAATTAAAATTGCTGATGTCAGGACATGTGATGGCTTATGTTCATAGTTCCATACCAGTGCCAACTTCTGTTTGGTTGCCCAGTATTGCTTCACATAATGTGAAATAATATGACCTCCTCTTGATTGCCAAGGATTTGCTTGACTAACCTGATCTCCTTCCAAAGCAAGATGATCTGCTTACTGGATGAGGGAAAGGACGTTGTCTACCTGGACTTCAGTAAAGCCTTTGACACCATTTTCCACAGCATTCTCCTGGAGAAACTGGCTGCTCTCTGGGTAAAAAACTGTCTGGATGGCCAGGCCCAGAGAGTGATGGGGAATGGAACTACATTCAACTGGGGGCCAGTCACTAGTGTGTCCCCCAAGATTCAGTGTTGGGCCCAGTCTTTAATATCTTCATTGATGATCTGGATGAAGAGATTGAGTGTACCCGTAGTAAATTTGTGGATGACACCAAGTTGGGTGGGAGTGTTGATCTGCTGGAGAGCAGGAAGGCTCTGCAGAGGGATCTGGTCAGGCTGGATCAATGGGTCAAGACAATTGTGTGAGGTTCAGCAAGGCCAAGTGCCAGGTCCTGCACTGCGGTCACAACAACCCCAGGCAGTGCTACAGGCTGGGGCAGAGTGGCTGGAAAGCTGCCCAGAGAAAAAGGATCTGGGGGAGCTGCTCAACAGCAGCTGAACATGATCCACTGTGTGCCCAGGTGGCCAAGAAGGCCAATGGCATCCTGGCCTGGATCAGCAATAGTGTGGCCAGCAGGACCAGGGCAGTGATTGTCCCCCTGTACTCAGCACTGCTGAGGCCACACCTCAAATCCTGTGTTCAGTTCTGGGCCTCTCACTGCAGGAAAGACATTGAGGGGCTGGAGTGTGTCCAGAGAAGGGAAAGGGAGCTGGGAAGGGTCTGGAGAACAAGTCCTGTGAGGAGCAGCTGAGGGAGCTGGGGGTGTTTAGCCTGGAGAAAAGGAAGCTCACGGGAGACCTTGTTGATCTCTACAACTGCCTGAAAGAAGGGTGTAGCCCGGTGGGGCTCGGTCTCTTCTCCCAGGTAACAAGTGATAGAGCAAGAGGAAATGGCTTAAAGTTGCACTTTTCGCCTGTGTTAGTTCTTACATCCTTTCCTCCCTACTCACAAATGATCCTATCAAACCTATTATCTAGGCCACTTTAGGCTACCATTTAATCAATGCATGAATATTAGGAATGCTGACTGTATGGCAGTGAGCCAACAGCCTTGAACATGGCATAAAATGACAGCATCAAGTCATTAAAAGGAGCAGAAATAGCAACAACAGTTTGAGAACTGAATTGCAAAAGACAGAGGAAGCTGCTTTGGGGAGAAAAAAAAAAACATATCCAAATTGCATAATATTATAAAGTTGATTGTTGATTTCAGCAAATAAAATTAATGTTGATATCTGTTTCAGATTTTGAGTTTGTCTGCCTGTTTACTATTGTGGGATTACGTTAGCAGACACAACATCCCACCTGTACATGTACCAGGCAATCTGTGCATACAGTGAAGATGGTCCAGCCTCAATAAGATTGTATCTTCTGTTGTTTCTTGAGAAATCTGTTGTTTCTTCTTTTTTTCTTAAGCTCTTGGAAGCGATCTTCTGTAGAAGCAGAGGCTAGACTATCATATCGTGTTTTACAGGTTTGCAGCAAAAGCTCTTCGTATATATTTCACAATTGGCTTAGATCAGTTATTTTATTAGTGGGTTATTTAGTGAGCTATAATTGGAACTTGATCTAAACTGCCAATATTAGTAGAAGAGCTGGAGGGGGGGAGATGGAAGGATCTTTGTTGCTGTTTTCTATCCTGCATTTTTATGAACACCGTTCCAGGATTATTTTCTACCTGTCACCCACTGAGGTATTCATACAGGTGTCTACAGGAGTTATGTGGAAATTGGGGCTGACGTATGGTCCCTATAAAATAAGAACAAATATCCAGTAAGCTAGGCATTAGTCTTCACCATCAAAACTGTGTTTCTCTTACTGAAAATGGGAATAGCTGTTCATCTTACAAGCACCTTCCAGGTGAATTGGTTTTGGATGATAGGAGCAGAGTGATTGTGCTGTATAAAAAGCACAAAATATGAAAAGTAAAGAGTGAGGAATCATAAGTCATAGTTCAAAGGGAGGAAATTTTTCTTGTTTGGTTGGGCAAGTCATAGCCAAGTGTGGTTTCTAAGAATTACGCAAAACAGGTATGCTGGCTGGCTCAAGAGCAGAGATTATTTCCATTGCTACGGCCACTACTCCAGTGCTGCTGTACAGGGAGCAAACCAAGCTTTAACCCAGTTCAGGAACTTTTGTACTGCAAGGTGGTCAGCATGTGTGAGAACCTCTAAGGTAGTAACATCTAAGAAAAGGAAGATAAAATATTTCAACCCAATTCGGGATACTTGTAAGAGGGTACCATGGATATGAAGTATCACAGTAGTATATAATAATAAAAACCCTTTTCATTTTCATAAACCGACCATATATTTCACACGTTTTTATATGCAATCAATTCCCTTCCCACAAGGCTGAAGAAAGCAGTCTGTAGCTCTTGTAGATATACTGTTTGCCTCTGTGGAACTGCAGGGCTTTTCTGTATGGAAGAGTTTATATGAAGTGAGTTAAGAGGTGAATTTTTCAGGGTACTGGCTGCTGTGCACCAGTTTCCTTCTCTGGGCTCTTAGGTGCAAAGTTATACCCTCTGCTTTCTGAAAGGAACACATGGCTTTGCACAGGAATTCTTAAAGTTTTATTCCTCAAGTCATTATAGATTGGTCCCAAAGAACACATCTTGATGCATCCTTATGCCTTATGGTAATGAAAGAATGTGTATGATCACCAGGTGGCTCAGACTGAGGAATTCATCCCAGGTTTGAAACTGATCTAACAAAACAAGAAGTTCATAATGACTCAGTTTAATTCCTTCATCCAGCTCACTGCAGGCCTGCAGTTATACTTGGGCATTGCTGTTGAGATGGTAACACTGGTACAACGAGAATAAAACTTTTTTTGGTGCTACCACTGTTTTAGTGTACTTGCACTTGTATTTGTGCAACTAGTGCCTTAAGTGAATTCATATGGGAATTAATGTAATGTACAAAATGTCCTGTGAGTTCACACCCTAACTCAGAGCATGCATCTGTGTTCAGACACACCCTTGATGAAGATAGGATTACATTTAGAAAGTTGCCCTTGGAGCTGTAATGTCTAGAAATGTAATCCCTCTATCAGTAAAAAAGTTTGGGGCTGTTGTTTATCTGAACATAATCTAACCATGTCAGATTCTTCCATGATGTTCCCAAAATATGCCCTTTTTTCTGCCGTCATCCATACTCATCTTTCATTGCAGCATCTTCTTAGATTTTATGTGCTGAAGTCAACCCCACCCCAGTCTTTTCAAATTGTTGATGCTGTTACATCAGTGCCTTGACCATCGTGCCTACTCTCTTTGAGTCATTACAGTATCTTAATATGCTGCTCATCAGGTTGGAAGTCATCAAGTTAATACTCAGTATTGTGAAGCACCCTCTCTTTGGCATGTTCCTTGTCCATGCCAGTAACCCTTGCTCCTGACTCTGCTTCTCTCTGACAAGTGTCTCAGTGCCTTCCTTGTTCTGCAGCATGTACAGTCTCCTTGCCAGGCTGGTTTACCAAGTTTGCTTGCATGTGTCCTTCAGCCCTCATGCCTCTTGTCTTTCTTATGAGGACAAATGGATGAAACAGCATACAAGAAGCTGAGATACTTCAAGATGCTTACAAACTATGATGCATGAATATGCTACATTTTAAACTGTTGTATTTTCACTTCTCTTTTCCTGCTACTACAGTCATCTTTCTCTTTATGAACTTCACTTGTGACTTTTTAGGGCAGTGAAGCATTTTATGCATGTTTCTAAGGTCTTGTGTTCTCTTTCCTTCATCAATAATTAGTTCACTTTGATGATGCAACTAGAGGCATTACAGCAGTAACCATGTTTGCACCACACCAGTGCAAGTCCTCAGGTAAGGATCTGCAAACCTTAAGTGTGGTTATTAGAACACATTTTTGTGGGACAGTTCATTAGTCGTTTTGGAATATGCCTGGACTCTCATTGAAACTGAATAAGCAGCAGCTTATTCCATTATTGGAGCCTTGTGTGTTCTAGATATCTATGGGCAGCTGAAGAAACTTGAATCAATGCCTTTGTCTAGCTTGTGGTAACATGTTCCTGTAACTATACTGTAGGAGTTAGAAATGCTGAGAAAGTTTGGGACTTTCAAGGAAGATAGAGCATTCCCCTTTTCATCTCTATAATCCTGCATATGCTGCTCCCTTAGAACTTTCTGTTGCAGAGCATTCCCCTTTTCATCTCTATAATCCTGCATGTGCTGCTCCCTTAGAACTTTCTGTTGCTCATTCCTCTTCTTTCACTCTCTGCCATAGCTTGACTAAGTAGTGGCTGGAAGATTCAGGAAACTCCTACCTTCCCTGGAGGTGTTCCTGTTTTGTGTTCGTAGTTCTCAGTTGCCTGCTGCAACATCTGCCTTCTGCCATGGGCTCTTTCCTCCAGTATTGGCAATGTGGATGTGTGCAAAGAAGATGAAGGTCTAGCCAGGGAGCCAGCAAACCACATAGACAAGAGGAAGCTATAATCCTCTTCCTCTGTCCCAGATGCATCTTGTGTCATTTTTGTTCTCCAGCTGGAGATAGCGAGGCACAGTGTGGGCACAGCAGTGGGATGCAAGGAGAGGTGGTTGATTTTATCAACCCCTTTTACCATCTTGCTGTTTTTCCATCTTCCAGGTGCTCCTTTCTGTCTTACACTGTTTGCCAATGCTAATTCTTCCAGCTTAAGCTGCTCCCTGGGTAGTATCTACAGGGATTAAAGTTAAAGGGATTCTGATAAGAGTGATAAAATATTGGAATGGTCTGCCTGGGGAGGTGGTGGAGTCACCATCCCTGGACACGTTTAAAAAGAGATTGGATGTGGCGCTCGGTGCCATGGTTTAGTTTAGTTGAGGTGTTAGGACAGAGGTTGGACTCGATGATCTTAGAGGTCTCTTCCAACCTGGTGATTCTGTGATTCTGTCATATTTGTTTTCCTTCTTCTTGTCCCTATGCTCCAGCCAAGGGCTCTTCTCATCCACCTTTGCAATAGCCCTGACCTTTGAGCCAAAGGACTCCTAAGTCTAAAGGTCTGGAGTCAAATATTTGCTGTGAGTTTGCAGTTGAAAAGCAAAGTGATTTTTTCATCTCAAGTGCCTTCTTGAAGCTGGCAGCCTACAGTTGATCCTGATTACTGAAACCAAATTAAAATTGTATTTCACACTGGGAGAACTACCCTGAGTTACTAATTTTGAACTATTGATTTTTCAATCCTTGCATGAGACTGTGTGTATATTCTAACTTTTGGTCTATTTCCTTCACTTGAGACTTGAAAGATTTTGCAGTGCCCACCTTCTGCTTGCCATGCAGCAGATGTGCCTGTGTGTTACCATTTCAGCCACAATTGACATCAACTATACTAATGCTGCTGCTCTTCTATAGACCCCTAACTTTTTTTATACTTTTTCCGCTTTTGCTGACCTTGCGTAAGGCTTCTTTTCATTCAAACATTACACGCAATGGGTGAACTGTGTTATCCAGCCTGCATTTGGCACATCTGTGCAGGATTGATGAGCTACACCCACCCAGAAATTGTTCTGATTCATTCAGGTGGTAGGTGAACTGCCAGTAGGAGCTTGATTTCCAGGTCTAGCTGGCTTAGTGAGCTTTAAAGGCCATGTCCAGCTCAGGAGTTCATATTCAGCAGGTAAATGGTTCAGCCATATCCAAGCATTCTGCTTTCCCAAGATACTAACGTTATCTCTTCAGCTTGAGGCTTGTGAAAAAGATTTCTGGCGTGCAGTCTTCTATTCTACCTTCTCCTGACTACCACAATCAAAACTACTCAGATCTGTGGTATTATTGCACAAACTTGCCAGATGTTTGAGAGGATCCCATGGACTTTTGGAAAAGCACCAAATCCAAACTATTCAGTCTAAGTGTCATAATAGACCTGTGTCAGCTGGGTAAACACCAGAATAACTGGTAACTGACACTACTCTGTTTACCATTCCTTCTGTTGCCAGATGCTCATGGGAATTTGCTTGAATTGCCATAATTGACTGAGTTGCCATTTTTTATTTTGACATTGTCCAGCTGGCAACAGCTGCTGCTGTAAGCTGTGAGTTAGCAAGGTGTACCAAACAGAGATCTGCACTCTTCAGCCTCAGTAATTTCTACATCTGGGAACATTCTATGATACTGCATGATGTGCGAACTTTTTTTCTCAGACTCCTCACTGTTAGATGACAAAGCTCACATGAACAAGTTGAAATGTAACTATCTTTGTCTTGTGGCTGGTGCATGAGTCTCATCCAGAATTGTCCTGGGTTCCCAAGATTGCTCACATGGATAGCATATCCCTTGTAGGTCAGTCTGGGTTGGCTTCAGGTGCCAAAGCGTGTGAGCCCAGCTGTTAAAATGTAATTGACAAACACTTATGCTAATGGCCAGCTATGGTCAGTAAATCCTGATAACCAGTGGTCCTTTCCAGAGTGTTTATGGAAGTGGATGCTGGTCCCTGTTTCTTCCCCCAGTGAAGAGATAGGATGATATCAGTCTGTTCCACATCCCACAGTAATGTTTCTCTTCCTGAATCTCACTTCCTGCTAGGGATGTTTTGAAGCCCACTAGGCAAACTGGAGGTCTCTGGCTGTATGTCATTCAAGAAAATTGAACAAAATACTTATTTGCTGTATAATTAGAGAACTGATATACCTGTATGACTAGCTGGCATTCCTTTTTTTGTTGGGGAAGACCAGAACATGCCAGGTTGTATTCTAGGAACACATATGTTCCATGGGTAGATAACAAAAGGAAACAGACTGACTGTATGCTGATTGTCACACTCTTGGCACCAAACATAGGTTCAAGCTACTTAACAAGGCTGCTGTTTTGCTCAGAGCCTCCTCCTTCCTTTGGGTACTGGAGAATGTTTCTAGTCCATTTTAAAGAGAGTTGAATACTTTCAAATCTCCCCATGTTGCTCTTATGCAATGGACACGTTCTCCTGTTCTGTCCTTTCAGTTGTTTATCAGACTGCTGAAGGAAATTTAATACTTCCTTGAGGCTTTGTCCTTTGAAAGTTCTTCTTCCTTGGCCCAGAAACAAGAGATTTCTCCATCCTCCTACTGACCTCCAAGGCCTTTCAGAAGCCCTGTACTTCAGCGATTTCAGGCGTGTTGAGCTGTCTAAGTGTTGTAGTATATGATACATAGTTGGCAGTAGTCAGAGGTTTCTATTCATTCATTTCAACCTCAACCATTTTAGGGTTAGACAGGTGTGACTTCTAAGGTATTGATATCATACAATATTGCATTCCAGGGAACTGTTGAGGAAAGAAATCACTTAATGACTCTTGACCTGATTTGCATTTTTTTGTGTGATGGTCAGGCCCACCCACTTTTTTTCCTGTATTCTATGGTTTGATAAGACCATGAGCAGTTCCTGTTCATACTTCTCAGTCTATATAATGTTCTGAGTCTTTGTGAAAGAGTTGGTGACTGTGACTGCTTGCCTTTGTCTTTTGCATGTTTCTGCTCTTTGCTTTGATAACTAGCTAACAAAAATAGAATTAATGATGCAAATTCTTCAGTCTCAATGGTTCTTAGAAGCCTTTAGTGGCTATCCAGAACTTCTCAGATCTGGGGCAATCATCAGGATAGTGATAGATTGGGCTTAATGTTCTCAAAGTCTTTTCCCATCTAGTTGATTCTGTGATTCTTATCAGTGTCTGCTTGCTTGCTGCCAGACAAGCATCGCTCATTTACTGTTGTGGTGCAGTTCCTGACGTCCTGATTGGGAAAGGCTGCCTTATCCTTTCTTGATTATGTAGTAGCTAATAGCACTAAAAAGTCTACTAGATGTGGTATATCTGGCTAAGTGGCTGATTTCTCCTTTTGATGCATATGTGATCTCAGTTCCTCTCCAGTGCCTCAACAATATTTTTTTTTAGATTCCTATTGGAGCTGATGGAAGTTGAGTCTTTCTCTAATTCAGCCAAGGTCTACTTGACTGCCATTTTACATGTTATTGCCAGTTAGCTGGTTTTCAGGTTCTCTGACCATGTGTTTAAGACCTTAACAGCAGGTCCTGAGGTCAGACCAACTTCTCAGGGTTTCATCCAGTCTTGAAAAGCCCCAGAGATGGAGATTGCACAACCTCTGTGGGCAACCTGTGCCAGTGCTTGAGTATCCAGTCTGAACCCCTCATATCAAATTGTGCCTGTTGTCCCTTGTTCTTCTGCTGTGCAACAACCATAAAGAGGTTGGCTCTGTGTGACTGAGCTCCCTCACTGACCTCTCCACAGGCACTGCTGTAGCACTGGGGAGGTGCTGGTAGGCTCCCCCAAAACCATCTCTCCTCCAGGCTGAACAAACCCAACTCCCCCAGCTTCTCCTTGCAGGCAAAGTGCTCCAGGCCCCACCATTTTGGTGGCCTCTGCTGAAGCTGCTCCATTTTGTCAGTGTTTCTTTGTACTGGGGAGTCCCAAACTGAAGGCAGTATTCTGGATGCAGTCTAATGAGTGCTGAGTAAAGGATGTTAATCACTTCCTTCTGTCTACTGTTAATTAACTTCAATCTGTTAACACAGCCCAGGGTGTTGTTGGCCAGGGCACACTGTTGGTTCATGTGCAGCTTGCTGCCTGCCACTGCCAGGAGTTCTTGGAGTTCACAAGCCTGTTTTGTTCCAAGGTACTCTTCCTTCTGAAGTGCAGGATCTTGCGTATGCCCTTGTTAAAGTTTTATATTGGCTCATTTTTCCAACCTTTCCAAGGGCAGTTCTACCCTTCAATGTATCAGCTGGTCCATACCCCTCTAGCTCCCACCCCTAACCAATTTCATGCTATTCATAAACTTCATGAGCATGTTTTGTTAAGCAGTACAGGTCTCAGGACAGATTCCTGCAATACTCCGTTTTTACTGGCCTCTAGGTGGAGTGCAATTCATTAACCACTACCTCTGGGCCTATGTGTCCAACCCATTTTTTTGTCCATCTAGTTGTCCAAACAGACAGATGGTATTGTCCTAACTTTGATACAAGATAATCAAGGAAGACCATGTCAGATGCCTTTCTAAAGCTGAGGTAAATGGTATCTTCTGCTTTCCTGTTTTTCACAAGCAGTTATTTAATGACAGAAGGTAACAAGGTCAGACATGGTTTACACCGTGGTGTACCCATTGGAGACTATGTGCTGATTGTCGCAATCACTCTCTTATTCCTATGTCCAGGAGTTTGTTTCAAGAGAATTTTCTCAGGGACTGAAGTGAGATTGATAGGCCTATAGCCCCCTTTTTTTTTTTTTTTTTTTGCCTTCTTTGTAGATGGCAATATTTGCCTTCAGTCATCTGATGATCTCAAGTGATGACATGGGTGCATTGACTGACATGATGTTTAAAATACAGTAGAAAGCAGACTTGCAAGGGCATGCTAGTAAGAGCAGGGCTATTACTAACAGTAGAAGTCCTTCTTATTGCCCTTGACATCCTTGCAAGTTTCAGCTGGAGCTGATCTTTGGCTTTCCTGATACCATTCCTACCTGCCTAGGCAGTGTTTTTTAATTTCTTCTTTATAGCTTGTCCCTGCTTCTACCTGCTCTGCGACACCTTTTTGCACTGGAGCTCATCCAAGCAAATCTCTTGATACATGCACTTGTCTTCCTGAATATCAGGATGGACTGTTCTTGCCCTAGGAAGATGCTGTCCTTTACTGGCCTCTCCACACGTGCTGACCCACAGGCTCTCACTCAGCCAGTTGCCCTTCCCATGGAACAACTCCACAGATCTGACCTGCCCCCTTACAAAGATAGCACACCCCCTCCTTGTCTTTCCTGCATGTGTATCTCTCCAGTTGTGTTACCATTCCCACACAGTCAGTTGCTCCTAATATAAAGCTTTTCTCACCAGATGGGCCAGAGTTTTGGCAAAGATGCCTTTTCTCCGCTGTATCAGGTGGACCCTGTCTTCCCCTAGAAGTGCTCAACCATCAGAGAGGGTTTTAAAAGCCAAATCCCCATCTCTAACCCCAGTCAGGGGCTACAAGATATTGATGTGCAAGATCCATCTGTTCCTCCTTTAGCCTTTTTCCTTCACTGGAGGCCACCTGTGTCTCCATGCCTTTGGCACTTCCCCCTGAGCCATTTTGTTCTTGATACACTCCAGGTTAATAAATAAAAATAATAGCAGGAGTGCTTCAACAGATATAACACACATTGACCGGGAGGAGAGGAGAGTCTCCTCATGGACAGTGCTCAGGGAAGCTTTCTGGTCACAAGTAACAAAGCATGGGCATATTCGTGGTTGTGTACTACACCCCTCACATAGCATTGCCTGCTGGTGTGTGACAGTCATTGGTTTTGCAAAGCAGCTGTGTCCTAAATGATTTTTCCGTGAACCTTAATCAAAATGGAGTGGATAGAATCCATTCTTCCTTGATGACAATTAGGTGTCTTAATCATAAGAAGAGACCATTTTTTGGGTAGACAATGCTTAAGCACAGGCAGCCTTGTTGACCTTAACGAGGAATTTTTGTTGAAGTGTAACTTTTCACTCTTATTTTCAGGTGTTTCAAATTATTGTGAAAGATATGCTGAAGGAATGAGACTTGTTCTGAACACCTTTGGGCCAGTTCCAGAATTTTCAGGTGAAATAGTGCAGAAAGTCAATCAGGTAAATATGGAGTTGATAAAAACAGTGACATTCAGAACAAAGAATGTTAGCTTTTATTTCGGAATTTGTACCATTTCAGTTTACTGCTGGAGTTATCTGTAGTCTGTATTTATTGTGTGAATATGTACTTTGAGGCCAAAGATACAGTACAGCATGCATATGAGTCCCTTTTGAAAGCACTTGGACATACATCATGGGAAAGTGACCTCGCAGTCCCATTATTACCAGTAGCATTATTACCAGACAGAGGAGTCAACTGCTAACAGCTGCGAGTTATTGACATTAAATCCTCCATGCTATTTCTTACCACTTCTCTCCTATGTCCTCTTGTTATATTATACACAGCCTCCTTTCCTACATGAATATTCTTCCTGTGTCTTCCTCCTACTCCATCTTCCTGCATAAATCTATAGCTTTTTTCTTCTGGGTGGTTTTTTTATGCTTTACAAACCAGAGTTCCAGTTTGTAATGTGTGCAAATACACATTTAAGATAAGCATATGAGCAGTCTGGTTACTTGCATGTTTAAAGATAATGTGTTTAAGTAGTGTTCTGGATTGGGATCTAGTTTGTCTGTTAACATTTCTGAGCCAACAGTTTGTTTACACTCACTATGTAGTCATTTTGAATGACCATAGGAATCAACTGAAGTATTGTCATTTCCTAACTCTGCCTTTTCAAAGTTGCCTTTTTAAATGATTCAGTAAAGAACATGTGTAGGGGTTGAATCATTTCTGATCAGCCATCAGAGATTAATTCCAAATACAGAGGCAGTCCGTCTGGAAGATTTGTGTTCCTATTTTGTGTTCCTGTTTATGTTTATGCAATCTAAGAAAAGAGATTCTTTTATGCTTAAGCAACATAGACTGTATATAATAACAATAAATAATAATTTTGGGGCATTCACAATCAGAAGCTCATAATTGGTATGAAACAGTTTGGCTTTCTTTATAGAAGGCTGGGTTCTCCTTCAACATCTGTTTCTGTGTCTCTTTATTATCTTCAGTCTTCAGTGCCAGAGATGGGCTTTAAGGGGTCCTCCATTAGTGTAAATCATTAAACATTTCTTATCTTACTCCTCTGTCCCTCCCTCTGATTTTTTTCTGGAGTGTCTGTAGCTTGCCAGTCATTGGTAGCAGGTCCAGGTTTTACCCAGTTTCTCAACACCTGCCTTTTAAGCCTAAGACTTCAGCTACTTTTCTGGCAAAGATGACCTTGCGGTCTCTATCTGCACTTTCAAAACAACTTCTTTTTCTTTGACACTTCTAAGACAATTTTTATTTGCACTCAGAGATACTTTTTTTCCCCTGAGTTTGCTATGTGTCTTCCCCTGTCATTTTTATTATAACTGGTATGTGTAAGACAAAATGCTTATTAAAAATATTATATCCCTCATTGCATTTATGGGGGTTACACACAGAAATCTAGTTCAGAACACATTTTCAGCAACATAAATGGCCAGCTTGCCTCCTTTCTACTTAATTAAAAATTATCATCAAAGAGACTAGGCAGTGACTGTGTGGAGCAGAATGAGGGACGAGGCGGATGCTTTGTTGTTTCTGTAGTCATCTTCATTGCCACATTCAGGATAACCTTATCCAAGTGGGAGCATTTTTCTTCTGTACGGGTTGGCTTCTTTCCAGTCACTCAAGTAAAGAATTAGTGGCCTATTTCTTGTAATAGCTTAAATCATAGTTTGTGTGGATGGTGACTTGGTCTGATACAGGGAAAGCAGGAAAACAATGCTTGTGAAAAACTTTTCACTCAAAACGTGAAATTGAATCATCTTAAATTTTCTCTTCCAGGCACTGTCTGAAAAAATTCCAGTTGTTCCAAAAGTCCTGGATGCCAGGAGAAAATGGAGAGATGAATGTCTCACTGGTCTTGCCAAACTGAAAACACAAATGAAATCTGACTGAGGTGCACCTTGTCTAACAGGAGAGACCAAATGAAGAGCAGATCTTCACAAAAAAAGCAGAAATTTTTGGTCACGCAGAAGAGGAGACTAAATAGGCACCCAATGACATGAGCACATGTAGAGACCAATGAAACGTTTGGTCCAAATTTGCCAAATTCATGAATGACTAGAAACAGTTATTGAAAAGTTCAGTTAAAATTTATCAAATTGCTATATAAATGCAGTAGATGTGTATGCATTAAGTAGCTTTAGCAATATTAATATTGTGCAATGCCAGAATACAATCATGTTTTAAATAATGCATTTTTCAGCTTGCTTAGGAATTCAGCACTTGAATAATATTTGCTAATGCAGGGATCTGAAACAGGCAAACATCAGCTGTTTGTCACTGGAGAAAACAAGCCCTCCCCTCCCAGTCACTGTGACAGTGAGGTTAATTTGTAAAGCACTGACTGCAGATAGGAGAAGGTTGTATTGAGCAAAGTGTGGATTCACTGGCTGGTGACTGAGACCTTAGCAGCAGTTAAGGGTCACTTCAGTTCATATATGTTACTGTTTCACAACGTAGGGGAAAGATTAGCTCTGCCTTTCCCTCCCCATGGCACTTCTGTACCTGTATGAAAATCTAAATGTGAGGAAATAGAGCAGAATTCCCTCTTCATGCCCTCACCCTGGTTCTATAAGACTTACCAGAGACCTTCTTGGTCTTCAAGACCACGCACTTGAGAGCCCATGGCTTCTCCCACCAATGTTTGATGCTGGCCATTGGCATTGCTGCATAAGTATGTGCCCAATTTTAAGGCTTGTCTGTGAGAAAGAAGAGATTTTGATTTAGTAGCTAATTTGGGAGACAGTATGGTGTACTGCATCTGTCTGGGCTTTCTCCACAACCTTCCAAATGATCTTGAGAAACCAGTTCACCTCTCTGCTGCCACGTCTGTTCTATACATTAGCTGAAGCAAGATCTGCTTCTTTAGGACTCAGTTTTAGTGAATGTAACAACTGAAGCTGAAGGAACCCAGACATCTGAGTTTGAACTAGATGATCTTTAAGGTCCCTTCCAACCCAAGCCATTCTGTGATTCTATGATCTGCTCTTTTGGTCTTCTGCAGAGGGAAAGATGCAGTGGCTTAGATGAAGCATCTATGCTTTACTGCTGCCCTTCCCTCAGGAGCCACAACATCTCCACACACAAGAACACAGGATACACCTGGAAGTAGCATCAACTTCATGTACTGCAGTGGCATGTTTTGGTCCAGTGCAGACAAAGTGTTACTGTTAATGTCTGTTCTCTGTAATATAGCTGGACTTTGCTCTTAGCTAGAACCTTGGGGCATTACTGTTAATGCAGATAGTAGGAACAACTAGAAACAGTGCATTGCACCCACCCCGTTTGAGTTACGCAGTTCTGAATTTGTGCTAACTGGTTATGTAACTTCACAGCACAGTAACTGACAACTTTAAGCTGTCAGTTTGCTAATTCTCATGGGTTTTTTGTGGAGGATGCAGCACACAAACAAGCTGTTGAAACTTTACTAGTTACCATTTTGAGCTTAACAGCAGAAGTGTCTGCATGAACATACCAAAACCACTTATTTGTGCTTAGGTCACAGTAGAAGAGATGTAAGATAATTTGTATTGCTTGACAAAAGTGATGGGCCAAGAACACATCTCTGCATGTAAAACATAGGATCGGAGGCACAGTGCAGAGATTGTCCTGTGTTTCTTTATAATCAGTGGAGAGAACAGGAAATTTGTAAGCTCAAAATATTTTATCCCAATATAGACTTAAAATTTTCAGGTTTCTTCTCTTGTGTTTTATTGCCACAGTGACTGGCTCAACCTCCATTTGGATATCTGAGAGGTCAATCCTCACTCCTGAGGCCTTACTCAGCAATAGTAAATTAATTATGAGGTTGATTTCCTCATTTTGTGTATGTTTTTGCATTTCAGACATGGCTGAAGAAGGTTCTGATTACTGTCAAGGTTTGACCTGTTTTTCTTGTGGGCATATGACATTGTCATAACTAATTAGCTTGCATTCCTTCTGTTTACTCTGAGATTTTTTAAAACTTGATCATGCCATGAAATATTTGCTGCCGTCTATATTATTTGCTTATTAATAAAATATTTTAATGAGGAAGGTGTAAACTTGTGCACTCCAGTGTGATTGATCCTTTAGAGATAGAGCACTTCTGTACAGTAAGCAGCTGCTCCACCGGGTTACAGCAGATCTCTTGGAACATCAATTCTCACACAGGTTTACAGCTTCAAGTTGAGGAGGGCGGGGGGGAGATTCTTGACAAAAAGTGTATTTTAGCTGACATTTGCATAGGAGTTCCAGCTTCCAGGAGACAGTTTTTGCTCCATGGGCATTAGTCAGGCAGAGGCATAGATTGGCCACAGAGGTAGTGTGGTCTCTGAACCTGGAGGTTTTCAACTCCCAACTGGAAGAAGTCCTGAGCAGCCTCGTCTGAACTCAGAGCTGACCTGCTGTGAGCAGGAGGTTACAGCAGAGACCTCCTAAGCTCCCTCCTGGCCTGCATTTCCTGATTCCAAGTTTTATTTGATTTTGGACAATTTTGCATCAGAAATGTTGCTCCAGACACAGCCAAATATTTATTTTGTTTAATTGTCAGCAGAATGAGCAGTAATTAAATGTTCAAACAACTATTTTATGGTAAACTATGAGGTATTTTGGAATACTTTATCTTGTGGTTTCTTTTTCACACAATTGCATATTTTAAAATGGTGTAATTTTTTATTCAGGTTACAATCTATAGAATTTTCTAAGGCTCTCTCTTTTTTTTCTGCACTGTGTTTTTCTCTGGTTCACCAATTTTATATTTATTGTTTTCCTTATTGCATGTGTTTTACTGTAAGTTACTGCTGCTTATTGGAAGCAGTGTCCAATGTGGTCATACCAAAGCCTTTGATTTAATGCCATTCAACTATCCATTATGTGTGAGGTAGGAAGAAAGGATAGATACAGGGAAATACTCACCTGCTTCACTGAGGTAAGTCCACTACCTCTGTTTCCTAAATCTCTGAGTGTAATGGGAGTAGTTTGCAGCTTGCAAAGTGGTTGTATTAATTTACTTTCCCTATTCTGTAGTTGTTTCCCTATTCTTCTGTTAAATTGTGGTAAGTTTGAAAGTTAGAATGTGAACGTTTTCCTGATTGCACTATTACTTAATTGGAATGGTATTAAACTGTGTTATCCTATCTATACCATCTTTTAGTCAAAGAGTGAACTGTGCTGCATTAAGGAAGCAGGAGAAGTGCTTGTGGTGCTTGTATAAAAGCAGAAAAAAATAATTTTGAGACAAAATGATGTCATTGTCAGTCTCAGTTTCTTGAAAGATGTGATCTGCTGCCAGTGCCTGTATAGTTACGCCAGGATTGCATTGCCATAGTATGGATTTACAAAAAAAGTGCTTGCTGTGGCACAAACACATTTAATCATCAGTAAAACTGAGGTACATCTTTGTTACACTGTGTGAACAGTGCATACTGCATCTGAATTTAGCTTTTGGTTTCAAGTCTCTTCCTAAAAAAATTACAGTCCAGGCTGCTCTAGAGAGTGCTGCCATGAGACTTGCCATGGCAACTGTCCAGACAGTGACCACTGCCTGTAGCGTCAGGTAGTTACTGCCATGTCCACCCTGTTGGCCTGTCCCCATGCCTATGAAGAGCAAAAGAAAGTGTCATTTCCAGCTGCCACCTCTCCTGTAAGCTGCTGGTGAGTTTCTTGTCTGTCTCCAAAAGAACTTTGCTTGGACACCGTGCTGCTGGCTGTGCTGGTGCAGGTCAGTAAACAGGCAGTGTGGGCAGCCTTGCCCACAGTCCTGGGGTTTGTTCCAGTTCTTAGGCCAGAGCAGTCTGTGCTGGCCTCCAATGTGGCTTGCTGCCCTGTTTCTGTAGCAAAGGGATTTTGGCTGTGCTTCCTAAATAGACAGTCTGCCCAGCTCATGGGAAACCAGCCACAGCCTGTTGCAGAGCTAGAAATGGACGTTTACAGCTCATCCTCATTCACCCATTTTCCAGGCTAACAAAATTGGACTATTCACCTATAAAATCAGTTTTTTCCTTCCAAGATAGTTTATCTGTGATAGCTGATATCCATCTGCCCCAGTGCTGTGCTGGTCCAAGCTCTTTACTGTGATCCTTGATGCATGTTTTCTGATTTTCCCTAACGTGGGTTACTGCCAGCTACCATCCACCTGATGGCATTACTTCAGTGTGAGGAAAACTTGAGAACTTTCCATGAGATAAAAATTCATCTGTGATCAGCACTGGGGCTCTTTTGCCAAGACCACCTTCTTCTGGTGGTTGTATCAAGGGCTCTGACACTTGTGTTAAAAGGCAGAAGTGATCACCACTGGATGTTAGAGCCTACAAGAGGGGCTTGAACTTGGCCATGCTCATGATTTATGAGTAATATAAAAAAGAAATAATTTGGAAGCTGCCTAGTTAAGGCAATGTTGAGAGACTTCTAGAACAACACATGATCACCTTGTTTATAGCAGGAAAGCACAAAGACCAGAACTGAATAAAACTCAGAGCTACCATGGGAAGACTAGTTTGTTTAGCACTAAGACCACAGCTGTCCTGTACTTTTGATAGTGCTCAGTGAGCTTATATTCAATAGTAGCACTGGAATAGTGTATTCTGGTTGCTTCTCATCCTTTTAGGGTGCATTTCCTGAAGAATTTTCTCTGAAGGAAGCAGAACCCTGTATTTCCTAGCCCTTTTTTAAAATATATGATCCTTTGCATGATTTCCAAGTTCATGTAGCTATATGGTTATATTCTGCACTTTGTTGTATTCTTTTTCCTTTTTTTTAGATTTTCTTTGAATTATCCATTCACCATCCACTTCTCTTTCCACATTAGTTTCTTCTGATGACCCTTTCTTACTGATGTTTCTTAGCTGCTCAGAGGATCATCTTTCACTTCAAAGCTACATGTGGGGATTAATTGCTACCCAGGTATTGTACCAACCTCCCACTCCTCTACAAGCAACTCTTTGTGGTGTCTACTAATTATTTTCACTTAGTAGATGGGATTCAAACTCCGGATCTGGCCATCCGGACCCTGCTTCATCATGGCTGGTGTCTCAAGGGCCTGGTTTGGTCATTCCCAGCAGCACATTACAGTTCCCCAGGCACGGCCCAGCTGCCCATCAGCAGCACCTCCTCTGACTCACATTCCTCCCAGGACAGTGTTGTGTGCTGCAGGTACTAGAGTGCCAAATGCAGTCTTTTCCTAATCCTCTCTGCTGACAGCGATGTTTGACTTCTTCAATTTAATCTCATGATAGGTTCCAAGGTGAAGCTGCTCCCTGTTTTATGTCTGACAGTATTTATCTGTCAACTCGGTGCCTGCTGTGATCATTGTTGATCAACAGCTCTGTGAGCCTCAAAACAAAGTTATTGGCAGTAGACCTTTTTAGACCACAGGGGTTTTATGTTTGGATCTGGAAGGCACAAGCAGTAGAAGCAGGACCCTTGTGGTCAGCACAGTCCCTGTAATGTGGGACATGATATCCCTTTTTCAGCCTTTCAGGGCAACTCTTCCAACCCCTGGCTCCTGTCTGTTGCCTTTTCAACTCTGCATACTCCCTGAGAAGCAGAGACCCCACACAGGTGAGGTGTGTTGGATGTACCAGTGCTCACTGATGTCACTTTTCTGAGCCCCAATTCCCTCCAGCTCTCACTTCATATTCTTTCTTTATGTTCCCCAGGCATGGGATACATTTTTGCTGGTTTCCAGGCCTGTTTGGCAAATATTGTCCTTCCAGTCATGGTTTTCTCAAGGATACCTTACTATTTTTGTTACTTGAACTATTATTTTCATGTGTTTTTTAGTGGTATATCCAACAATTTCATCTGGAGAAAGCTCTTATGGCAATTCTATGTTATCTCTTCCTCTTTTTTTATTCCTTTTGTGAGAAAATTATTAAATGCCTAATACATGCTTCTACTTTTGTGAATCTTTTCTCGGTTTGGAATGGAACCAGCTACAGTTCACACAATCCCACCCGTGGCTAAAATCTCCATTTTACATACCTGGGAAAACCACAATAGCTGGGTGGAGAAAGTATAGTCTCCACAAATAAATTGCAAGCTGACTTAATGAAAGTAAATTTATTAGGGAGAATTTCATGACAGTATATTTTCATCTTTGGCAATAATCTAATAGGCAGCACAACAGATAGCACAGAGCTGAACAACACTCTGAGCACAGCCTGGACAGAGGGAGGCTGCACTGGGGGATCCTTGGATCTGTGTCAGCATCTCCCTTCACTGCCCAGGAAGAAAGGCAATGAAGGCAATGGTCCTGGCCCACTCTGTTTCTTTTTGCTATGTGCCTTCTCCTAGCAGCCCTTTTTTTTTGCATTTGTACCTTTATACAGTTCCTGCCCTACTACCCCACGTTTTTATTTTTATTAATCCATGTCTGTTTGGAGGTCCCTTACAGTCTCCCTCATTTTCCAGTTGCCCACTTAATGCTCAACTGCATCTCAGCATTCCCATTTTTTCTTTGGTGGAGGCTGGCAGCGCTCAGGGTGATGCACCCTCCCAGGGGAAGAGAATTGGAGATGGCAGAGGGAACAGCTGCAAGAGCTACACAGGAGCCTGATCTGAGGGTGGCACCTTGGCAGAGATCACTTACTCAAGCCATGTTCTCAGCCCTGAGCATGGCAAGTTAAAAAATCTTGACTAGAATCCGATCCCCTGTCAGCCTAAGACAGCAATAGGCCAAGCAGATTTATCTCCTGCTGCTCAGACTTCCCCATCTCCTCCTTCTGATGCCCATGATTTGGGCTGACAGTTATTTTAACTGTTTGCTCAGTCTTGAGCTTTTCTCCTTTTTGTGGGCACGTAGACCATCTTCACATAATTATCTATGCTCTTGGGCTCACTGCATATGAAATAGATTAAAAACATATTTTTCAAGCTTTTACAAGGTTGTAAGAAGTTCACTCTAGCTGAAAATATAAGTATCAAGAGAGTTTGATCCACAGCTTAGATTTTTCTCCAAAGTCTTCCCAAATGTAAGTTAAGCAACTGAACATGTTATTTAGAGCAGTTGCATAGGTCTTTGAGTTCTTTTAGGAAAGGATTGATACACATCTCTTGGAGATGATGCAAATATAGTTAGTACAAATCAGAGATCCTTGATCCCTATAAACATGCAAATTATAAACAATTAAAATATACAACATTGCCTAATGCTTAATACAAGCATACTCTCAATGCTCATGCAGCCACCAATTAGTTTATCTAAAGAAATCAAGAGGAAGATGAAGAAAAAGGTGGGGTGACACTTGATCACAGGAAGTAAAGTCTAGCTCTGAGAAGGTGGTTTCTGAAGGGATATTTTGGGGGGATTTTAGGTCACAAAGGAAAAAAAAAACAAACCAAAAACACAAAAGAAATCCAAACCCAAACTTACTGTAAACAGCAAGACAAATATTCAAGGAAGCAATCCAAGATAGAGCAGTGGTGGGCATTGTGGAAACATGGTAAAGCTACACAAACAATACATAACACAGTAATTTCCGGAAGGGTATGAGCACGCCAGAGCTACTGAGACATCACCATTGCACAAAGTAATGAAGAAATCCCAAGAGTGGATACTCCTAACTTTTAGAAAGGGGAAGTTGTGAAGGAAATAGGAAATAAAGTTGAGAGACCAGGGTGTTGAAATAACCAGGGAAGGAGGGAATCACTGTCAACACTGAGGCTGTGACAGATGAGGGAACAGAAGAGGGAAACTGGACATGGATGTGAAACTAGTGGGGAAAGGCCACTGGAGCATCAGAAAAAATCTGCAAAACCAGGAGAGTGCAAATAGGTACTGACTGGCAGGTTTTACTGCTCTTTCCTGATTTTGTGGAAGGTCACCTCAATGCTTCCTTAGGGATATGATGGGAGTCAGTATTGGAAGCAGCCTTGGTCAAAATTGCTGTCAGTGGATTCACATCAATTTAAAGGCAGCAGTGAACAAGGAGGAGCAAGTCAACTTCAACAGCTGGGCAGGGAGCTGGGGATGCCATGGGTGGGTCATGCTCATTCCTTGCAGGAGGCATCTGCTACAAGAGGCAGCACTTTACAGGGTAAACAATGTCTTGCAGACACTCAAATGACAACCATGTCATAAAACAAAGTGAAGTTTTCAACAAGATTGCAGTTTTTCAAGAATTAGCAAACCTTCAGGCCGTTGTCTGAGATAAATGCCAATGGCAGCCAAGGAGTTGTGGAGTTTCTGTACTTCTCATTTCCGTGAGCAACAATTTGGCATTTAGGGGCTGGGAGAAATATTCCCATGGAAGATCTGAATGCTGTTCCTTGGTCATTGCATGTAAGACAGTATAAATAGCAGATATATTTAAATTAGTGAAAAAACTCTTCATCGTCCTGCAAACATCAGTTCTTCCACCTTAGATTTACAGCCTCTTATCTCCAGTGTCTTCATCTAAGGCAAAGGACAAAATTTGGTCATGCAGGAATTAATAAATAACAGATAGATACCATTTTTGCAGGAGATGGACTCTGCACCATGAACTCCTCCATGGATAATGACAAATGGAGATTTGCTCAGCCACCTGTGTTGGACAGACACTGGATCATGGAATCATTCTTTGAACCTCTCTTTGGTATCCAAGTTCTGATGTGTCCGATCCTGTGTGTCAGGGGTCCGTGGGTGTCATTTCATGGAGTGAGGATGGCTGCAGCAGGCAAAAGGCTGGGTAAATTAAAAATGTAAATTTGAAAAAACCGGGCAGATTAAAAGGATTGGTTGTAAAACAAAGTGAATATGCTATGAGATAAAGGTACATAATGAGCTGCAGCTGAAAAGATTATAGTGGTGATATATAAAGAATGTCCTGAATTAATCACTTCCTTTGTGTAAGTATTTATGTTTTGCAAATCATTATCACTTAGCAACCTACACTGTCATTTTTACTTTTCACAGATTTAAACTGTTTCCTGGGGGTATTATATCTGTCTGGCTCAGCAAAATTAAAACAGTATCTCACTTAACACTGTCTATAAGTAGATGGAAATTGTTGGCTCCAGATGTGTTATGAATTGTGCTTGGAGAATTAACATGGTTTAGATCATAGAAAGTGGGGCATGTTTGCTGTTCAACACTTTCTTATAGAGCAGTAATCTGTGTTTAGCTTTATGGATCTTATCAAGTGCTTGTTCAAGCCAAGTCACAAATCTTGCCAAGAATACATAATGCCACGTTTGAGGCGACGAAATGTAAACCAGGAAGAGACCTGGCAGGATTGCTGGGTTCCCCCTCTGCACTGACATCCCCCTGCCAGGGAGCCTGGCCGGAGCCCCACCACACAGGCTCTCAGTGCAGGGAAACATCACAGTGAGATTTGTCTAAGGACTCCTGAAAAATCTTTCTGGAAAGGGATTCTCCAGCCTCTCCCCACACTCCACACCTTGTACATCTTGGAAATGTTCCCTAGTAGGTTGTCAAAGGACTCTTTGTTGCAGAAGGAAAACCGATTTCTTCATGTCTTTGTCTACAGAGATAATATGAAACAATCATCTCCTCCAGAAAGCTTTATGTGTTGGAAGATTGTTTCCATCTCTGTTCCTAATATTCTTTCCTTGGACTAAATGAGCCATATTTTTCCTTTTGAATCCCTTAGTGTATAATTCTCTTGATTCTTGTGCTCCTTGAATGCTTCTCACTTTGTCCAGGTCTGCAAGTACTTGACCAAGTCTGCAAGTGTCCAGACCAGGACCCCACGCTTCATTTAATTAATTCAAAGATCTTTAGCCTCTATTAAATCACAGCATATCAATGCTTACTTCTGTTCTAAGAGGAGTGAAGATAATACTTGTCTTCTCTCAGTTCAGACTGATTTGCTGCCTTGCCAGCATGGCCCACACTGGGCTCAGTGGTGATCCCAGCCAAACTGGCATGCTCAGACCTCCCACCTGGGCTGCATGCACCTCTTGCCCTTCCTTTTGCATGCTGTTATTTTCAGCCCTATCTACATGAGCAAGAAGTGAATCAGTGGAGGCCATGAAGTGGATGATGAGTGGCTTTGTCCTTTCTTCCTCCCTGAAATCTGCTGCCCAGCACTTGTGGCTGGCAAGGGGGGGAGGACTGGGCTGGGCTGTGAGTCATCCTCCACTCCCTGCTCCCTTCCTAAGCCAGGAGATGCCAGCTATGGCCAAGGTCCTGGCCCCATGTCTGTAGGGAAAAAAATCTTCCCTTGCTGTGCATATCCACTGCTGTGGCACAATCATGGCCCCATTTAGAGCAGCTCTCTCTTCCCATTGCTCTGGTGCACTCCTCTGTGTCCCTGCTGGCAGCAGATGCCTGCTGCTATCCTGCTGCACAACCCAAGCAACAGCCTCACCATAAAGAATTTCAGCATTAAAAATGGGTCAAAAAGTCTGAAAAAACCAGGCAATTGTCCCATGACATCTTAAGATCTGATGGAGAGCAAGGTATTATGGATCCACAATGTGGGTGTTTACTGTTCCTGAGCTGATTGATAGCAAGAAAGTTTAAACACCTGAACAATAGCTGCATTAATGCCAGAGGTGCAGACCCGAAGGTAGAGGTGAACTGAGGAGTTAAACAGATAGCTTTTGAGGGTTAAAAATAACATGTCTAAGAACATAGCTTCCCACTGGGAATTCCCTTTGACACCTGAGTCTCTCAAAGTCACAAGTCATCCACAGAGAGATGCTCTCCATCAGTGCCTGTCCACACTCCTGCTGTGCTGGGGCAGCACAGACCCTGCCTGGGCTGTGCTGGAGGAGCTGTGTGATGGGAAAGTGGATGCAAACAGCTGGCACTGCTCCAGTACTGTCAGCATCTGACAGTCAGAGGTCTGGAGTAAAAATCATGCATGCTTTCATTGTTGAGAGCACTTTCTATTTGTTGTTAATAGTTGTGGGGGGAAGGGGGGTCTGTTAATTATTTATTTATATTAGAGCATTTGGCTACTTTAAGATTACTTTTTCTTTCCACTGTAGACAATCTGCAGGATTAAAAATGCGCTGTGGGAGCTGGTTTTCATTTGACATCTTCTGCTTGCCTGTGCTGTTTGCAGAGATTGTCACGCACCCCAGGTGATTCAAGCAGCCCTTGCTTTTCTAAGAGGTAACCTATCGTCAGCCAAAACCTGTAAAATCCTCCAAACCCATGACCACCATTGCATGGCTGTGCCTTCAGCTTTGCTTGGTATTTGTAAATGATTTTTAAGATGGTTCGGTATGAAGGTGCTGAGGAAGAAGCATGAGAAGCACTGGATCACATGCTGCAGCAGTATTTTCCGATTATCGCTTTCCTGTGTGAAACCTAAGCCCTCCTCACGCATGAATAGGTGAACCCTGCTCAGCATCTCTGAGTGAGGGGAGGCTTTTTCACCTGCCCTCCACTCCAGCAAGAAGTGGTCCTTCTCCCCTGCTCGCTGGCGCTGTGGGGACCCACCAGAGCAGCAGGTAGCAAAGTCTCCCCGGCTCTAAGTAGGCCAGTGTGGGGCCATTACTCATTCATCCACTCCCTGCATGCCTCAGTGCCTGTGCCCGGAGCAGACGCGTTCCACTGCCCTTATGTAACCCCGGAGGGCTGGCTGTGCTGCTGGGGGCATTCACCACCTCCACTGCCTGCCACCACCCAGTACCCCAGGGCCCAGCAGGCACCTTGTGCTCTGGGTGACATTGGAGCCTGCCATGAATAGGCACAGGTGCCCACGAGCCAGATGCAGGAGGACCTGCTGCAACGGTGCCAGCCCTGAGCTGAAAAGCCCACCTGGGGCAAAACCTCTGGTCCTGGCTGGTAAGGCTAACCCTCTCCTCCCAATCTCCCAGCTGGAAGCGCACCATTGGGATAAAGGGTTGCCATAAAATTTTGTGTCAAAAGACACACGAGGCTCTGATCCCCCAAACTGCAGGCTCAGCCCCATCTCAAGCCAACAGTCCTGGTGGATTTTTAACAAGCATGAAGGATTGGTTTGTCTAATCCTCTGTGTGCAACCATCGAGCAAGTTCTTATCTTGACTTAACCTACAGGTAGAACAACTCTGGTCATACTGCCAGCATATATCAAGGGTTTATGTCCACACCCCTGTGGTGTGTGCACTCCAGTATCCCTCAGGTCGTCTTTCATCATCGGTTACGCTTCAAGTCTCTGCAATCAGATGTGGTTATCTGAGCAACAGGGAGAAATATTTACCAAAATTAAATTTAGATGGGGAACAAAAAAATAAAGGGAGGAGAAAAAAACTAAAGGTGAAAACTCAATGTTGTTTGAAATTTGCACTGATGTTTGTTAGAAAATTAATTTATTTCACTTTTGCACATTGGCAGTTCTATACAGGGAGATTTATCTCTTGCAATATGTTCTTTGCCTTCTAGTTTGTATGATAATTTGATTTTTGAGATATTTGGTTCTCTTCTTTCCCACATATCTAGATCCTGCTAATGCTGAGAGAGGTTGTTGGTGAGGACCTCAAGAGAACTTGGATTGTGATGAGCCAGGGTTTTGAAAGTCCAGTTCTGGATTACGTTTCTACATTTTTACTGTTCTTCTGTACATCCATTAATTTTTTCCAAGTTTCCCCTTATGGTATGCTGTCTTGGCAATGATCCACAGGCAATGCTGAGATCTGGGTACAGATTGCTGAGTGGAGGTGTTGCAGCACCTGTGTGTAGGTGACCAACCCAAGTACTTTTTGCCTGCCAAAGCAACCCATTGGGGTGAGGAACACTCCTTCCTCAGGACCCTTCAATCCTTGTATGAGAAAACAAGACCTTGTCTACCCCTGCAGCCACAACTTTGGGCAGAGCAGCTCAGTGCTTGCCTATCTCCTTGCCCTGTGCTGACAGCTCTCTGATCTTAGGGCACTCAGGTTGCCTCCCCCATGATCCAAAAGAGAAATTTCTGCCTCCTGATGGCAGATTCAGCTGGTTAATCACCATCAGCTTCTTTAAGTTCCAGAAATGGAAAGCTGCATCAAAATTCAGTGTTGCTATCACAGTACTGTCTCCAGCCCAGTGGTATTCAAATGGGAGTTCTGCTCTTTGCAGCTGATCATCTGGATCTTCTGGACACACCCTGACTTGTGACTGCCATCTCAGCATCTAATTAAGGGGTTAATGGACATCTCCTCCTGCTTCTTGCTCAATGTGATTGTAATAGCAGCCTGGACCCCTTAGGGAGGGAGAGTAGGAATGGATCTCATCTGGGATCTCCTTTACAACACTAAAATGTATTCCCATATTATGCTGTTGCCTTGTGAATATCTGACATGGTATGAGTTACAGAGACACCTTTGTGGACAAGAAAAGTGCTGGGAAACATCACAGAAGCACCTGACAATCCAAAACCCTCTGGATATCTGTGCCTTGAAGCTCTCCTTCCTGCTTATATTTGGGATGTGGATTTTGCGTGCAAGACTCATCTCTCACAAAATCAGGGAAAGAGCAGCTATTTAGCTCTGCCTTGTACTCCGGTTTTGCTAATTTACTATTAATTTTGTTTTATAGGTAGGCAATGACTTTTATTGTCTCATTGATGTGGTTATTTCATGGCTGAAGAAAGGGATAAGCTGTAAATGAAGATAAAGAAGGCATCCCTCATGCTCAAGGCCCTGATGATGTAAAATGTACTCAGATAATTCCTCTGCTCACATAAAGTACAGGAGGTTTTAACAAAAAAGTCTCAGGTTTCCCTTTTAAAACTTCAGAGTCTCTTAAACCAAGAAAAATGCATCGATGGGAAGGGAGTGCCAGTAATAACAGCCCTGCTCTCACATCCACTGGAAAAAGAGAAACAGGCACCAGTTTCCCCCGAGGGAAGAGTGATTCTGAAAGTTAAACAGAGATGTTTGTGATTGTGAAGAGTTAAAAGGCTTCATAGGCACCCTTCTTCCTTCTCATAGCTTGAACACCTCAGGGCAATGCATCAGCCCTGCAGCACAGGGAAAGCCCAGAAAAGAGCTTGCTTTCAGCAGCCCCATCTTGTGCAGGGAGACTGAGGAAACACCAGAAGAGGGATGTGGCTAAATGCCAACAGATCTTGCCCTCCAAAATTCCCAGTGGGGACTATTTACGTATTCTTTCTGTGCAGAACACTGGTTTCTCAATAGCTGAAGTCTTTGCCTGCCCTAGTTGAAAACTACTGTTACAGGATTTTCTTTGTTAAATTTAATGCCACTCACATAAAAAAAAAGCAGTCTGCATTAGATGTGAATCATCCTTTACACACTGATCAACCCTCCTGTTCTCATTTCTGCATTTGAATAATTTTGTTAAGCTTGCATTTAAAACCTTTCTATAATGTGGCTTTTGGCTTGGCACAAAACAGAAATAATTATCCTGCTCTATTAACATCTATATTCTGTGAGAACTCCTCCTGCAAATGTGCCATGTGATCTACACAGGCATCGATCCTTAATTAAAAGACAGCATCAAAATCTGAGTCACTTCTACACATTATTAAGTGTCCATTTTGTTTATGATGTCGATGGTTGCCAATCCCATTTCATACCTGCCCATCCCTTTTTTCTAGTCTTTCTATCCTCCTTGCAGAAGACCACATAGATGAACAGAACACAGTATAAGATATCTTTGTGTCTGCCTTTCACTTGGCTTTCATATGGATGTTGTCTCATGTTTTATGTCAGGGGCACCTTGGTGGCTCCATTCAGTTGATAGTCTCTCCCCTCTCTCCCTTCTCTCCTATCTCTCCAATCCCAGCCAAGATGAGTGGCTGAAAATCTTGCGCAGAGAAGCTGAACTCCATAGTCCAAAACAAATTTCCTGGCTGTTTTCACTAGGTGGAGCATAATCTACAACCAAAGCAAACCTGGTTTCATGGCTAAGAGGCAAATCTTTCTTCCCCTGCAGCCACAGGAGATCCTGAAGGTGGAAGGAAAACAATTTTGCTTCATGGGGTGAAGGAAGAAAGAGCACAAGGCTGTTTCCAAAGTGTGACCTCCCTTCTTTGCTCTACATGGTTAGTCAGGAAGACCCCACAGTGGGAGAGTACCCCTGAGGCTGGAGGTGTGCAGCCATAGGAGATCGTAGCCAGGACATGTTTTCTCATCCCAAAAACAATCCATACCATCCAAACTGCTGAGTGCCAGAATTGCAGAGATGTTAGCCAGTGCACATGACAAAGGGGATTGACTGTCGGGACAAGGTAAGCAGGACTCCATTCATCGCTTGGCAGAAGATTGGGATAAATGGGAAGAGTCCTTCCTTAGGAGAAAAACTGGTTTGCTGAATGATGAAGAAAGAGGTTCTCCTAGTGTAACCTAAATGTGTCAAGCAGAGACTCAGTGGGGACTTTTAAGTGTCATGAGACAAGAAGGCTTCCCACGACCTAGTCAGTGCAGTAATCCCCACACTGTAGATTACCACATTGACATGCACCCAAAGCAGCAGAAAAAATTGGACATTGCATCCCTCATGAACCACAGGTGCTCCACAGATCTTCCTGCTGCCCCAGAAAATAACGTCATCATGCCAAACCAGGCAAAGCAGAGGGTGTGACTGTCCTGCATTGCCCAACCTCTGCCCACTCAGCTGACGTCAGCTTGGCCATGCTGGTGAAGAAGAGAGGAGAGGGCTGGATGGGTATCTGGACAGGGGGAGCAGGCTGGCATGTTAACCCATGGTAACCAAGGAATTTTTGTGGCCTGGGGTGGTTTTTGGTGGGATGGGCAGTCCCTAGGTGTAATCTTGATTGGAGAGCCTGATAGAAAACACTGGCTAAGCAGAGATAATCCCAGTCTACTGAGCAGGAGTTAGATGAGAGGTGCTCACTAGTCAATAGTGTTGGCTGAATGAAAACTCTTAGATAATACTAATGGGCTCAGCAGACAGGACAGAAAGGTGATAATACTCTCTGGCTGATCTCATCACCCTGTCTCTGACAGTAGCCCACACACTTCAGGGGATGGAGGACACCCCATGGGATTATTGTAATGATGTCCTGTGGGCCAAAGGATATATTTCTTACTTCTTCAGGTAGGATCTCATACAGGCCATGAGGTATGAGTTGTACCTGACCAAATTAAGGAAAGGCTGTGATTTTAATTGGGACTATTTTGACAAAACTGGCTTGACTACCTTGACCAACGCATCTGGGGATCCTGGCACTAGAGGAGACATTATGTTAATAGCTTCACTTGATGGGAATTGAGTATCATCACAGGAGGTATGAAAGCTGGAAAGATCCCTTCCTCCTTTTTTTTTCTGCAGGGACTGGCAGTTTAACTTAAGGGGAAACGAAGAGGGGAGGTTTGTCAAGACCTTCTTCAGTCATTCAATCTCTATAATTTAATTCTTCCAAAAATTAGGCAAGTATTGGGGCTGGAGACAATTGTGCTTGAGCAGGAAAACGCTGCTAGCTTTCTGCTCATGTTGCAGAGTCCTGTTTACTCAGCTTGAGTGAGGAGTGATTAAAGCATTTCGCTTTTGAGATGCTTCTGTGGGCACGTGCTAGGAATGACTCCTTTTCTAATCCAGTAGCTGACACAGCAGAACCTTGCACTCCATTGTTGCAAATCATTAAATCAGAGCACAATCCATTTGGAGCAGCTCATGGAAACTCATTATTATTTTGCCACTGCTTGCTGAGCTGCTTAGATAATCAAAATGCTTGTGAGAACGGGGGAAAAAATCTTGCTCTTGGCCTAGAAGGCGCAAAGAGCAGTGACACACCCCAGGAGAGAAGCAACAAGATGTGTGGGAGCAGGGAAAGATGACTTGGGAGGATAAGAGCCACGAGACCCCCTGGAGCCTCAGTCCCATGGAGCTCAACATGGTTAAACACAATGTTTTCAAGGCAGGCTCTTGCCTGCTCTTTCATTTCATTGGTAAGGTGCAAGGGAGGTAAAGGAGGAAGGTAATGTGGATTAGTTCTTTTAAATAGCCAGGAAAGCAGAAGCCCTTGCCATGTTTTGGAAGCCCAGCATTCCTTAATGGACAACATAGGGTGCAACATAGGGTACCTGGTTCAGTTGCCTGGGGAGATATGGGAAGCTCTGGGAGAGCCTTCTCCTTTTTCAAATTGGAAGTCTGGGAATGGGCAACAAATTAATGGGCAATGTTTCCCTTAAGTAATGAGAAAAAAAGTGAATTACTGCTGAGGTTTCCATTCTGCATCAGCAGGAAGCCATTTTTCTACTCTGGTCAAAGATGTTAAGTAATATTTGGCACATGAGGACAGCACTGACATTGTGCATTTCTATCACATGGTCTTGAGATTGATCCCATTTACTCATTCAGGCTTGATTCTGCAAATATGTAGGTAGGTTACCTGCTTATTCAATGGTCCCTGGGAATGATTTAGTGGATTTATGAAAACATCCATGTCAGAACCTCATAGCCCCAGAGGCATTGAGGAAAATATACATCTGGAGCTGTGAAGATTGATATTAGTTGTGACACTTCTATTAGGAAGGTAAATGACAACATTTCTTAGATATGAGAATTTACAAAATGAAAATGCCAATGTAACTAATAAATCTTGAAACTATTTTCTCATGACTAATTACACCTCTGAAAGTAAATGTGCAGCTGTAGTTACCAAGTGATGGGGAAAATTCAAAGGCCCATAATACACTTTAACCATAATCATCCTTTCTGCCAGTAGAAACCATGACCTTTCACTGCTGAAATATATAGAAAAGCATAAAGAATATATTAAAGTAGTGACACTGTGGAATTATGCAGGTTCTAAACAATCATGGAAGAAGAAGGCAAAAAATCTGAAGTAGGCAAGTCATTTGGGAACTTGGCAGCTAATTCATTCTGACTCTTGCACTGCATTTCTTAAGTTCCCATACACATTGTGTTTCTAAGGCTAAATCCTGTTGGCCCTTATCAGCTCACATTTAAGGGTTAATTTACAGACCCTCTGTCCTGAAGAACATGGTTCATTGTTCTTTTCACAGCTGCATAAAACATTGTAAATGTTTTTTTGCAAACAATATTGGAGTAGAAAATAAAAGGCAAATCTTACAGGAAGACCAGTTTTTTAGTAGTGAGTCTGGATTCTGTGACAGTGAAGTAGCTGAACTTGAGGGTTATACATACCTGACTGAGCCAGTAAGGCAAATTGACAACTTGTGTGTTTATACAGCTTTGTATTTATATATTCTTTCCCAAATTCATGTCTCTTGCTGGCTGTGAAATAGAAGCAGATACAAATAGTTAAACTCCTTTGTCCAAATTCTGCTGTTATCTGTATTAACTATTTTTTCCTGACCTGTGCAGGACCCCCTGACCTAGCCTCTCAAATGCTGCCTCTACAAGATGCCCCTAGTGAGGCCCCTCTTGATTCCTGGAATCTAACCTTCTTTCAGAAGAGTCCAACAAATACTTTCCAAATTAGGGCTATTCAACCACCCCTGCCCAGAGTCACAGAACACAATTACCAACATGATTTATCTGAAGAATTTTCAACTCTTGAACGTACTGTGGTGATATTTGCTGACGGTATTCTTAGCATGCATGGGAGGAATGGAGCATTTTGTTAATATGTATCTGTAAGGTAAGGTGTGTAGGATATGGCCTTTTCAGTTCCCTGTACTAATGTTAACCTGGCATGTTAGAAGCTATCCTGTGTTTACAAAAATAATATGGCAAAGGCATTATGAAAGAAAGCCAGAAGGATTCTGTATGAGAAAAGGAAGTTCTTGGCTAAAACTGTTGTTGCTGACACTACTCAGCATGAGGGGAGCCCCCACAGCTCTGGAGACATGGGATGAAGCCACACACTGGCTCCCATCAGGACAATCCACACAAGTATCTAGCCCTTCACCACAGCTCTGTAATTTGAAATGCAGAGGAAGAAAAACTACAGGATTAAGACAAAGGAAGACAGAAAATTTTTCAGATTTCCAAATGTGGAGAAAAGAGACCTCAGCTACGTTCCAGTGCCTAACTAGTACTACTTCCCATGACTGCATCATGATGAGCATCTCACAATGCACTGCAATTCTTCCCTGCATGCAAGTGCATCAAAATGGCACAAAATCACATCAGATTTTGTGTTTGTTTCTCAGTTTGAGATAAAACCATTTGCATAAATATTCTTATAAAACTTTTGGGGTTTTTATCTCTTGTATTTATTAGGGCATACTAGCACCACAGTAATTATATCAATGCAATGATACCAATCAAAAGTTCTGATGAAACAGCTTGCACAGATCCAACTTCATTTGCAATTTCTGAAGGAAGTGCAGAGAGCTTGATATCAATGTTTTCCCAAAGGGCAGAATTATCTGAAGTGCAGGGTGGGGCTGAAAAGGGCAACAACTTCAGACAGTCATTAACATTTTAGAAAAGGACAAAATGCTTCATACCAAGTAAAGGTAAAAGGCCACAAATACTGTTTAATCATCTATGCAGATATTGGTTTTGCCATAGGAATGCTTTGCAATTACAAATGGAAAGGCAGATTGTACACTGAAGGGAGGTCCTCAATTTTCTTTTAACATGGGTTTCACACTATGGAAAGCCTGGAGCATTTTGTATATATGAGCTCACTGAATGGAATCACTACCAGAAAGATGCCTTACCAAGTGAAGAAGATGGAAGATAGCAAGAAGAGTCTGGCACCTGCTAATTCTGTTGTTAATTTTAATGTTATTTTAATTGCCATCATGGAGAATGGAATGAAGAGTCTGAGGCCCAGTCCTGTTCTCATAACATTTTATGAGAGGTTTGGCACCAGCTTTCATGAGAACAGGACTGGGCGTCATACCTTCATATACTAGTAATGTGAGAGGGACTGCCAGAATCTGTATCATCTGAAGTCAGATGGCCTCTGTAAATTCAGCAAATGTGCAGAAGCCAGCAACAGGAGAGGAACTGCAAAGATGAATTCAAAGGGAATTGCCTATAGAAGTGAGAGAATGGCTGTTAAAGCAGCAGAATTACGACTGATTTGAATTAACTGGGGTATAAAAAAGCTGAATATTCTGCCTACCATGCTGGGAGAAACTTAAGAGAACCTCACTCAGGTTTAGGAGACTGTAAGAAAAAGAAATAAACTGAAATGTGACAGATTAAAAAAAAAAAATCCCACCAGAGAACCCATAAAACACCAACAAAAAAACAAAGCCAAAAACCACAGACTGAGCTCTCCTAAAGCATCTTCCAAGATTCTTAGGTATTTGAAATCAACAAATTCTGCCATATGGAACGCAGAAGTGTCTCAACAAAAATGCCCTAGGAATACAATGGCTTTTATATGCATGAAAAACAAGACAGAGACAGATTAACTCACTGCAAGTGAAATTGAAGACCCTCAGCCATGCGGTGTAGGTTTCTTCACTGAAAGGGTGGTCAGGCACTGGAACAAGCTGCCCAGGCAGGTGGTGGAGTCACCCTCCCTGGAAGTGTCCAAGAAACAACAATGGTTTAGCTGGCAAGGTGGTGTTCAGGCACAGGTTGGACTTGATGATCTTGGAGATCTTTTCCAACCTAAATGATTCTGTGAGTGAAAGCTCCTCAAAGACCGGAGGGGGAGAGAGGTGTCTTTGTAGACAATGAGTTTCTTTCTTCAAGAAAACATCAACACACTAGTGAAAAAGAAAGAGCCAGAGGAAAATGGGGCAACACACCCTGAATCTGCTCCCAGGAATACAGAAGCCAGATGTCGGTTAGCAACTGAATGATGGTGCTTACAACTGGAGAGGCAAACACTCATTCCTGGACTTCTTCCAATACATGAGAATGCAAAAATGGATAAATAGAGAGAGTGAAGATAAACAGAAAGTATGACATGGTGAACAAGGCCTGGACAATGCAAAGCCAGGAGGGATATCTGCTCACACAAGATGTCGTGCACACTGGACTGACAGCACAGGTAAATCTGACCTCACCTGTACACATTGAACTGAAGTGGCCATGGGGAAGCTTGGACTCATGCTGATCATGCATAAAAATTCAGATTTAAAACTTGACACAATTACTTTGAATAACAGTAATACTCTGCTTGAAGAAGTGCATGCCTACTCCCAGACTGACATCAGATGGAATGTGGAGCAGGACAGCAGAGAAAAGAGGAAAAGATCTACCTATATCTCATGTTTCTGCTGAATCAAGACAGTGAAACACAGAAGATAAATGAAAGAGATCAGGAAAGATTGGGGAATGAAGTAAGAGCCAGAAAGTGGAGGGTCAGCAAGAAACCTGAACCACCATCAGAACATCTTAGGCGAAAACAACGGGCTAAAGAGAAGGAGCAATCAGAGAAGATACCCTTACAGTGGACACAGAAATCTCAAAGCAAGTGAATGGATCTGGGGCAGCGAAGGGATTAAAAAGAGCCAAGAGCCTAGAGGATGCTAGATAACATGCAACAAGAGGAGAGAAAGGCTTCTGGATGATACCTTAAAGGAAGAAAAAAATGGGTACAGGCAAGTAGTGGAAATCAAAGAAAAAAAGACATCACTGGACAAGTGCTGATGACTGTGTAGGACTCCTAGGCAGAACAGGATACCAAAAAATACCACTATAGGAAAGGCAATCTGTCATGCATGAAACAAGTGAAATGCAAAGGCTTTATGGGAACTCAGGAGCAGCTTTGGAGGCAACAAAGCAGGGAGGGTTACTGTGAGACACAGTGGTGAGAACTCCAGGAGGAAAACAGCAGGTAGTCCCAGGGCTAGAGATAGGAAAAAGCAAAGGAGAATGGAAAGGAGAATTAGAGGATGAGTGAGAGGAGCTCTTTGGGTAGGGGACAAGCTACAGGAAGAGAATAGGGAAGCAGGAAGGCAACAGAGGATGTGGCTAGAGAAGAACAGAGAGCAGGTCCCAGGAGAGGAGCAGGTAGGTATAGGACAAGGGGCTGTAGAAGACAGCACGGATTAGGAGCCGTGAGCCATGCTGGCAGCAGGAGCTTGCTTATTCAGCAAGTCAGGCAGTAATTAATTAAATCAAGGCAGGCAGCAATCAGTCAGTTAAATCGGGTAACAATGACTCAATTAAGTTTAACTGGGGAACAATGAATTTATTACATCAAACCAGGGAACAATGAACCAATTAAATCAGCTGGAAGCCTCCATGGGTCCATCCAGAGCCTGGGCTAGGTGCCACCGGGGTGGGGACTCGCTGCAGCCGCCTGCTCCAGGAGAAACATCACCACAGCAACTGAGCATCGCTGCTGACAGCCCTGCTTGTCCCCTCTGCCCAGAGCGAAGAAGGACACGGCAGTCTACAGCCAGTCTGATGAAATATTTGTAATAAACCAAAGGGGTGGGGAGATGGAAACTGTCAGCTTCCAAATTAGCAATAGTGTTGCAGAAATTACTGGGCTGCCTAAGGACGAAGAAAGCACTGCCTTTTAAATCAGGCTGATGCTGGATATCTGGAGCTGTCAGCTTAAGAAATTGAGAGGCTTTGATGGGTGCCTGATGATGATTTAGTCTATCCTAACAAGCATGCAGGAGAGGTACACTTTCCAAGGACACCCTGGAAGAGCATGGCTATGTACTGAAACAGCTGCCCATGCCCATTTTGACGTTTTGCATAAATTATATGGATTGGTGTGAGTCAGGCTGATCATGTACTGGTAGTACTAAGAACAATTTTCATCTTCTTTTGTTGGTTCCCCATATCATTTGGTATTTAGGTGGTTTGGTTTAGGTTCGGGATTTTTTTGTATTTTTTTTTCTCTCCTGTTCCTTCTTCTATCTCCACAAGCAGAGGACATCACTAAGATCACTGAGTTGCCTTAGCAGGAAAGCACCCAGTATGTTTCTCCAGGGATATTTCACGCATATCAGTTAACTGAAAATAAAAAAAGGAAGGGTCTCATTGATGAGGACAACCTGAGGTCAAAAAGGCGAGGGAGACAGCCATCTACCCATTATTCAAAGGAAGTGCAATCCTAATGTTTCTCTAAGGGCACCTGTAAGGCCCTTGCAGGTGAAAAAATGTACTGCTTTTCAAGGCAGTACAAATGCTTGAGGTGCTGCAATGGTTAATAAACAGGGATATTACATGGGCAACCTTTATCTTACTACACGTGGTCATTAAAGTAATTATATTGAAAAGGAAATGACTCTTTTGGTGTTAGTTCTGGCTAGATGAGGTCCTGGGATTTGCCCAGAGTGTGTAAATCAGGGCCAACACAATCCCTGTAGGAATGCTGACCAGTAAATTAAACTGAAAATAAAAGCTGAAGAAGAACAGCTTCTTGAGCAGCATAAAAGGATGGGGCTTGGTCCAAGACTTCGTATATATTATCAGTACCTTGTGTATCCCTGTTGTCCCCTAATAAATGCGCCACAGTACAACGTGAACTTTGAGACACACTGGCACAATAGTTTCATGCTGAAGGACTGGACTTAATTTTCTTTTCCCTGCTCTGAACTGCTAAATAGTCAGAAGGCAAAAAGAGTCTAATTAGAGATGTGAAGGTTTGGAAAGGAACCAGAAATTTTCAAGAAGAAAAACCTCCTGCTTCCAGTCTGCACCACAGTGTTTGAGCAGCTGTCTGCCATGGAAAAATGGAAAAGCAACTTCCTGGGGTTTGTTTTTTCTCTTCCTCTTTTATCCCTTCTGAATAATATTAAGACTGAGCAGTTGGACCTGATCTTGTACAAATCTTCAGTCTAATGAAGTACATAAAAATTAGGTTAAAATTTCAGTCAACAGTTCGAGTCATTTCAGACTCTGGTTTATTAATGCTCAGAAGAAAAACTTGACCTATGCCAATATTTCAAAAAGCATAATTTAAATGCTCCACAGGACAGTCAGTGATTGTGATTATGACCTTGACTGTGATTATGACCTAGATGATGACATGCACTATCAAAGAGATTGATCTTATAAATTTGGGCTTTGAATCTAAAGCTACTCTTGGTCAATAGGATGTTGTGACAACTATGTCTATTTAAAAAAAATTATTTTCAAATGGTATTATCTTGTGAGGCATCTAGTGTCACAAAATTTCTGAACCCTGTAACTAATTTTCCTTTTTGTTTATATGTTAGGAATGGATGAGGTTTAAGTTTATCCATCCCTTTTTCTCACATTTTAACTTAAAATTATGTCAACAAACAAAACATAGTTATATGTGTTTTAGTGCACAGCTGTAGCCATTGCAGGAGAAGGGGCTGTCATAATTCAAAAGTTATCAATTCACATGTATTTATTTCACAGTTTTATCAAACAGCAATTTTTATATGCTAGCTAAATAATGCACTATATTTTTATATGCTAGCTAAATCAAATATTCCTTATCTGTAAAGGAATAAGTACAATTTAAATCTGTTTACTAAGTGGTCAATTAGTAAATATATTTCATTTTTACCCCCATAAATAAAGATCAAACGTGATTAAGACTAGAACTTCCAGTCCTTAAATTTCCAGCACTGACACAGGTCTCATTCTTTCTATCTAGTGTCCTTTGCATCATCATTTATAATCAAAGAGGGTGCTGATGCTACTGGGTCAGAGAAATAGCATTCAACAGATGAAAGATGAAAAAATTACCCAGCAGAGGAGAAGCTGGTCTGTTTCTCCCTGCTACTCATTCACCCGGTGCTCTCCACTGTGGTCGCATCTAGGGAACAGATGGTTTGATATCTAATTTTTGAAACACAGACAAACATATCACTTAAGACTTTTTCTTTGCTGCCAGAATTGGATGCTTCTGCCTTGGGAGAAGCACCAGGTGTTGGCTTCCAACCATAACATCCTCCCAAAATCAGTGCAGTGAAGGCCAGACAAGGCAGCTCAGAGAGCTCCACACCACTGCCCATGGCTTACCTCCTTTAGGCAATTTCACAGGGAGACCCATAGGGTCTTGTTTCCTCTGTCTTTTAATGGAAAAGACCTCCAAAATCATCAAGTCCAACCATGCCAACTAAACTATAGCACTAAGTGCCACGTCCAGTCGTTTCTTGAGCACTTTCAGGGGTGATGACCCCAAAAGCCCCCTGGGCAGCCCATTCCAATGCCTGGCCAATCTTTCAGTGAAGAAATTCTTCCTGATGCCCAACCTGAACCTCCCTTGGTATAGCTTGAGGCCTTTTCCTCTCCTCCTGTCATTAACAGGCTGGGAAAAGAGGCCCACCCCACCTCACTACATCTTCCTTTCAAGCAGTTGTATAGAGCAAGAAGGTCTTCCCTGAGCTTCCTCTTCTCCAGGATAAACACACTCAGGTCCCTCGAGCTGTTCCTCATAGGACTTACAATTTTGATTTATATTTTCATAATATTTCTCTTACTGCAAGAAAAACACCCTAAAACCTCTATTTGGTGGCAAACACAGCCTTGAAAAAACAGCACAAAACTTAAAATTCTCTGCTGAAGTTAAATATACCCAATGTTTATAAAGTATTTTGATGTTTTTCAAGGTCACTGAACCAAGTTGGAAGGTGACTGGAGAGAGAGCAACACGATTTGCTGATGTCTCTTCTAAAGCTTTTCTCCCTTTAGGAAATGGGCTTTCCCTTTTGCTAAGTGCAGATGCGTGGCCAGGGCCAGAGCCACCGCCCTTCCTCACACACACCATACATGTGGACCTTGAACATCATCTGAACACACAACTCCCGCAGATGTCACTGAGCACAGGGAAACTCAGGCCTCAGGTATTTATTGCATGTCTAGCTCAACATCACATCTTATACCTTGGGCCTGGTCCTACAGCTGCTGCAGTGAACCAATTTCCCTGGGTTCCCCATGATGGGTATAATTAATGAATGGTCCTGGAGCTAATCCAGCTTTGACCAATAAGTTGGATTAAATGCCTCCTCAGATCTCTTCCAACATGAGTTTTCCTATGGTCCTAACGTACATGTTCCATGGATCTAACTGCAAGGGTAAGAAAGGGTGGTGGAGAACAGATGAGCACCAGAGAGACAGAGGCTAATGTTTAAACCACAGCTGATGACGATTTCTTATCTTTCAAGTATTAGACTGTTTGTGCAAGAAATTTCTACCTCTTCCTCCTGAACATGAAATCAAAATTAAGTAACTGACTTTTACTACAGATTTTCTCAGAAATTATAAGTATTCTAGGAAGTGGAAAAACAAGGCAGTAGAATTCAATTGGAAATCATTTATCATTCAAGTCCTTGTACTCTGAACAAGCATAAACACATGCGTTTTTCACCCAAAGTCTGAGCAAATGTCCTGTTTGTCCAGTTGTGGTGCACGTTTTCTTTGGAAATTTAGTTAAGAGGTTTACAAACCACTTATTTAGTTTGACGTGCCTGTGGGCAAGACAGAGTACCGTTTTGGGCAGGGATTTTTGGACCTAAAGTAAATTGTTCCCTCAGCAACTGTATTCCTTGGAAACAGAAAAGTTTCCAAAATAGGTCTTTGCACTGGCAAATATCTGCAGCTCCGTGAAAGCCTGCGAGTCTGCAGGGCACTGCTGTAGCATTTCAATCGCACTTGGAAAACAAACCTCCAAAAGCCACAAACTACTGGCTCTTCCCTCTGTGTTTGGCCAGCAACTCTTTTAATGATTTCCAGGAGAAAAGACCTGGCTTTTTTCTGTCCCAAGGCCCTTCTGAATACCTGAATTCCTCAAGATGGAAACACGACCCTGTTATCTCACATAGATATGCGTTCCCCCTGAAACCTCCCCATTACCTCGTATCTGCTGTTGCCCTGATCTCCCTTCCCCTCACGCTCTCCCCCTACCACCCCAAACCAGCCCCTGGCAGGGGTCGGACGGGGGCGTTTGCCCCGGGGCGGCCACAAGCCCTTCCCACCCCTTATTTTGGCTGTTTCCCCCTCACGTTGGAAGCCCGCTGACCACAGAGCCCCCTCCCCGGGGCACAGCGGCGAGGATGGGCGCCGAGCTCCGCCCCGGCTTCCCCACCGCCTCCGCGGGCGGCCGGAGGAGCGGGGCGCGGGCGGNCGGCGGGGCAGGTGGCCCCGGGCAGGTCCCGCCGGGCAGCCGAGGCCACACTTGTTGCGCTCCAGCGCGGGGCCGGGGCCGCGGCAGCGGAGCCGGGAGCTCTGGTGGCGCTGCCCGCCGGGGAGGGAGCGGGGCCGGGCGCGGAGGCGCCGTGCGCGCTGCCCACCCTCCCCGGCGGGGTTTGCCCTGCTCCGTGTGGGCGCTCTCCGCTTCCGTCCCCAGCGAGAGCGACACCGGGAGAGCTCGAACCCCGCGAGCGGTTTGGATTGGGAATGCTCGTGTGTCTGTTGGTTACGCGTTTAACTTAAAACGAGCTCTTTATTCACGTCCCAGCAGCTCTCTGTAAGCGCGTTATGTGAAGTACGTACGAGCAGCACCAGGCAAAATCAAGGCTCCTGCAATTACAGGTAATTTGCGACACGCCTATAGATGTTAAGAGAGCTGCGGGAAGGTAAACAGCTTGCATCAGTAAAACTGACAGGTCCTGTGAGTGTCTGATCACACACTGGAAACATTCCTTAGAATTACAGGGGGAATAGGAAATGGGGTGTGAGTCAGAAATAAATGTATTTCTGAGTATCGGGGCTGGATAAGACTGCACAAAGAATGAGTACTTAAGGCCTTAAATAAAACACGACGGACATGCTGGAGTAAGGGCAGGAGTGCTTGCTTAGCTAGCTCCTGGCACTAGCTGGTAGCTGGGCATGTTCTGGGCATGACTGTTTTTCGGGTCATTGGGCTTTCCTGCATTGGGTGGTACTTTCACAGTCTCTCCTGTTGAAGAATCTCTCCCATGTTCCCAACAGAGGAAGTTATTTCCTTGTCTTGTACTCCATTGGTTTTCACCATGTAGCCTGGAAATCACTTTGAGAGAACAGGCAGAGTGTTGAAAGAAGGAAATGTCCATTTATCATAAGAATGCTCTTTTAAACCCAGTTTTTATAACTTTGATCATTAATGGGATTAATGGCTGTGACCTGTATGAAATACTATGAGGGTTTGGGTCGAGATTCTGTTTGGGATTACCACAGTGTATGTGCGTATACTGAGTCAAAAGCAGAATAAAATGTATTTTCATCCTTGATTTTGTTAAAGGAGTTACGTAATTTCTAACGTCTCTTGGCTTCCGCTGCTCAGCATGGAAGCCCTACTTGCCAGGTATATCCTTTGAAGAGTCCCAGAGAAAAGACAGTAGGCAAAAAGATGTGCTTATGTTAGATTTATCTTAGAGAATAAGGCAATGGTCAGACAAGCCTTAGCCTGGAAGAAGGAGGTACATCCATGTGTCAACTAGGCATTGCAATGTAAATTTCCAGGTGGGCTTTCCAACACATTTCCAGAGCCATGAGATGACTTCTCTACGGCATGTGTCAGGGTTTCCAGGAGATTTCAGACAGTCCCCACAACTGTCAGTCTTATAATTGGTAGGACTGCATATTGCAGAGCTTAAAAGTGGAACAGTAAAACCCCATGAATTAAAATACTTCTGTGGAGAAACTGATTCTGTCCTGACAGGGCCAGTTCTCTCAGTTTGCTGAAGCTGGGCCTCTGAGGCCTCTGACAGTGTTGCTGATTTGCATCCCTTGATGCACAACCCAAGCTGCTGGGCAGCTTCATTTATGTTGTGCAAAGAAAAGTAATTTTACAGTGGAAAAGGTATAGCAGACCATCTCAATAGCTGGAAAAATAGTAGCACTTTGAGCTATATGTACAAGTTTTTCATAGCAGTCATTGCATAATTTCAGTTGGTACTTGTGAGTAAAGAGGATGCTTTTACAAGTTGATTCTTGTGAACAGTTTCAACTGAATCGTTGGTCCCAGACAGTGCAAGAAGTAGGAGCATGGGCTGAAGCTGTTTCTTCTTTTGATGTTTTCCCTTGTTCTGTTCCTTAGTGATTTTGTTACTTAATGGTGATTGATGAGATATCTGAAAGGAGAACTGTGACTCTTGCCTGGCTAAACACTAGTTTGTGTAAGGAAAAACTTGAAGTGATGATATTTGAAGCAAGATAACATGCTGTCAAAACAGCAGGAATGTGGAAAAAGAGAAACACGTCTCCTATTAGTTGATAAAAGAATGTTGAAACTTATTCTATTCCTTATCTCACACCTACATTTCTTCCTGTAACAAGAGTTTCTAAAAGGAAAAAGTTGCTTTTGACTTTACTCTTGATGAGTGAAGTAACAAAATACATGCTCAAGGAAAAGCTGCAGTGCAGTATCAAATCTTGGCATTTGTAAGTTTAATGAGTGTTTCCAAAAGGGCCCAAGTTCTGTGTGTGAAGGAAGTCAGTGGCTTGCTGATTTTATAGGAAATGTTACATTGAAGCAGGAGCAAGCAGATTTGTAGAGGGGATGTAGACATTTGCCTAGGTGTAGGGGGATGGAAATAGGAATTAGGTAACAGGCTTTAAAACAAAAAGCAACATAAAAATGTCATAACTAAAAAGTTATTTTGATGACTGGGAGCAGGGTTCAATATCTCTAAAACTTTTTTTAAAATACAGGAAATAGGACACTCGTATCAACGAAGACATAGTCCTGGGGAATTCGGCTTTCTTCCAAAGCAAGAAGCTTTAAGCACACTTTGAAGGAAGGGTTTACATGGGAAAATGGCTGAGACAGGCTAAATTCTAATAGGACTTGTGCTGTCTTGTTACGCCTTCAAGTGTAACCTCTGATTTCCTGTTTTGTACGAGTGGAATGAATTTTGTGCAGAGATGTTCTGGAGTATAGTAATCCTCCAGTTACCCTTGCAGGCTAGTGAAATAGGTATGGATATTTCCAAGCATCCTTGGAAAATGACTGAAAACTTATGTGAGGGCATGAATAATGCTGTAAGGGTATCATTGTGGGTAGAAACGGAACCCTTAAATGCTCTTGATATTTAAGTAGCATAATTTTTTAGTAACTACATACAAATTGGGTCCTAATCTGTTTGGTTTCTCTGGGTTTCATGCTGAGTTTAATTAGAGCAAAGAATGCCTCCTGTTTTCCTAAACTTAAGTAGAAGGAAAGAACAATGCTTGCAGTGTTCAGACCTGCAACTGTCAGAGGTTTCCTGTTGCTGATTAGTCTTTGCCTGTTCTTGTGTCAAATCGGACATACTGTAATCCCTCTGTCACAGTTCTCCTCTCCAGTTTCCACTCTGATCTAGAGATAGGTGTTCAGAACAAAGTTTAAGAGCTACTAGAGAGAATTGCATAGGCTTTTGTGATTGTTACACTGTTCCTTTGAGCTTTTTCAGCTTTTTAGGAAAGAAGTAGGGTTGTTGATATTCCAGAGTCTTCCAGCTGCTTACTCCTTGAAGTTTTTAATATACTACTGTAAAATTAAAATAGCTGGAAGCTACCTATTAAAGGATTTTAGTTGCCAACGTCTAAGTTCAAAGCTTTGTCTTCTTGCACTTTGAACTCTGCATTAAAATGCATTAAACTCTGCATTAAAAGCAGTGTAGGGAGCTGCATTCTTTTTCAGGTGTCAGAAATATCCTGGAATATTGAATTCAAGCTCTGTGCTTCCAGCTTTGAACTGGTACTTGTCTGTCTTGGTCCTCTGAGTCTGTGAAGCTTGTAATTGCAGTGGAGCATTTCAGGAGAACAGCCCTGTGAGATGGTGAGATTTTTGTTATCTCTAGTTTAATATCTGGGAAACTGAGGCATGGGACAGACTGACAAATTAGGTAGGAAGTCTGAACAAGTTAACAAGTGTTTGCTGTGGCCTGTGTACCAGCCTGTCTTGGTGAAATAAAAGGATGCTGTCTTTTGGAAGATGTTAATCTGTATTTATTAGAATATCCTTGCTTCAGCCTTGGCAATGCTGCTGTTCTTGTGGTACTACAACAATACTAACTCAGCAACAGGAATAACAAAATCTACACACTAGCAATTAAGTGCTTGCTGTAAACTAGAAGCCAGGTTGGTAGGGTGGAGGCATGCTGATGCGAAACTGCTGAAACCCAAATTAGTGTGTTCTTCAAATCTGGGTAACGACACAGCATTATACAGCTCTAGGACACCTCGATGCTGGTTATCAGCCCCTCTATGAGCCACTGCTCCCAGTGCAACTGTTGAGATCAACACCTGAAGGGAAAGTTGTCTCAGCAGCACCTTTGAATACATGTTGGACCTCAACATGCAGCAATATTTCTTGTGCTGAGTTGGGTCATAAAATAATTTTGGTAGTGATTTTGCATCTAATAGTTTAGATGTTCTAAAGCTTTTCTATGATAAAAGTTCTGCATTAGAATTGCCACTCTCAGGGATGAGTTACCTTTGTCCCCTGCTTGGGAGGCAGGCACAAGCACTTGAGACCAGTGCTTTTTTGCTTAAAGATTATCTTGGTTAACACATTCCCACATGGGATAAAGTGACTTTTGTCTTGGCAGACTGCTGATCTTTTATCAGTATCCAGAGGCACTGCTGAAAGTGTTGGAATATCACACTAAACTGGTAACTCCTGGTACACTGTACACTAAAATTCTGATAGAGGGGGAGTCATTGTGAACACCCTCTAAATTTCTTTTTAAATCCAGTACAGTAAATAAATTGGTATCCAAATTGAAGGCAAGAAGGGTATAATCTTTCTCTGAATTTATGTGTAAATTAGGAGTCTGTGGACCTCTTCTTGAATGGGACTCCTAGATGTTCCTATAGCGTAAGCATATATTGTAATACTTACTAGTGACTACTTTTTTTGCTTGATAATATCCTTTAGCAGAAGCACCATATACATATGTGACAGAGACATATCTTCTGTTGTTTTCTCACCTTCACTGTATTCTAGTTGTGGATTTAGCCACTGACTAATGATTTTCCAGGATAACAGTCTTTTACAGAGGAAAGTGGTGTCTGTTAACAAGCTAGCTGTACTCATAAACAGGGCAGCTCAGTGATAATTGTCCTTGGTGTTGTGAATTGCAGGGATTTTCACTGGGTGCATGCACTGTGCTGTGATTGCGGTTTAATGTAGGCTTACAGGAGCTAGCTTTAAAGTAGAAAGTAGTCTAGCCATGGCAGCACAGAACTCAAAATACTGCCCATAAGCTGTAGAACTACAGAAATAGTTAAGCTCTAGTTCTTCTCGTGCTGCTGTCTAGCTTACTAGTGAAAAAAAAAACCCCAAATCAACAATAAAAAAAACAAACCCCAAAATGAAACACCTGTTTGTGTGGCTATGTTGTGTGATCATGTAGAACTGTTTTTCTTGTAACTTAACGTTTCAGTCGAGCATGGTGATCTTTTATGATTGTTTTTAACTGTTACTGTAACAACCATAAACTATTGTGGTCCTTTAACTGTTGAAATGAAACAGAAGGTGCTGCTAGGAGTAGAACAGAGATCTATGCGGAGGCTTGGAAAAGTTTGTTTTCGTGCCCGTTTGCAATTTTTGTGAAGGAGAATTTAAAATTTACTGCACTCCCATGTTAGAAATTATTTTAAATGCTTGGTTACTCAGCCTCACTAACTTAAGCTGTCTTCTGTTCTTCCCAGTTTCTGTCTTTATAACGAGTCCCTATCCTCATTGCTACTTTACATTTTTTCCCCAAAATTCACCTGAAGCTTTCATATCTTCAGTGTATTCTTGTAGTGTGCTGTACTTCTAAGACCAGCAAACTAGGTAGGTCCTTGACTGTATACATACTGTCATTTCTGTAAGCATTTGGCAGGATTTGCTCACACAGAAATAGTAGCTGGACTGGCTTTATAAAAATAGGACTTACCAACCCATTAAAGGGATGTAATTTTCCTGCTTTGTTCTCCTTTGGTCAGCAAGACAGTTAATATTTTACTTGCTAGAAAAAAGGAAAACAAGTATGTGAAAGAAAGATAACTTATGATCAAGGTTCTAACTTTTGAGCGAGTAAAGAGTAAATGAGCCATCACATCAGTACAGGTAGCCCTGGTGGGGTGTTCAGTTGGAGTGATTTGCACTGGTAGCTTTAATGGTGCAAAGGGCCATACTTGGTTAACTTAAATTCTGCTTGGATCACTGTGTCTGTTTATTGGAGAGGGGTGGACACTTTGGCAGTGTCTGAATTGCCTTCATTGGATCCTCTAAGTTGCATTAAAGGGAGCTGTTTAAAGCCAGCTAGTAAGGGGAACACTGTGGCCAAAGTATTTGGATGGAATTCAGGCTGCCTGGATATGGCACTACAGTCTTAGATGTGCCACCTTTCAGGGAGAAGATAGCAAGACTTCACTGGTGTCTGATCAGTGCCTGTAGCACTCTGGAGTGATCAGAGGTCATATGACTCTCCACCAGTGCCTAAACAAGCCTGAGAGGCCATGAGCAAGAAGGGGCAAAGGTTGGTGACTTGCTTGGCAAGCAGTGAGAAGAATAGTGGATGGTGGCAGGAGGAGCTGAAGAGATAGCTGAAAGATTTGCAAAGGTATGTGGGAAGGGTGAAGGGAGGAGGGTTTGGGCAGGTATGAAAGACAAAGGCCTTTTTGGAAAGGAGAGATGTCACTACAAGACTCTGGGCAAAAGGCTGTCTCTTCAAAGTGGGGTGGCTTTTTCTTCTTTCTTGATCCAGTTACTGACATGCCTTTGCTAGAATTGAAGCACAGTTTTTTGGCTTAGGAAGCACAATATACTCTCAGAGAAGATGGAGCAAGTCAGATGAAGAGAAGTGTGTATTATCCTCAGCACTAAAGCTTTGCCAGCCCCTCTTCTCCACTGACTGCTCATTCTTATCCATGCTGTCCTTTTCAGATCATCTGTGGGTCTGTGCTGTAGATTGGCGAAATGGATCAGGTTTAAAAAAAACCAAACAAAACATATTAGTCCTGGGAATAACTTAAGAACAAGTCACCTGCTTTATAATGCACCTTCAAAAAGTCACAGGACATGCACTGCAGTGTGACCTCAGGAGAAAACAGGACTAGGGGAGCTTCTTGAGCTGACTAACTACGCACTGGGGAACTTGTATTTTGAATCCCCTTCTGCAAAGGGAGAAGGAAACAAATCCATGTGAAGTTATAACAAAATGGCAGCACTGCTGGTGTGCAGTGAGATGTGAAGCTATGAAACAGGGCTTATGAGGAGGGGATACACAGGTTTCACTTTGCAAGCTTTTCACTCTGTAAGAAGCTGGTTGACAGGCAGGGAGAAAAAGATAGAATGACTAAGAATGTAAGGACTGGTAGAGTTGTAGATAGGTGAATAATGTGCGTAAGAGCACAGTTTGTGTGGTGCCACTCTTCTACAGGATATCTTCTCAAACATTCATAAGAATTTCTAGTCATAATACTTAGTTGTAGTGTCATTTTACAAGTACTGTAATTGTCATATGTGTGTAATAATAACAGAGAACACAAGAAAGTTGTAACTGTTCCTCTGTTTAACAATACCATAATTGCCAGGGCAAATTCTGAAAGAAAGGTTGATCTCATTTTTCATCGGTCAGATCACAGAAAAAGGGGTGGAAACAAATAGTTAAAAATCTAGCTGACATGCTTAGTAAGTATCTCTGGTATTAAGGGTCTTTCCTGTGTCCTCATAGGGTTGTTAACCTACAGAGACTCTGTATGCTAATGAAAAAGATTCTTTCTTGGAAAAAATAACTTCGCATGATAACAAGGTAAATCTCTTTCAGGACTAGCCCATATAGATTCTGCATCCTGAAGGAGGCTCAGGAAAAGTTCTCTGCAATCTGAAGAAGATCTTTGATTTCCCCCTTGGTTGTCAGCTCCTGGAGTATAACAACATTCAGTCAACCAGCAGGATCTGAGGGAAATGTAGTTTATGGAACTAGTGAAAGAGATTACATTTAGATCCCAGTAACTCAAGGAAAAGATAGTCTTGTGTTGCGTAACAATTGTGTCATCATTTTCTCTGAGGTGTTGTGTACTTTGACTGATGCTCTGTATTACTGTATGTGACCTACTGATTCTGTGTAACTCGCTGTAAACCAGAAAGGTTTTTGACCTTACTCAGAATGGGAGTGTGACGTGGAAGACAACTACAAAATAGTGTCATCATTTTCTTCCTCATGCAATATGATCCAGATCAGAGTCAGGAAGATCTAATTATTGATACGATGACCTTTTTGCCAGTAGCTGCTCTTTAAAGCAGCTTTGAAAAGGTGATTTTGCTTATTGGTGCCTTGTGCTGTAAATACCAAAGAAAGTTTGCATCTCTGAGATGCAAACAGATTAACAAAGTTGTGAAATAAAAACTTTCATTAGGAGTTTCAGATCTGTGAGTACTCTTAGAGGGTCCTGGCTGAGAGGCACAAGAAATGTCAGTTTCTTCAATACACAGTAGCTTGCAAACTAACTTTCTGTAAATCCATCTGAAGCGGAGGGGTGGGGCAAATGGTCTGAAATACCTCTGAATGCTCTCTGTGGAAGGCTGTTTGTGGAAGCTGCGAAAACCCAGACAGTTGTGGTGTTCCTGAGGAGACAAAAAGGTGAAATCCTTAATTCATTATAGTCATAATACTTTGAAACTCACTTGCTGGAAACTATATGCTTCTGTTGAAAAAATCTCCAAGCTACTGCTGGCCTGTCTGAACTCCTCAAATGTTGACTATAGCACTCTTCCAGACTCTGAAATATCTCTCCTAATCTAGGACTAATGCAGTCTGTGTTATGGCGGGGCGGGGTGGGGGGAAGAACCCCAACCTAACAGGCATTGACAATGAAAGAGTCTGTCTAGTTACACTAGGCCCTTTTTGTAGTTAGTGAAGAAAAGCAATTTTGGTATGAATCTTAAACATTGATTTTTAAACATCCAACTTGAGATGGATAATGACCAAGATTTTACCTTCATTGCTTCAAGCTAGTCTGGATTTTGCTTTGACTAAGAATGTAGTCATACTTTTTAAATTGGTGAAGGTTATCCAGATGTAGAAGTCAAATTAATGTGGTGCCATGTGTGTAATCCAGTAATGAAATATTACCTGCTGATATGTGATCAGGTTATTATTTATGACTAGTTGTAGATAACCCCACTGCGTCAACAAAATATTACCGCAGCCAGTGGATGTGCTACAATTACATGATACTGCCTTTATTTTAAACCACATGCTTGATGGTATTTGTTTCCTGTCTTGATTAATCTTATTTGTCTTCTCTTAGGTCAGAAGATTGAAACAAGACAATGGATTGGGGAGCTCTGCATACCATTTTGGGAGGTGTAAATAAGCACTCCACCAGTATCGGGAAGATATGGCTCACAGTCCTCTTCATCTTCCGTATCATGATCCTGGTTGTGGCTGCAGAGAGGGTCTGGGGAGATGAACAAGATGACTTTGTCTGCAACACGCTTCAGCCTGGCTGCAGAAATGTTTGCTATGATCACTTTTTCCCCATCTCTCACATCAGACTCTGGGCCCTGCAGCTGATCTTTGTCTCCACACCTGCACTGCTGGTGGCCATGCACGTGGCTTACAGGAGACATGAGAAGAAGAGGCAGTTCAGAAAAGGAGACCAGAAATGTGAATACAAGGACATAGAGGAAATCAGAAGACAGAGGTTTCATATTGAGGGCTCCTTGTGGTGGACATACACTGGCAGCATCTTTTTCAGACTGATCTTTGAAGCCGTCTTCATGTATGCGTTTTATTTCATGTACGATGGGTTCCGAATGCCTCGCTTAATGAAGTGTAATGCCTGGCCCTGCCCCAACACAGTAGACTGCTTTGTTTCCCGACCTACTGAAAAGACGGTGTTCACTATTTTCATGATTGCTGTGTCCAGCATTTGCATTCTTTTAAATGTGGCTGAATTATGTTACTTACTGACAAAATTTTTCCTCAGGAGGTCTAAAAAAGCTGGAAATTCGAAACAGCAATCCAACCATGAGAATAAGGAAGAAACCAAACAAAATGAAATGAACGAGTTAATATCTGATAGCTGCCAGAACACAGTCATAGGATTTACAAGTAGCTAAGGTGGTGTCAGTGCTGATGTTCACTCTTTTTGGGGTGAATGTTTTATTTAAAGGCTGCAAATGAAATCTGTTGTATGAAACAAAGTTGGGTGAGATTATGATGCATAGTGTCAGATGTCGAGTATGTACATGTCTGGAAAAAGTCAGGGCAGCCTAAACATGTAAAAATTGCGTGAGGATTAAATAGGAAGATATGCTTTCCTATGAGTACCCTTACAAGCTGACTATGACAAGTGGGATGCCCACTGCTACCTTCATGCTGACACAGCTCCTGAAAACTAAATGCAACAGCAATAAGAACAAAACTCTTTCCAAGCTAGGTATTCTAGTATTACAAGATGTTTTGTAATAGTGATAGTTTTTACTTGTGAACTGATGATTAAAATATTTTTCTAAAACCTAAGTTTCTATGTTACTTAAGGTGTTATAGTACAAAACCGTGTTTTATTTCTTAACCAGGCATATGCAGATGAACCCTGTAATACCATATTCATAGGGAGGAGGCAGCAATAGGCTACATACATCTTCACAGTTCTGCAAGTGCTGCTTGAGTCTGGACAGGTAGCTTGAGGTGCTTGCATACGCGCTGCTGGCTTGTAGGAGAATTGTATGAAAGCCCACCAGTGTGGATGACTGAGGTAGCTAGATTCTGAATGCAGTCATGCCTAAAACCAGCACAAGAATATAGTTATAGCCTATATAGACTTGTTTAAACATCTAGCAGACCTGGTACTCTCATCAATCTTTTAATTGCATACTGCCAGCTTTATAGTAACTTACATAAATTTATGTAGATGTTTATTTCTCTAATGTATTAGCTGTATTTGTTTCTTTATACTGTATCACATCATGAAACTTTTTTGGTTTTGATTTGTTTGCTTTTTTTCTAGTCGACTGGTGGTGCTGTTATGAGACTAGAGACAATCTGGTTTCGAGGACATGGAAAAGTATTACTGGAAATGGAACAAGTCTTCTGAATAAAAGGCGAACACTTTAACCTTTCTTAAGTGAAGTGAGAGTCTATATGTGAATGCTAGGCAAGATTTTAAGTAGGAGCTTATGAAAAATGTTTTCAGGTAGAGACTCTGCATCCAAAGTGCATGTAACCCCTTCACACCCCTCATTCCCAGCCAGAGTACTGATGCACTAACTCTGTTGTCCATACTCGAATGGAGATGCGCAGGTAACTCTTGAGTACGTGGCAGTATGTGCCTGTGGGAGGGATATGCTGGTGAAAGCAGGGGAGCCTGAAAGTCAAAGATGTGGGTGCAGTGGAAGACCCCAGCTGTGTCTTGTGTGCTTCCTGTTTTGGACCACTTTTCACCACCATGGATACACTGACCTTGGTAGAGCTAAGTTTTGGAGGTTTGTTTTTTGGTTTTTTACAAATGAATTAGCCTTACTGTTTTTCAGTAATGGAGCTACTCTTCTAAGGGGCATAACAAAGAGCATGTATCCTTAGGAGCAGAGATTGTAAGGGTGTCCTTTTCCTCATGTTGTTGTATCACACTTCTTACAGATGCTCACACAGCTCTGTGTGTGTCTGTGTGCTGTAGGTGGGCTTGGGTGTAGTGGTTGTTTTATATGTGACTAGTAAAACCCTAACAGGGAGCAGGCACAAGCAACAAGAGAGAGAAAATACCTAGAGTCAGCTCTGTCCCTGCATGAGGGCCTGAGCTGAGCCCTGTCATTTATCTATTCTCTTCCACTGGCAAACTCCTGATCTTTCCTGCCTTCACAGCACATTTTCTTTTTTAATCACTGTTGTGAAAAGAAATTGCTGCTAGTCTTCTGAATGTGTCTACCAGCAAGCTCGAGGAAAAAGTATACACAAAACTCTGTACTATTAGTGTGTATTGTTTTCTCTGCAGATTTAAGGAAGCTGTTCCCTTAGTGTCAGGCTGTATCTCACCGGGTCACCCCACAGTCTGCCCAGGGACACAAGCATTGTGGTGGATCCAGGGTGTGGAGACACAGCTACTTCTCTTCCAGGACTGTTTCATGGAACAACTTGAGACTTGACTTTCATCCAGAACATGCTGTGGATCAAATGCTGTATTGTGAATATGAATGGAAATCAATTAGTAATTATGCTTGATTGTGTCTCAACTCTTCAGTGACCAGTTTGAAATAGCCCTATGCTAAATGCCAATAAACCTGCCAAACACCTTAAAGTAGATATGTTTTTCTCAAATAGAGGAGGGGTAGTTTTTCTTGGTGTATTATAAAATGCAGGCCTGCAAAACCCCAAATGGGAATATGGTGGTAGCTCTCTAGATGGTTTTTCTTTTCCTGCTCACAGGTTTTCAGTGAGTTCCATTCCAGCAGTTAGTTTTTTCCAGAACATCAGTTCCATGACTGTTTTTCTTTTCATCCTGGTTTAGTGGGCAAAGTTTCAGTGAAGAAATTGTTTGTCTGTAGTCCTTTGTAGGCCAGCACAACTCTGTGTGTGGCCATGCTCTAAATGGATTTGGGTTGGCTGGACATTTCCTGTGTGGTAGCAGGACCTGGTAAGGTGGAGTCTGGCAACACTGCCCTGTTGCTGCGGTGTCCTGGCAGCCAGATGGGTTGGGAACAAATTTGCCAGTCCCTGTCCAATCTACACCAAGGGCAGCTGTAAATCAAAGCGCCAGAGCTGATCCAAGGCTTCACTAGTGCTAAGCCACTGATTGTTGTGACTAATGTGTTTGGCTGCAATATTTTTTCTAATTCTATGTACAACCCTAACTATGGACGTTTTTCCTCTGAAATATCCCCTAACTTCTGTTCCTGTCAAGGTAAAGTCCTGCACAGTGATTGGCCCCAATCGAGCCTGGAGACACTTCAGAGACCAAGTCAGAGAAGTGGGTATTTGCTTTATTCGGTGCACCGGGTGTGTGGGAATTCTTTCCACCAAACACACACACCTCAGTACCTCCAAAGGCAGAGTGTTATAGGTAAAATCATGAATATTCATTACATACCCCAGGATAGGAGTGGTTATACAAATTACTTCTTGTAAGTCATTAATATTACTAACGATTTCTTGTGCTCAATGGCAAAAGGATTCCTTTTGCCCCCTTTTATCTTGATAAGATTAAGGGAATCCACAAGGCCAGAACTGACAGGCACCATGCTGGTGGAAGGGGCAAGAGCTCAAAGAAACAAGGATGGTTGAAGTGCAAATAAATTTGGATTTTCTATTTGACTACTCCTTTCTCAACAGTTTCAGTGCCCTCTTTAAATTATTCCTACTAGATGGCATCATGATGAAATGGCAGCTTTAGTGACTTGTTTCTCCAAGTCACCTTCCCCTGGCTGCTGCATTTTGTGGCCTCAGCAGAGAAGGCAGTTATGCTTAGCAGGGTCATAGTTAACCCTTTCTGCAGGAAAAAGCCAAGCTGCTTTTTTTTTTGATTCCAACTTCTTGTGTCTTCCCAAACTGGCTGAGGCTGGCTGGGGCTGCTCTGAACTGCAAAGCACACTCATCCCCAGACATTCTCTGTGCTTGCCCTTGCTCCTGCGCTGCAGCAATCCCTCCAGGAGAGGGTCTCCCCAGCCCTCTGGATCTCTGACCTACTGGTGACCAGTTTGTACTGTACTGGCACCACCATCCTCCCATGGTAGTTCAGCCAGTTTTCTCTGATGGCAGCTGGCTTAATTGTCTCTGCCCATCCTTGCTGCAGTTCCCCACCCTGTGATTTCTCTTTTGTTATGCCTGGGGTAGAGATTGCTTAAATTGGTTTTGATGCCAAATGACTAATCAGAGCCTCTGGAAAAGCCCTCTTGCAAATTCTCGGCATCTCCTCCCACCCTCTTGTCTTGCTTTCCTCTGCAATAGGCAAGAGCCCTGACCACCTACAAGTTCAGCAGCATTGGCTGTTGGACTCTATTCCTGTAATGCACCATGGCCCTTGACTTCAGCCCCACTGCACACCCTCCTCCAGCCTTCTCTCTTCCTGTCCCATTGCAACTTTGACTTTGTTTTTCCACTGACCTAGGCCCTTCCCAGCAACCCTGCATGCCAAAGTTCTAAAAGTAAATGAGACCGGTTGTTGGATGGTCTGAACCTGCTCTCCTCCTTTTGCACAGTCAGGCTGCATCCCCTACCCCAAGTGCTGCAGCCATGAGCTCTTTGCTGCCACGTTAGAGTCACTTTGGCTCCCCAGCCCCTCTCTTGATGTGTGTTGTGCCAGCCCAGTGCCTCCCCCACCTTGCCCTGCAAGGGCATGCTGAGAAGCACTGCCACAGCCAAAATGAAACTGACCTCTGCTCTCAACTGTGTGTTATATTTTTCTACTGCCATTATTATCTGTGTTCCCCTTACTGAACCAAGGCTGTATTATAATCCTGCTGAAATAAATCTATTTCATTGAATCATAGAATAGTTTGGGTTGGAAGAGACCTTGATGGGTCATCTAGTACCACCCCCTTGCAATGAGCAGGGGTATCTTCATCTAGATGAGGTTGCTCAGTCCCATCAGACCTCGAATATTTCCAGTGATGGGGCATCTACCATCTCTCTGAGCAACCTGTTCAGCGTTTCACCACCCTCATTGAAAAAAATGTCTTCCTTATATCTAATCTATCTAGTCTGAATCTGCCCTCCTTTAGTTTATCATTACCCTTTGTTCTATTGCAACAGGCCCTGCTAAAAAGTGTCACCATCTTCCTTATAAGTCCGTTTTAAGTACTAAAGGGCTGCAAAAAGGTCTTCTTGGAGCCTTCCCTTCTCCAGGCTGAACAACCTTAATTCTCTCAGCCTGTCCTCATAGGAGAGGCCTTCCAGCCCTCTGATCATTTTTGTGCCCCTCCTCTGGATCCACTCCAACAGGTTCTTGTCTTTGCTGCACTGAAGATTCTAGATCTGGATGCAGCATTGCATNCTATCTAGTCTGAATCTGCCCTCCTTTAGTTTATCATTACCCTTTGTTCTATTGCAACAGGCCCTGCTAAAAAGTGTCACCATCTTCCTTATAAGTCCGTTTTAAGTACTAAAGGGCTGCAAAAAGGTCTTCTTGGAGCCTTCCCTTCTCCAGGCTGAACAACCTTAATTCTCTCAGCCTGTCCTCATAGGAGAGGCCTTCCAGCCCTCTGATCATTTTTGTGCCCCTCCTCTGGATCCACTCCAACAGGTTCTTGTCTTTGCTGCACTGAAGATTCTAGATCTGGATGCAGCATTGCATGTGGGGTCTGAGCAGAGCAGAGCAGAGGGGCAGAATCCCCCTCACCATGCTGCCCATGCTACTTTATATGTAGCCCAGGACACAATTGGTTTCCTGGGCTGTGAGTGAACATTGAGAGGTCATGACCAGTGTCTCATCCACCAGCATCATGTCCTCTGCAGGACTGCTCTCAATCCCCTCATCCTACTGATAATTAGGGTTGCCCTGACCCAGGTGCAACACCTTGCACTTGGCTTTGTTGAATCTTGTGAGGTTCCCATGGTCCCACTTCTTGAGTTTGTCCATGTCTCTCAGGTGTGTCAACTGCATCACACAGCTTGGTACCAACTGAAAATGTGTCAAGGGTGCATTTGATCCCACCATGTCACTGATGGAGATATATTACAGAATACTCTGACTTGGAAGGGACCCACAAGGACCATTGAGTCCAACTCTTCAGTGAGTGGCCCATATGAGGATCAAACCCACAACCTAGGTGTTATTAGCACTATGCTCTAACCAACTGAGCTAATCTTAGTGGCTCCAGTTCAAGGTCATCTGCTTCAAAACCCCCTGCCATGGCAGAGGAAAGGGGATATTAAACAGTCTGGTCCAAGCAAAGAAGTGGTCCCTGAGGGACACCACTTTTTACCGATCTCCACTGAGACATTCAACCATTGACCACTCTCCTCTGGATATGACCACCCCAACCGATTCCTCATTTACTGAACAGTATATCCATTAAATCCATCTCTCCAGTTCAGAGAGAAGGAAGTTGTGAGTGGACTGTGCGAAAGACCTTACAGAAATCCAGGTAAATGACACCTGTAGCCCTTCCCTTGTCCTCTGCTGTAGTCACCCCCACTCAGAAAGCCACTGGGTTGGTTAGGCAGAACTTGCCCCTGGTGAAGCTGTGCTGCTGGTTTCAAATCACCTCCCTGTCCTCCATGTGCCTTAGCATAGCTGTGATTTCAGACAGCATGGCCTCTGAAGCCAGAGGGAGTGTCAGAGCTGAGATCCTATGCCAAGCTGGGCACTGCTATCCCCTCAGGTGGGCCCATGGGCAGAGACCACCTCCACCTCAGCGAACTTCCTCATAGGGACATTGCATCAGGCTGCAGTGAGAGCATGACTGGTGTGGCAGCCACAGAACAGCCCTGTGTTGTCAGGCCTGTATTTCTCAACTTAGGCATGTAAAGGCGAATGGCGTCCTTTTCAGCTTCCACAGAACCCAAAAACTGGCTACACAAAAAAAAGATGGGGGTGATGTGCAAATAACACTTCTGCAGTTCCCCACCTGCTTGGCACTGCACGCCAATACTGTTTTGGAGTGCGACTGCTCCTCCAGTGTGCACACACAGCCGGGTGGCTCGGGTGGGCTTCTCCAGAAGGAAGCACCCAGCGCTTTGTCTGACACACAAAGCAATGGACAGGTGGGTCCGTGGGAGGAGAAGACAGGGAGAGGTTCTTGCAGAGCCCTGACTCAGCCATCAAGTCCCAGCAAGGGCCCCAGTCAGCACTGTTTCATCCCTGGCAAGAGGCATATGGACAGGAATGCCGCTCCCTGCGCCTTGTCACCACTGGGCTACCACCTGCCTGAGCCACTGGGACACCCATCATTGCCAGAGTTTGTATTTCAGCCTCCCCACACCCGCCGATGCTGTGAACATCACGTTGGCCCTTTCTGCAAGCTTGCAGATATTTCAGGGCCAGATCCAAAGCTCCTCGCTGTCACTCAGCAAATCCCTGTTGATTCCAAGCAGGCTTGGGCCAGGCCCTTAGGAAGGGCGTAACTCCTTGAAAACACTGCAATATCACTCAGAGGCTTTCTGCACTCCCTTTTTGCAACATCAGGTCCCATTTCACACAGCAGCTATTACCTCCTGGCAGCAGATCTCCAAACGGGATAAGTAATTCCCCTTCAGGCTGTGCAGGCCGAAGAGCCTACACTGATGTGTGGTCATGCTCTCACAAGCATTTTAGCCATTTCCAGTTTCTGCTGGTGGCTGCAGAAAAGACTTTATTACTTAGAGGAGGAGAGCTTCCTAGGATGTTGTGGCTTAACAAAGTCAAGGGCCTCTTTTCTCCGCTGTTTTGCATGTTGGGTAGCCATTTGTGTATGAGCCCATGAATCAGAGAAGCTTGGGATTGCGAGATCAGTAAAGCAGGAAGGTTTTACACCCTGCTGGCTCCTGACCCAACAGGACACAGTCCATGGCAGTCCGGCTATTTGACTTCCTTCAGAGCCAGAGGCAGAGCTGGTTCTGCCCCTAACAGTCCAGAGCAGCATGGTGCAGCCTTCCTGTATTATCCAAACCATGGTGGAGTCCTGGCTAATCTAGTTTCTCCCAGTATTTTACTCTGCCATCCCCTTGTTATAATTTACATGATGCAGCTCTCAGGCCAAGGACCCATCTCACGGATGTCTTTGGGACATCTGGGAAATTTAGGCAAGTATTAAACAATGATGACATCTTATAAAGCATGACCTCAAGAAAGAACCCTTTGATGCCACTTAGGCTATGTGAAAAGCCTGGAAAGAAAAGCACCTGGTGAACCCTGTGGCCCAGGTAAAACTCCCTGTATGTCCCTGGGGCAAAAGTTCACAACAGTGACCCTGGAATGGCTCTTGCAGCTTTAAGCCAGATGTGGGTGATACAGGAGGGATAACTTAATCCTGTTATTAGGGATGATGGCTTGGGTTTAATTAAAGCATCGCCCAGGTAGGCACACAGCGTGTGTTCAGTTGGGGGTAATAAAAAACAGTTTGAAAGCATCCAACGGAGGCTGTCTGAAAAAATTGCCATACTCACAGTTATTTACTCAGTTTTTGGTTTCTTATCTGGTAAAAATGTAACTAATCCCTGCAAAGCTTCCCAGAGGAAATAAGGCTTGTGCAGTGAGCCAAACCACTCATGTCTCCCACACCACAGGCATCCAAATGGGGCTGAACCCAGCTCTGATCCCACAGTTCCAAAGGGAGGTATAATAAAAATAATAATTTGCATTGACATGGAATAAGTGTAGCAAAAACTAGAATTCCCAGCAAATGTTTTAAACCCTGGTTAAGGACTTGGTTTTATTTTGGCATCCCTGATAATTATTTATGTTTAAAGGGATATTTTCAGCGGAAGAGGCTGATAGAAGATAAAATCATTAGATGATAAGAGGAAATTAATTTGGATCAGAGAAGAATTAAGGCACATTGGGGAAAGATCTTTTTAGCAGTCACACTATGGTAGGTGAAAAATAAAATTAATTTCAAGGAAAGATTTTAACTCCTCATCCAACTCCTTGGTTTCCAGTGGCCTGAACTGCTTCAGGAACAAGAGCTGTCTGGGCTGGCACTTCAGTCAGCTCTGCTCTGTGCCCTGAGGTGAAAGAGGGAAAAAAAACCCTGAAAAAACCCCTAAAAATATTCAGATGTGTAAAGAAAAAAAATTATAATGAAATAGATAATTATATCACCCAGTTGTGCAGGTGGGAGGCAGGTTCAGCTGTCCTTGGGGGTCAGAGACTCGAGGGGGTTGCTCCCAAAGGCACACATGATTTCTGGCACAGAGCTGGAAGGTGTATCCACACCCAGGAGAGGTGAGAAGTGATCACCAGAAACACCTTCCATTTTCTTGGTCACTGTAAGGAAAAAAAGGAGCATAAATAAGGGTAATTTTTTCACTTGTTCACAGACACATGAAACTAATAACCTGGAACTGCATTTACTGTTTATTATTTCACAGGAATTAGAGATCAAAGGGGAATGCTGCATATCTCAGTTTTCCCCCCTCATAGCCAAGAGGGATAACCTTGATTCCAAGCTTATTTTTATGTTTATCCACTGCTTATTGTAAAGATTAAATTCATGCTGTCTGGAGCGAGAGCCTGACTTGCCAAACTGCCGCCCACACTTTCTCCCCCTGGCATTTCCCCTGTTCCTCCCCGCACCGAGGTGGGGTTGATATATGAAGACGTCCCTTGTCCACCCCTCTGGTCCCTCCAGCGATACCAGAGAGAGGAGCTGTGGATGAACTTGCAGGTGACAGTGGAAGCACCCAGAGAATTTCAGTACCCAGAGGGCTGGGTGGCAGCTGGATAGGGGTTTGCTTTATTACAGCTCTGAACATAGGTGTCTGACATCTATTTAAATCCTACCAGGTACCTAAATAGTCTCTTGGAACTCATCCCAAAACCTATCTGACCCCTTTATCACTGTGTAGGGAAACCTTGATTAGCAATCAAAGGTTTTGGCAGTCAAAGACATCCTCCCAGCTAATCACGAACCAAAGGGAATGCTTCACACCTCTGGAGGACTAATCCATGCATCTGTATGTCCTCGGCTCGAATGGTCTTGTGACATCACCTGGTTTACACACAATTTACGAGCTTAATTTACTCCTCAGCAAGCTAACTCTCACTTTTTTTTTTAAAATTTTTTTAAGGGTTCTGGTATTTTACAGCCTAATTCAGCAAAGAGCTGGGAGATACTATCCAATTTTCCACTGAAGAATAACCACCTACTAAACTTTATTAAAAGCCAGCAGCAAATTCATTGTTTCTTGATGGATCTGTTAAAAAGATAGGAAGAAATGTTACTTTTCTCCCCACCTACTAACCAGTGAAAAAAGGTGACTATTAGAAATGAGATGTCACACAGCCCAATTTGCAAATCTGAAGCAGAATCAAATTCACCTGGATCATACTTGAAGTGTATTTGACTTGAAGGATGCTTGAAGAATAAAGACTACCTGATCTTTCTGGAGCATTTCCTATAACAGAAAGGCTGCTTTGATTAACTAAATTAATTTTATATTTATCTTGATAAATTCCTGGAAAATTCCTGTGGTAGACATATTGCAATTAATCTAAAGCTCGGATACATTATTTTAGCTTATTTTGGTAAACCATCAGTGCTGCTAAAACGATCTCAACACTGGATAAACTCTCAGCACTAGCCAAGACCAGCAACACTGACAGCAAAAGCCTGAATACATGTTATTTTGGGGTTTAACTATCAGTTTTGGAGGGTGGAGGACACCACTGAGTACAGAAACATATTGCTGAAGTGATTCCTTTAGATTGCAGGGTTAAAACTCACATCTCCATCTAACCTCAAGCGAGAGAGGTGAGAGTACAACCCCCGGCACTGGCACAGCTCACAAACCCTTGCTAGCTGTCCTGGCTTTGGTATAGAAATGCAAAGCTTTCCAGAAAGTGATGGAGTTCAGAAACCTGGCCAGTAGCTTCCAGGTGTAATTGGAGAGTATTTAGACATCTTTCCCCATCTTTTCCTTTGCTCTCTTGAATTTGAAAGGGAGCACAAGCAGTTTTATTCCTGAAGCCAGACTGTGGCCACAACTCTGTCATAGCACATGTCAAAAAAGCAAAAGGAAAAATAAGAATTAATTTAGCTATTTTTAGAGATCATGCTGTGATTTTCACATCAGCAGGCAGTGCTATTACATTACTGGGTAGAACTGGAAGTGTACTGAGAGCCATAGAAAAGGAAAAAGAGATGTAAATACAATTAACTGAGCCAACTGGAGCTATGCATAGCTAAAGGGGCATGAACAATCTTGTTTTTTATGCCCTTATGTTTTTTATTTCATGTCTCTGAAGTTATAGACATGCATGTGAATTTTGCTGACTTACAGGCAAAATACCTGTTCCCAGGATGTATAATAGGCTGCACAACAATGCAACATGTCTTGACACAAAGAAGAATGACCTCACCTGAGGCTCTGGGTTGGAGTTTGGAAACAAAGTGCTTCAATAGCAATGGCAATCCCTGGCGGGAACTGAAAACTCTGCACGTTCTGATCTTGAATGGAATTTCCTTGTGGCTTTGCATAAATGCTGTCAATCCAAATATTTTCCAGTAGATTCTATCTCTTTTGAAATAATAGAAGCTGCTGCAAGTGATTCATGAGCACCCTTGCCTGATGCTCTACTCATAACGATAAAATAACTAGCAGTAAAACACCTGGTGTGGTTTAGACCTGATTTATTTTACACTTTTTTCCACAAACGATTCATGAACAGAGTTGCTGTAAGGTTGTTTTAATCCCATTTATCTGGTGTCCAGACAACATTCCCTGTACAGCTCAGGACATTAGCCAGCCATACCAGGCAAATGGCAGCAGGAGCACTGTGTTCCTTCCTCACACCAGTCCCCAGCGGTGAGCCCCACTGTGAATGCCTCCTGGTAGTGCCTGGTCTCATTTTGGTTTGGAACCTCACAGCCTATGGGTCACCAAGACCTGGAACTTGTCTCTCTTCCCATCCTCTCCATTTTCTCTGAAAGCCCAACAAATTTGGGGAGCCACATTTTCCTGCTTTTTACATTTTCGCTATTAGCTATGCACCAAGAGAGCCCAACACCCAGTTCCTCTGTGCTGCCTTGACCAGGAAAGACATCCTAGTTCTTCATGGTGCCACACTGAGAAGGGACTAAACACAGGTTGGAGAGAAGAGAGAAACTGAGGTGTGTTCAGCAGAGGGACTGTGAGCCGTGGGCTGCTGCTGGGATCAGACAGAGCAGCATGGGGCAAAAGTGGTCTGCAAGAAGTGTTGGGAGTTATACTGGGAGTCCCTTGGAGAGGTATCCTAGCACAGATAAGGTCTCCCTCTCAGCAGCCTGTGTGACACACCAGGGTGTCTGTAACCACCAGGGAGCTGGTACACAGGAGGTTGTAGGGCAGAGGATGCCTCAAACCTCTCCAACCTCTTTTTCAAAATGCTACCCCTTTATGTTGTCAAATAACAAAGGAACAGATTTTTTTCCCATGGTCAGTTTATTCTGCCATCCACTATTTACTCATAAAAATGTCAGTTCAAAGAGGAACCACTTAGCAGCAGGCATATGGTGGTACTGAGAAAGAATCTCAAATAAAAAGGAGCAGTCAAAAGGACCTGTCAAAAATTTATTTCTTAACAAAAGAAATTATCTACTTGCCCATTAAATTATGCCAGCAAGTCACCAAGCACCTGTTCAGCTGGAGCCCTTGACTTCTAGCCATATTTCATGTATGAGAGTACACGGGTAATGCAAATATTGCAAAAGACAGTGGTTTTGTTGGATGTCCACCTTTCCCTGCCTGAAGCAAATCCCTTTATGGTGTACTTGAATAAAGTGAAAAGCAGAGATAGAAACATTCCTGACCCAAAGGGGTTTGATTTTCCTTCTTTTGGGGCGCTGGTTGAAAGGGATATTTCTTGTGTTTACCTGGAGTTTTTGTTACCCTGAATACCTACATTGCTTAGGAACAAGCTCAGTGGGCTTTCTGAGGAGATGCTGTGTGGATCTTTGTAAATTGTTGGCATGATATCTCTGTTTCTCCATGTCTACAGATCCCTTCCCACAGATCTCTGCACTGGGCTCTGCTGGGATTCCTGTGCTTAGCAGCATCATGACAAGCAAGGAGGAGAGACACTGACACCTGGAATGTTATCTTCCCTGGGGCTCCACTACACTTTGGAGACAGAAATCAAGGACTCCTTCCTCAGATTCATTTAACAATAATTACTGATCCACTCCTAAATTATCTGGTCCCTTTGGCTTGTTCCAAGCCCCGCTGATTCAGTCTATGTGTAGACTTAATAAACATCTGAGCCCATTTCCCTAATTCTGTGTAGCTAAAATGCACCTGCAGCTGCAGAGAAATCCTTGATATCTTTCAGGGAACATCCTAGCAGTTTGCAGCTTACCTTCCTTTCAAGTCTGCCTGTATAAGTGTCCCCAGAGAGCTTCAAAGTCACATTCCACCCTCCAGTCAGGCCCTGGGAAAAGGCCTTCTTCTGTCTGGGACTATTCTGCACACCAGGGACTTCTTGGTACCCAACAAAAACAAACAGAAGTGAGATAAGTTCTCAGTTTTTCCAGCCTATTGCAGCTGCTTGCAAAAAGACTGGGGAGAGTGACAGGGCTGAAAAGACACTGTCCTTCTGGCACAGAAAAGGGAGTATTAGAAAAGCCAGGACTGGGAAGAACACATGTAGAGTTTGTAAGGATGTCAGGAAGAGCCTAAAATAGCAGACAGAAAATTCAGACTGCTGGGGCAAGTGACCTAAGGATTTCTTGACCAGCAGCCTTTGTACCCCAAGGATACTGCCATGTTCAAAGTCTTCTCCACCTCTTATTGCACAAAGCAGGGGAAGAGCCAACATCCTTATCCCTTTCCAACCTGTTACAGACAAGAGCTATGAAATTTTGATGAACATAAAACCACTGCTTCACCCTTTCCATAACTATTCATAATAATTTTTACTGTCATAAATTATTGACTCCTTTAATGAAATACTGGTTGAGTGGCTAGTTTTTATCTCCAACTGTCATCCCAATTTATCAGTAAGGGTTATTAATTATAAGCATTGATTATTACTTAGCCCTTAAAAATTAGAAGTCCTTCTATTTATACCCATAGAAATCTAGGAAAGTAAAATAACACACAGAAACACTTGGGCAAGAAAAGGGTCACACTGGCCCATGAACATTTTATTAAGCTGCAGAAGAATTAGTAAAAGTTTGCTGGGTTTTTTTTGTTGTTTGGTTTGGATGTTTGTTTGTTTGTTTTTTAATGTTAGCAAGGTATCCAACATTTTCCTTGGCTTAATTCATGCATTTATTTTTCAGGTTTTACATATCAAACACACTATCTGAGACTTGTGCTACTATTTTGGGGTTTGTCTATACCACAGAACTCAGAAGAGTCCTCCCTAGCATCAATGCCATGCTGTAGCCCAGCCCCACCTCCCCCAAACCCCAGAGAAGCATGATCTGCCTTCCTCTGACAAAGAAAACTGCCCTCAGCTCAACAGCATTTTTGTGTACTTTGCTGTTTGGTTTTGTGTCTGTTTGTTTCAGGTCAGCAGAATCATTCCAGCAAACTGACTTCACTCCCCACTCTGCTGGTAACATTTCCCTCTTAGGTACAAGGTAGTTGTATAATCTGGATGTATATTCTTTTTTTTACATACTTAGTGGCCCTTGGCCAAACAAGCCTTCCTGAGGCCTACTTCAGTTTCCTTTATTATTTCCTGTACAAAGCAGAGCCTCAGAGTCTTGCATAATTTCTGTTAACTTTACAGCTCCAAATTGTTGCCCATTGACCAACAGCAGTCAAGCTTGAGCATGCAGCTGCCTGCTTGGTTTGCTGTCAGGGCAGGAGCTCTCCTAATGCTGTCTCTACAGAGGGGCACCAGTGCCAGCTTTGCACACAGCTTTGTGTGCTTCAGTGCCCAAGAGCTCTTCAGGTGCTACAGATTTTGCCTCCTCAGCATAACTATCTCACCCTGTCACCCTGTGTTCTTTTTTAATCTGCTCCAGCGAATATAGATGGCTGCCAAAAGTCAGCAGATTTTGAGCATTCTCCAAATTATGTGCATAACCCCCTTGCAGAGTGCTAAATTGTCTGCACCCCTCAGTGGCAGTGGAGCCCTTGTTCTTGGATACCCACAAACTAAGAGAAAACCACTTGGCTTTGACATGTGAGGGAACTATCTGATGGCATGTGTGGCAGGTGTTTCACAAGAAGTTGAATTGCCAGGAAAAAATTTTAAAGTGGAAAATGAAGAAAACATAGGAAATGAAAAAAACCAGAGAGTGGGCATTTGAGAATTTGACTTGTCCTTATGTCCTGGGGCACAGCCTGGATACATCCCAGACAGCTTCACGAGCATGTTCTCAGGAGAATTGCACCAGGGAATAGCGCTGGGCATGGGGATAGCACCCAAAGGGCCCTTGGATTGTCGCTGACTGAGAGCACCACACAGACACATGACCTCCAGGTCACAGCTGTAATCCAGCATGGATCTGTTGGTGGAACAGGTTGGTGTGGGCTTGACCTGTAGCTTCTGCCTGGAAAGCTCTTTGTAATAGTCACTGCTTTTCTTAATGTTGTTAACAGCATGAGATTTCAACTGTATCACTTTAGTTCCTCATGACTCTTCATTCCCAACTCCTTTCAACTCCCAGTTCAACTCCTTTATCTCTGAATAGTTTAGCAAGAGGAAATGTTTCCCATAATATATTTGCATGCAAGAAATGACTTGGTTAACATGATGCATACATAGGTGCAACCAGGTTGTTCTGAATCATCCTATTCTTTTTGATCTGATTCAGGCTTTGGATTTCAGACCTTGGTGAACTGCTGGATCAGTCACGTAGTCAACGATTTGAACACTGACAAAAGGAGCAAGAGAATGTAAATGTACTTAATTCGGATTAAATTAAAACATTGCAAAACATTTGAATCCAGCCCACTTTCCATGGAGGAATCACACATCATTCTCAGATGCTGCCTGCTGTTCCCACCATTCCCCTTGAGCTCCTGTCACTGTGTCCAACAACTCACACCAGAAATTTTAATCACAATGCTCCCCACCCACATCTTCCCCTTCTCTCTGTGGGGTGTGCAGAATCAGACCTTCTCCCATTGTTGGCATCCAGCCTCTGCTCAGGCTTCGCTGGCACTATCCTTTGTATTTAGCAGCTTTTATGGCTGCTCCATCAATCCAGCTTCTAGCAATTTCTCTCCCCAGCCTCCAGCATTTGCCACTGGAGAAGACGCTCATTGTCTTCTTCCCACCCTTATCTGTGAATACGTAAATTAATGTGAGTTTCTTCTATTCTCTGTGTGCTCCAAGAGATTAAGAAGAACAAAACCTCCTCAGATAAGCATCAAAGACTAAAAGTGTTCTTGGCAAACCTGAGACGTTTGCCTGAACTTTAATAGTGCATTTACAGACACGGAATATGCATGGCAAAGGGTGGGAATTGGTCAAAAGTAAGGTCTGCCCCTCACTCTGGCTGTGCTCTACACCCCTCTTCTTTGGGGAGAGATTATTTCTGAGAGACAGTGTAAAGCATCTCTGCAGAAGTAAAGAAAATCACAAAGCTCCTTTATAGACTCTGCTCTGCCTTTGCTTGGCCTTGTGGTGCATCTTTGTGACCGTCTCTGTGAAAAGATATCACTCTCTCACATGAGACTCCCCACCCTCTCACAAAACTTCTCTTTTAGCAACAGGTAGGAAATAGTGGTCCTATCTACCATACCAACTCTATCTTACCCATGAAGGGATTTCAGCCTTTGTGTACAAGCAGGGCCAGAGGCTGTGGATCTCAGGGCAGTAGAGACCCTAGGAGCTGCCAGGCGAGCTGGGGAGAGTCAGCTGAGCCAGCCAGATGCCCCCCTGAGGGGACAGGTGGTGTCCCTGTGAAGGTGTCTCTGCAGCTGCAGGGCTTGGACAAAAGACCTGAGAAACGGAGGGAAGCATACTTACCTGTTCTAATCAGGAAGAAATGGAAAGCAAACACGACAAAGAAAATTCTGGTTGCCACAGGGGACCACAAGAGGTCGGGCAGCTATTGACACTTTAAAATGTGTCAATTAAGTGTTGTGTTAAAGTGTCTTTTTTACAGCTGGGCGAAATGATGAAACCTGTTTAACTTCCTTGTTATCCTGCACAGCCAACAGAAAAGGCAGAACCCTTGCTGATTTATGAAGTAAATTTGGAAGATCATTTTGAGGAACTTCTGGTGAAAGACAGCTCTAACTCAGAGAAGTAAACCAGGTGCTGTGCCTCTCTCCAGAGGTCTCCTGAATAGTTTGAACTGGCAGCAAGCATAAAAAAAGGTTGATATCTTCTGCACTAGCTTCTTTTATCTTAAGTGGGATAACGTTTTGTCTGGCAGGGAAGCCTTCTGAGACTGGGATTGATGCCTGTGGCCAGAGAACTGAGAGTCACCTGCATCTTTGCAGCCCTTACATCAATTTGAGTTTACAAAGCACACTGAGTGCTGTTTTCATACACAGAGCAGCCTCGCAATCTCTGATCCTCCTACTACAGCATAAACTACAGCAATATTTTTATCACGTTAGTATTTTGCTGTAAAAAAAGCTGAGAGATGACAAAGAAGCAAACAAAGTATTTAGGTCAAACAATGAAAGTTTTTTCTTTGTAAATAAAATGTTCCTTGAAAATGACACATGAGCCCATCACTTCTGTGTGGGGAAGGAGGAGGCAGAGTTGTACCCAACACGGTGGCTGTGTAAGCTTTAAGAATTCAATGTGGTATAATAGACATGGGAGCTACGGCTCTATGGATTTGAGCTCCTACAACCATGTATTTGTATTAGCCAGCCCTTGCCAACAGCACTTCAGGCACTTTTCTATAAAATACAGTGGCTTATTTTTAAAAGGCTGGGAGAGCAATTAAAATGAACATGATAAAAATTACTGGGTACCTGTTTCAGACACTCATATACACACACAGATATTGAAGGAATCAAAAGTATTTGTTCAAATGCTAAGGAAGTACAGTATTTTTGGTCTTACAATGACTAAAACAAGTGTTGGAACAGGAAATGCAGGGGCAAACTGGTTATACATGCTGACTTGAACAGGGAAGGTGCTTTTATTGCTGATGCTAGTGCAAAAATGCCATGTGTAACACACTTAATCCAGCCTCAAAGAAAAAAAAAAACTATTTCCAAAGTGTGGTCTGAGTCTATAGCTACATTTCCAGTTGATTAATGACAACTGTGCATGGCAAGTAGCGAGTGAGGTGCTAGGTGTTGAAAGAGCCTTATTTGAAGCAAAACTGGTGACTAAATAGGCTGCTACACATACGAATCAGCAAAAATCAAAATTGTGAATTATAAAAATGATGCTTTGTGGTAGTCAAAACTAAATCTGACCATGAGGAATAGCAGATCTCATCCCAGGTAATTGGATAATAAAATGGCAAGTGAACCTGGGCATCTGCTGATGCAAACTAATACGCAGTATGAAAATTAGTTCAGAATACACCTATTCAAGTGTACAGGCATATGTGTACCCCAGGAGGTATTGTTCTAATTTGTAGCAATGCTTGGGAAAGAATACTGGAGTGATTATGAAAAACTTATTGCTATAATGTGTCTGAAAAATGAAAACAAGTAAATAGGAATTACTAGAATATGATGGTGAATGCCACAGGAAGCATTGTGGTGTGAATTTATAAACTGTGCAGATACTTGGACTGCTCTTGTAAGAAAGACACACAAAGTTGTGATAAGAATAATAAAGATACGTAACAGCTCCTGCAATGGTACAGCTTCAACAAAATAGGCCTTTCAGCAGAGAATAAAAAAGATGGAGAGAGGATATGGCAGAAGTTTATGCACTCTTAAAGGAGATGGACAGGGAAAGACAATTAGCTATTCTCACAGTGGTGAGGACTCGGGAATGTCCCTCGAAATTATCTAAGAGCAGGTTTTCAGGAACTGAAACTTTTTTTCTTTCACCACACATAATTAAGCTATTGAGTTAATTACTCTAGGATCATGTGGATTTTGAGATAGATATAGATGATATATTTAGATGTAGATACAGATGTAGATATACATATAGATGTAGATTATATAGATATAGATATATGTATACATGGGATAAATATTAAATATTTATGTAAGCCATATACAGGTGACATCAAAACATGGTTAGGCAAAGCAGAGAGTGAAACAAGTCCTGTTAAAAGTATAGATCCAGACAGAGCCTCTGGAAGTGCCTGAGGGCTGTTGAATGCAGAGATGCAGACAGTCTTTGGAAAGCCATAAGGCATTACTGGAAGATGATGCCAAGATTTCTGCTATGCTGAGATAAGCTAAAACCTGTTTCTGGGTTGAGGAAGTTACAATAATATTTATTTTCCTATTTTTATTTCCGCATTACTTTACAATTCGCAAGAAACAATCTTTTGTACATACATGAACACTTGGTAGCATTCACCAGCTTCAATGCAACCCCTTCCTTGCAGATGAACTTTTACAGATTACAGAATTGTTCAAACTTGTCTCTTGCACCTCCTGCCAATGAGATAGGTGAAGTGTGTATGCAACAAGCCTGCAACATTGGATTTGTGCTCTGTCAGAATTCCTTGCTCAGAATCCCCTCTCCTTCCCAAATAAAGCATTACATACATGAGCAGTGAAACAAAAATCAAGGAAACTAAAAATAGCTGTCAGCTTTAACATAGATTTTGTTTGGTTGTAAATGAAAAACACTGTGGCAGTACTGAGCAACCTGAGCCATGAATTTCTTCCAAGAATTTACATTTACTACTATCAAACTTGGCTATTATTTCATAAAACATAGTTAACTATTCAAGATTTTTCTTTTTAGATCTTTAAAGATCTTCCATTTCAGTGAAGCTTTTAATACTCTCACAGTGCTCTTCTGTACAAATGCCCAGCATATAGCTGGATAAACACGTCATGCAAACACAGTGAGCAATTTGTTCACAGGTTGGGCACAAAGGGTTACAGGGTGACATCAGACTGGTGACCTGTCACTAGTGGAGTTCCATAGGGCTCCATCTTAGGCCCCGTGCTCTTCAACATCTTCATAAATTACTTGGATGCAGGACTCACAGATATACTAAGTTCGCCAATGACAGTAAATTGGGAGGAACTATCAACTCCCTTGAGGGCAGGGAGGCCCTGCAGAGAGACTTTGATAAATTAGAGGGCCGGGCAAACACCAACCTTATGATGTTAACAACGTATTTAACAAGGGATAGGACAAATTCTGCCCCTGGGATGGGGCAACCCTGGGTATACAGACAGACAGGGAAGGAGACACTGGAAAGCAGTGCCATGGGAAGGGACCTGTGGGTCCTGGTCAATGGCAAGTTGAACATGAGCCAGCAGTGCCCTGGCAGCCAAGAGGGCCAAGCGTGTCCTGGGGTGCATCAGGCACAGCATGGCCAGCTGGGCAAGGGAGGGGATTGTCCTGCTCTGCTCTGCACTGGGGCAGCCTCACCTCCAGTGCTGGGGGCAGCTTTGGGTGCCACAATAGACATTAAACAATTACAGAGTGTCCAAATGAGGGCAATAAAGATGGTGAAGGGCCTTGAGGGGAAGCTGTATGAGGAGCAGCTGAGGTCACTTGGTGTGTTCAACTTGGAGGAGACTGAAGGGAGACGTTGCAGTCTGCAAGTTCCTCATGAGGAAAAGCAGAGGGGCAGACACTGATCTCTTCTCTGTGGTGATCATTGACATAATCCAAGGGAATGGCCTGAGGTTGTGTCAGGGGAGGTTTACCTTGGATATCAGGAAAAGGTTTTTACACTAGAGGGTGGTTGGGCACTGGAAAAGGGTCACCCCGGAAGTGGTTGCAGAACAAAGCCTGACAGAGCTCCAGAAGTGTTTGGACAGCACTCTCAGGCTCATAGTATGACTCTTGGGGTGACTTGTGCAAGGCCAGGAGTTGGACTCAATGATCTTTGAGGGTCCCTTCTAACTCTGAATAGTCTATGAAGTCCAATGTAATTTTCTAAATCTTAGAGAGCAAAGTCAAATTAACTTTGTTGCTTTGCAGATACACACATAAATTGGAGATTCTAGTAATTGTTATCTATACAAATTACTAGATCAAGTTTAAATTTCATTTAAGTCCTTACTGATGAAAACATTTCTACTTCCAGATATGCATCACAAAACCAAGCTCAGTACTAAGTGTAATATACACAGCTCTATTTCAATATACAGTAACAAACACAGCATTTTCAGCAGTACTTTATATACTCAGACAAATTTTTATTCTTTATCCTTTTTAACACAGCATTTATTTCTGGTAGGATTTTCTATCAGTGTTTTGAAAAGCCGAGACTCTTTACTAAGTTGTAATCAAGCATCATTTAACAGAAGTCATTCTTGGTTGGATGCTCTGGGTGAAGTGCAGACTGTGTGAGGCAGACCTCAGCCTGAGAGCAACACTGGGTATACTTTACAAGCAAAGCCCAAGCAAAGGGCTTGCAGTACTGATGCAACTAATTCATGCCTGGCTGCCTCTGGACTTGGTCCACAAAAGCTTTCCTTAAAGAGGGGCTTAAAGGGTGCTATAATAAGAAGAAACCTTTATTTTTTTTTATTGTGAACAACAGAGCTCAATCTCCAGACAAATAACACCTAGCGACAGATCTTCACATGGCAAGTAACTTTTCTTTGAGTCACTCTTTATACTTCCTGCTAGATTACTTTCTCTCACAGAAACAACTTTAACCCCCCACTCTCTTTGCACAGTAGCAGTGAAATCAGGGCTGTGCACCCTAGTGAGGATTTCCTTCCCAAAGGAAAAACAACCGTCCTACTTCTATCCTACCCTTAACTGCCTGATGCCTTGTCATCCCTACATCTGGCTACCAAGATCAACTTTTTATCATCAATTCATTAGCTAATTTACCTATTCTTTGTCTTCCAAATTCAGGCCTAAGAAGGTCTCTGAGGTTTCGCTCTCCAGCCCTGCCTCACCCTAGAGAAAGTCTTTGGGAGTTGCATTTTGTCTGACCAGTGTCCGAACTGGCTCACGGTTACGATTTCCTCCGGCTGCCACGGCTCTGGGGCAGTTTCGGAGTGTCCCGCGGGACTGGATTTCCCGCCGGGACATGTTTTGTGCCAACACTTGGGAATCAACCCGGGCGCACAGCCGTATTTACAGGATGCCGGGTCCGCTCCGCCTGCTGCGCGCCCTGTGTTCCTGGACGTCCCGGGCCAGCCCGAGGGCGCTTCTGAGGAGAGCACCATCCCCAACCCCGCTCCGTCCGCAGCAGAGCGAACAGTAAAGCTCCGGCTCAGCCCCCTTGCTCCGGCCCGGCCCCGCGGGCGGCCGGAGGAGCGGGGCGCGGGCGGGGGCGGGTTAAAAGCGGCGGCAGGTGACCGGGGAGGGACCTTAAAGCTCCGTGCCGGCGAGGCTGGGGCGGCCGCTCCGCAGGTACCAGCGGATCTGGGAGCGGAGCAGCGCGGCGTGGCGTGTCCTGCCCGCCGCGTCCCGCGTGTCCTGCCCGGCCGTGCCAGGTGAGGGGCCGGAGTGGGGCCGCACCGCTGGGATCGGGATCGGGGCTGGTATTGGGATTGGGCTGTGAGCCCCTCCGAGTGGGTCGCGATCCGTGTAGTGTGCCGGAGTGGGGCTCGGGTCGGGGCCGTCCCGGCGGGGCTGCGCTCGGCTCGGGGCGCTGCGGGGCTGGGGCAACCACGTCGCCGCCCTGACCCCCGGCAAGCCGTGGTTGGGCTGGCGCTGTGCCCCCAGCGCCGGGATCAGCCCAGCCCGAGGGGCTGCGGGCCGGGGCCGGTGACCGCGGCCGGCCGGGAGGTTCGGATCGCACAGCCCGTCCCGGGAGGAGCCGTCGGACCTCCGAGCCAAAGCCGCTGTTTGCCAGCAGTGCCCGCTGACAGGAGCGGCCGGCAATCCTGCCGCTTCCCAGCGCTGAAGGCTCGCAACCGCGCGGGACCTCGGCGGGATAAAGGTCGGCGAGGAGGGAGGGAGAGGCTGGGGTAGCTACTAACCCCAGAGTGGGGATTTGGAGTGGTTTGCCGTAATGGTTGGCAAGTTGGGCATCCCCGTAGATTGGCTCTTTGGAGCCAAATGCAGTGTTCCTGCAGTGGCAGATGAGCAGGGAGATAAGTTTTTTTTCTGCCCAAAACTTGCAGCACTGGCTCAGAACTGCATTGTGGACTGGCACTTGGAACCCAGGCTGTTAAGCTCAGCGGTATGCATTTTCAGTACTTACCTTCAATTCTGATTAGCCTCTTGTGAAGTTTTCTTTGGCTTTATTTTAATTACTATGCAACAGACATGAGAAAATTCTTAGCACAAAGATGCAGGTATCTGATCATTGCCTGCAGGTTAGGTCAGTGTAAAACGTTGCATAAAAGGTGCCAGTTTCAGTAGAGACAAAGCAGGAAAAGTCTCAGGAATTCCAGCCATCCTCTCAACGTTGTTTTCTTTTTTGCCTTACCCAATTTCACCTTTCTGCATCACAGTAAATGTGACCTCTCCCTCTTTACTGCAGGCTTGTCCACACAAGCTAGGCCCTCGTACCAAGGGTATGTGTTGGGGCACGTTTGTCCTTTGGTTGTGATGTAACTACACCAGGGTAAAAAGTTGGTTTTTTCTCTCTCTGCTGTGTGAGAATAAGATTTTTGTAAGCTTTGGCCAGTGTTGCATTGCAAGGTACCATGTTCTCCCCACAGCACAGAGCTAGCACCAAGAGGAGATGGAGCTCTTTTCCATGCCCTCTGTGACTCTCTCACACAGCACAGTTCAGCCTAGCCTTGAGAGATGATGGACCAGCTATGCAGGTTCCCAGCTTGGGGTTCGAAGTGTTTTATCCAATTCAGTCATAGTTTCCAAATGGCTGCAATCAGTGAAAGCTGAGCCCTGAGACTGAAGTCTGAACTTCAGCAAAATTTACTTTCAAAAGGGCAAAGAGTGTGGATTTGAGTTAAGAGTAGGAGGAAAGCTGAAGTGGAGCTTCTCTGAAGTTTGACTTTCTGTATTCTGCTGGAGTGTGATAGCATCTAGAAAATCAACATAAACTCTTTAGCCGAGGACTTTTTCTTCTCAACTCTGTGACTCTGCTTGCCTCCTTTTATGGATGACATAGCAATGAATGTGGAAGGGCAGGCTCTGCCCTGTCTTCCTTTGCCTGCTGGTTTGTGCCATATAAGCATGCAGCCCTGACAGAGCTTGCTTGAGGCTTCTCACCAGTGTTGGCAAATTCAACCACTGTACATTTGAGATTAAGGGCCTTGTCTGAGGTGCAACAGAAAGCCTTGGGGGCCTGCTGGAGTTGTCTGGGTGGAGTCACGACTTCTGCTGAAGAAGGCCAAATAGTACCTACCGCCGAGACAAAGAAACCAGCTTAGCCTTCTAGGGCTGTGGTGTTTGCAAATAAATCCTGTGAAAAATGCTAGAGAAATCTCTACTTTGTTTAGGTATTGCGTAACTCATGCAATGATAGTAATTTCTATGGCTTTGGGAAGTACCCTGAAAAGCAAAACACTGACAAGAGTCAACCACAGAAAGGGAAATAGCTCAAGAAAGGGAAGGAGAGCATAGAAGATGCACAGAGAAACTGTATTAAGAAACTGTATTTCCTGCCCAAAGCCTTGTTGAGAAATACATTGAGGTATGCCTGAGAAATACATTGAGGTGTGTCCCATCATAAACGGATGGAAGGAGAGAGTTTAATAAGGTATTTGAATCCATAAACATATGGGTGACATTAAGGAAAGTGACTGACACTTGCCTATGGGTCTGGAGAGACTGTTAGGAAGTTTTCTTCTTTACAGGTCTAGAGCTGATTTTCACAATTTGAAAAGTGACCGTTCTGTGTATTGTGTCATCCTGCAGGTAAAAGGACATAGGAAAGAAGATGGACTGGGGAACTCTGCAGGCTGTTTTAGGAGGTGTAAATAAGCACTCCACCAGTATCGGGAAGATATGGCTCACAGTCCTCTTCATCTTCCGTATCATGATCCTGGTTGTGGCTGCAGAGAGGGTCTGGGGAGATGAACAAGATGACTTTGTCTGCAACACACTTCAGCCTGGCTGCAGAAATGTTTGCTATGATCACTTTTTCCCCATCTCTCACATCAGACTCTGGGCCCTGCAGCTGATCTTTGTCTCCACACCTGCACTGCTGGTGGCCATGCACGTGGCTTACACCAGGCATGAGAAGAAAAGGCGGTTCAGAAATGGTGAGAAAATTGATATTGAAGAGCTAAAAAATGAAAAGATTCACATTCGGGGCCCCTTGTGGTGGACATACACCAGCAGCATCTTCTTCAGGATCGTCTTTGAAGCAGTCTTCATGTATGTGTTCTATTACATGTATGATGGCTACCAGATGCCTCGGCTGGTGAAGTGTGAAGCTTGGCCCTGCCCCAACACAGTGGACTGTTTTGTGTCTCGGCCCACTGAGAAAACCACATTTACTATTTTCATGCTTGCTGTATCTGGGATCTGCATGATGTTGAATCTGGCTGAATTGTGCTACCTGGTGATAAAAATTTGCATGAAAGAATCCAGGAAAACAACAGTTTTGAAATAATTCCCCAGCTTCAGGGTTTACTAGCTCCCCATTTCCCTTAAACTTTCTTAGATGTAAGAAAACAATAAACTATATTTTCACACTCAAGGAAAAGGATAAAAAATGAATGTTCATTTTTGTTTTAAAAATAATAGCCTCCCTGGGAAGCTGATGCTGAGGCAGGTTTTAAAGATGAAATGCTAATTCAGTATTCCTGTATCCTCAATTAGAAAGGGCAGTCTTCTGATAGCAGCTTCTCCAAGTATGCCTGCTGTTGGGATCCCATTGTTGGGACAGTAAATCTTTAGAAAGTGGGAGTGGAAAGGACCAGAGAAGGCTCTATTGCCCAGAGGAGATCCAGGAATCACAAACACACTGTGTTGGCCCAGTGGCAAGCCCATAACAAAGGTTTTTGGTTAAAAGTGGGGTAAAGGATTTTTGGGGCACATCTCAGCTTTTGAGAAGGAAGAAGACAGGGAAGTTTATTGTGTTTATAGTAGGTGTCCTCTCTAAGTAATCTGGAGAGCAAGGAAATGGTGTAGGAACACAGATACTATGGCAATGCATGCTCTCAGCTTTGCTGGCCACCAGCTTTTTTTTTCCTTCTTGCCTGCACTGAGAAGCATTTCTTACAGCATTGGGGGTGGCCAGTCTCAACTGCCTGTGAATGCCATTTGGTCAGTGCTGCCTCCCCATAGTCACAGAGCCTGCAGCAGTGAGAGCAATGAAGTTCATTTTTCATCCTCTTGATCAGATAAATAAAAGGATTGTCACCTCTGGGAAGGTGGAGGCAGTGCAACTGTCTTCCTCCTTCTCTTGTTCTCCCCCAATACTTTGTAAATAATCTTGGTACAGTAGACTTCATCTGATGAAGAGACTTTTTACCACTGGACTGTGCCTCACTCAGCTGTATACTTTTAAAATGTTTTGGGGTTTTTTCCAATAAAAATCAAGAAAAAAAAGCCTTTTTCCATTCTCTTGGTTATCCAAAAGAAGTCCTTCAACTTACAGCATGATATGCAGTGTTCCCTCCATTGCTCCTTTTTTTCTATCCAGCCTGCACACCTTTTCTTCATAAAACTTTCTCCCTGAGGTACCCTTCAAATGAGTTGAGCAAACCACTCCCAGTCTCTCTGACGTTCCAAATTGTGAGATTAAATCACCATTCCTTTTCTTAGAGTTGGTCAAGCAGGAATTACAGACAGTTTACAGAGCTAAAATAGCAAAGGGACCCAATCAGAAATGAGGAGGAACTTGATATTTGTCTTAAAGTTTCACATTGCTGAGCTGTAAATTGCATATTACTAATTTGAAGAACTGTATGAGTCAGTCTGGTCTTGTTTCAAAGTAGTCTCGAAAGGTGTTTTATGCCTGTCATGGGTAGCACATGGCACATAGGGCAACACAGTTTATCTTCCCAAGTGCCTTCCGGTTGAACCCACTTCTAGAAAGCTGGCTGTTTCTCCTCCTTAGCTTTAATAACTCTCTTTTCCCCAAAATGAATGAGCGCTATCTCTCAGCTTCTCTATTTGCATTCATCTTTTACTATACATTTAAATTTGTCATTGTTGGAATAAACAAAGCTGCATGAATTAAAACCCATGACCCCTCACTGTGCACTGAAAGTGGAGCATAAACAGGCTTCTATTGCTTGTGAGCTACATCCAGTGTTACAACCTGACTGCAGATGGAAATCTGTTATCTAAGAGGGGAGCAAGAAAACCATGAAAACACCATCCTCCGAATCATGAACTTAAAGATAGAAAGTCATTCATAATGAGCCGGACTGGAAACTTGGACTGTGAAAATATCATTAATTCAACTCCAAAGACCAAAGTTTGGCATGTATCAGGTTTGTGCTTGATAGAGTTCCTGCATTGTTCCTTGTACAAGTATGAAGAGAACAATCTAGTCCCAGTGCTGTAGTATTACATTTCTTTTGTAACAAGATATTTATTCTTGTTTTCTGAATTTATAATTAAAGCACTCTTGTGATGTCTGTTTTCTGTATTACTTGTACATGCTGTGTGTTACCTAATGCATCTAAGGAAAATCTGTTTACTATAATGGAAAATGTATGCACCAATACTATACTTAATGGCCAAGGGCTAGTGTAAGGATTTTAGCCTCCTGCTGCAGGTTGGTGTTTCAGGTGGATATTTCAGGCCTGTTATCCTGAGGTTTCAAGAGCTCATAGTGGAAGGTCATGTATGTGCTCTACTTGAAATCAAATACTCTGCCTAAGACAGCTTTGCAGCTGGAAAAGGCTGGTGATAAACTTAACCAACTGCATAGAGAAAGAGTTGCTGGAACTTGGAATGAGACACACCAAAACTGTTAACACTACCACTATGAGGTTATCTTCAACTAGCAGTTTGGCAACCAGATTATCACACAGGAAAAAGAAGACAGAACTGGGGAAAGTGTTTGGATGTAGCCAAGATGGGTTTGATCCAGGACTGCAGCATCAGGCAATAATAGCTCTGGGATTTGTTTTCTGTGTATATTTAATTTTACTGAATAGCTGCTTTTTATGTGAAAAAAAATCGGATACTTTATAGGAACATGGGAATTGCACCTATTTCTACATGTGCTATATTGCATAGCTGACCTTCTACAGATGGATTTCATACAGATTAAAATACATTGCTGTTTTGAAGTTATATGTATTCTTTCCTGAAATGCACTAGTCATGTCTGCATTTCTGGTACTTCATTCCTAGGCTTTCCTCAGAATAAAGATTGCAAAGTGCATTGAAAACTTTAGCAGCACATCTGAGGTCATGACTGTAAAAGAGGCTGATTCCTCATTGTTCACTGTCCAGTGTAGCCATTGTTTACTGTCCAGGTGTCTAATAATGTGGCATCAGAACTGTGACGTGTAGGAATAGGACTGGCTGAAATTGTACCTCGACTGAAATGGCCAGAGAAAATCACCATTGACTCAGATCAGGTTAAACTTTCATCCAAAACCTTGAAACCAAAACTACAAACATGTTTGTCATAAGAGGAAGGAGATTGAGGGGAAGCAAACTTCACTAGTAACTCATGCACCCAGAGAGAGGAAAAAATCCTAACTACCTTGGCAGAAGGACTGATTTAAAAGGAAATCAGAAGTATAAATCTTCTGTATTTATGACTTCTGGGTATAGAAGTACCTTTATTAAAGGTTTTCTTAGACAAAAATAAAAATATCCTTTGGTTGTTTACAGTTATTATGAGCCAATGTACTATGTTATTTTATATCTGATAGGACAAATATAAAAGACAAATTAATTGGTCCGTACAGAGAAGAGCACTCCTATTCTGTGGAGGTTCAATTCAAAATAGCAACTCTGTTAAAAGGTGCTTTATTTTGTGAAAAGTATACTGCAGTGGTAAGCAACAGCTAAGAGCACTTTACTGGAAACTAAACTTGGTAAAAAATTTTTTTTTCCCCCTAATTATAATTTCCTCACCTGAAAATTAGGCTAATGGGTTTTACCAGGCAACAGAATCACACTCAGAGAAATGCACCGTATTTTTCGTCACCTGTCCTGATATTCACGACAGCCACTAGCCTGACAGATAAGTACAGGTTCATTTGATTTTTCACCATCTTTTTGTCCATACAGTCATTTGAACCTGTTTGCAGACAGTGGCAAGAGTAATGGTAACTATCTGAAGCTTAATGAGCTAAGACTAATGGTAATGACTTTCAAGATAGTTCAGAAAGAACCTATACTTTCGTCCCCATCTGACCAACCTAGCTTGTCATTATCATTTTCTCTTACAGAGTATATTTCTCTTCTATAAAGCTGGCTCAGCTTTGACCTATTTTCTAGCCACCAAAAGCAAGTCTTTATAACCTAGGTTTGGAAATGCACTGAGCTTTAATTTGGAAGGCCCAGCTGAGGAAACAAGTCACGTCTCAGACTCTCCATATCTGAGAACATTCCCTGCTCTTGCTATGGTTGGTCCCCCCATCCTAGTGTAGATTAAAATGTCAGAATTGGTCGCATCATTGCACACACCTCCCTTTTTCTGACAATTTAATCACTACCACTAACTCAGAGATTATTTCACATCTGTCTGCCCTATGTATTTGAATAGCCAAATCCATTGTCTTTGAATTAGCCATCTACTAAAAACTAACCTGTCCAAGAGTAGCACCAGGTAGCCAGATACTTGCATAAGTCATTGGGGTAAAGGAGTGATACAGTACCAGTATGATATACAGTTTAGGGAAGTATGTTTTCAGTGAATTGACAGAGAACTTGTAGAGTTGAGCCATGAATGACTACAGTTGCAGACGAATGTTCTGAAGAGCAGCATATATTCTGTGTGCTGTTAAGACAGCATTTTTCTCATAGCCTGACACAGTCTCCAGGAAAAGTAATACTGACTGTACTGTGTGGTGCAGGCACACTGGTCTGAAGCAGGTGGCATTTTTTAATGGATGAGCTGTGCTGGGCAGGTTTACTTGCTTATGCAAGATGTATTTTTTCTGTTGTCTTGGCAATTATGGCAATTTAGACGTCAGCTGGGAAAGACATTAGCAGGCTTAAAACTGTGTAAGTCGAGATAATGAAAACTGATTTGAAAGTGTTCTGCAGATAATTTTCTGTGGAGGTTCAATCTTTATGACAACACATAAAAACTCCTCCCGCACCTCTCAGCGATTTACACATTTGCAGGAGGAATGCTGCACTTCTGTTGTGATGATTGAAAAACTTGCTATCTGTTTGGTATCCAACTATCAACATCTCCTTTGTCACAAGACTTGTTTCACTTCTTTCTTTTTGATTTGAAAGTATTATGGCAGTCCTGGTACACAGAGTTAACCCTGACTCTCATTGTTCCTGAGTTTTCCCAATTGAAAGATAAAGGTGACAACTGCGTCATGTTCACAGGGATCTGAACCGTTTAATCAATCATTGTTTGTTAAGATCATTGCAACAGGTGCCAGAAAAAATATTTTATAATTACTGCGTGATAAAGATTTCAAACCTATTGCATGTTGCATCATTAGTGTAATGTCTGCTTACAGTTAGTCATGTCCCTGCCCTAGTTATTGCATCCTTTCCAAGGACTGAGTTTTTAATATACAGTTTAAACAGCTTCCACAATCTGTCCAGCACAGACAAACAAAAACAAGTCTATTCCCTTACCTACACACGTGCACAGAGACACAAATCAAGAAACTGACTAAATCATTCCCTCACTGTTATCTGATAGAAGACTGAATGAGACATTGCAACATGGATTTGTCAGGTATAATTTCTGCCTATGTCATGATACAAGCTTTTGTGTATAGCAGTAAAATAGTTATTAATGACTCATTGTCACAGCATCAGGATCCACCAAATGGGATAAACTGTATGCACCTGGGAGGAGCTGCAGGTACACGGGAAGATAAGTTTAGGATTCAATAAGATCTTTATCACCAGGAGAAATGGTTTAACAATAGCAGTTTTAGAAGGTAGGAAGGTCTAAGTGCTTCTATTGTGAAATATGAAGCACCTGCAAAACTGTCTGATGGAGACCTGTTCTGAAGCAAAGAACAGTTTTGTTAAAGAAGAGCTGGAGTTTGTGGAAGATCATCGGTGGGATGGGAGACAATAACATGACTGACTTGAAAAAACACCATACTGGTATGCATTAAAGTTTTGTCAAAACCAGGATGTTTGAAATTAAGTTTTCAGTCTTGTTAGCACCCTACAATCTGTTTGCCAGTGCAGCGTTTTTCCAGCACTATCTCTGTCAACATGGTTCCTTTGTGCTTTTAGCAATTGTAATAAGACATTCGTGTGCTATAGTATGTTCCACCTAACTAAGCATATGAGGTGGCACTGTGAGTAAACAAAATTGCAATTAATATAAGTGAAATTGGTGATGGAATTTCTTTTTCTTCTCCTCAGCACAGTTAGTAAAAAGTTCCTTATGCCTTGGTTGTGTGTCTCACAAAACGGGCATTCCTCCCAACAGGAGGAAAACAGAAACCCAGATCACTGTTCAGTTTTGCTGCCCATTTTACTATATGTGCAAACATTGGTGGAGTTCACTGAAGCCCAGTCTGCAGCCATGAGATTATTTCCCATCAGTGACATGCCATTTCATGCTACAATTTCTTTAATTCCAAAGGCAGACCATCATATTTTGCCACAGTTTGGATTGTGCAGAGAAATTGCACCATACATAATACTGTTTTTTCTATTTCAAAGCAAGATGCCTATTGCTGTTCCTTTCTGTGGAAGGCAGTAATTATTTGAGGCCTTTACAAATTCATCATGCATTACACCAAGGTATATTCCTGTTAAAACATACCGTATTTGTTCTTAACCTAACCTGATAAAAAAGAACATCCTTGTTTAGAAGCCTCAGTTGTGGTTTGGCACAATTAATTGCCCACTGGCAATACTAGTTTAGGACATTAACACTGATGTCATTCCTTCCTGCTCATTCTTATCCTGTCTGTGTCTCTCTCCCACCCCATTCAACACGGTGCCTCCACTCCAGGACCTGCACTGTTTGCACACCTGTGCTCTGCACTGGACTGGCTCACTGTTTTCGCTGATGAAGAAACAAATGTTTTGCTTTGCTGGATTGTTTTTCAGATGGATTAGTTCCTTGATCTGCCTTACAGGGAGGCCATATGAACTTCCACACTGATAAGACTGCGGGGCAGTAGGCCATGATGTTGGGCAAGAAGAGCTGCAGGGAATGAGTGGAAGGGGTGGAGGGAATGGCATCAGGAAGTTTATTTGCTGCTACACAGGCTGCAATTTCAAACCACAGCCTCTGGCTGTGTTTTCCTGATCGAGTGCTACTATAAAGGCAAAAATCTTAACTGCCATTTCTCCCTTTGCTCCTGTACCCTTCCTTACCCTCTATTCCTCTCTACTGGCCCTGCTTCTCAGCTACTGGCCATCTTCTTCCTTGCTCCAACACAATCTTTCTTCAATTTTTGTATGAGTTGATTTAACTCACTAACTCAGCAGTGAACTATTTGAAATCTCCCTTTTGATTTTGTTTTTGTCAGTCCAGTTGGCTTTCTTCCAGACTTGTGGCAAGAATCAATGCGTTTCAAACACCAATATTTTAATTTCATATTTCTGCCTGTAGTGTCACACAGAAAAAGAATAGCACCACACCATGACAGAGTGATAGCAGGCATAATTCCTCTTAGGATTCTCCATGTCTTGTGTCTCACTTTTTGATTCTTCCTCCTAACAGATGTCTGGCTTGTACAGTTATAGTTCTTCCTGTGCTACATCTTACATGGAGCTTTTGCTTCCATGAAGATGACTGGAAAGCATCTCACTGTCACATATCTCAGAACACACACATTTATTTTGTTGTTGATGTTGTATTAGGACAATTCCCACATTTCCGAAGGAAAGAACCAGAAAGGATCAGATGAAGATGGTTCTGCTGGGTGAAACACCAGCCTAGCGTCTCAGTGCTATTCTCAGAACCACATAACCTAGGACAAGATATTTAGTCTTCCTGTGCCTCCATTCCTACAAACTAGAAGTCACAGTATCATCCTAGAAACTAGAAATAATAATTCTTCCTGACACCAGTTCTTATGCTGCGTTCTCTGATGTGGTTTGGCAGTAGTGTCTAACAGAACAGAACACTAATCCCTAACTGGTACAATAATAAAAATTAGTACATAATATGAGATCAAACTAAAATTTCAGTCTTTTGATTGCCATGTTATTTAATATTTAATTAGTGCTAAAGTCCTTTGATTCATTCATGTAGAAAACAACTAGATATTTTAATCCTCCTTGCTTCAAGCTGTGCCTCCGGAGGTAGCAGTAGCCTTTCCCAGCATTTAAATATCTTTAGTGCCATCTTCTGTAGGGCAGTGGCATGTCAAGCGCAATTCTCTTTATTGACATACTGTACGCTGCCGCAATGAGCTGAACTGAAGGCATTTGGAGCTCTTTTTTTGACTGTGTGGACAGAACTGCTGTCACTACTGCTGAGCCATGGCATCACTTTGGCGTGGTACTGCAGTTAGGGGGTCTTTTCACTACACCGTGTTTGGATGCACGGTTACAGTAAGAGTGATCCTTCTCTGTACTTCAAACTAGATGTTTAAATTAGAAATAGAAGGGTCTGAAAAAATTTTAAAATAAACTATCTGAAAAAGTTTTTCTTGTTGAGCAGCAGCTCAGGTTCCGACTAAGATCAATCAAGAGATATCTGCTTAACTTACAAGAACTTTTTATCATTTCATAAAGCTTGGTGTCTTTTTTATTTTCTTTCTGTGTGCATTTTCATGAAAACCTGAGTCATCTAATCTTAAAAATATCTGCCTGACTGCTCTGTCTCCCCACTTCTTGAATTCACTTTGTTTCTGCACCAGTCAAATAATGTATTGCTAAATGTCTGTCTAAATGTGGAATGGGGTTGTCACCCGTGTGGAGGCTTGGATGAAAGACAAAAGGTTACACTAAAGAAGATAATTAATCCCTCCCTGGAGACATTCAAAACCCAGCTGGACACACTCCTGGGTAATCTGCTGTAGGTGACCCTTCCTTGGTAGGGATGTTGGACCAGATGATCTCCAGAGGTCCCTTCCAACCCTCATGATTCTGTGATTGTGTGTTAGTTAAAGGAAGGCTCAAAATTTTGTAAGTGTGCATTTTAATGTAAAAATTTAAATGTCACCTTAAGTTGTATGCTACTGTCTAGTGTTAATGACAATGGAGAGAACCCTTTAAATATAATGAGGAGTAGCAGTGCTGCGCAGCTTCAAAGATAATCCATTTCCATTGTTCTTCCATGGAAATACTTCTGTCAGAAAGTCCACATGAAGAGACACTTTTTAACACCATTAACTAAATCTGAGCCTATTTTCTTTCTGAATGAATTCCTCAGAGAAACAAGTCCTATTCGCACCCCCCTCCGCCCTTTGTTTGGCTACAGATCCTCCTATTCTAGTATATGACTAACAAATAGCCCTCCATATGTCCTCAACATGCTTGGGCTTTCACCAGTACATAATTGATTCTTTACTTTTAAAGCTGCTTCCTTCAAGTTTTCCTCATGGATTTTACATTGCATCCTTGCCTGTCCCATTTCCTACAAATGATCCAGAGGGTTTTGCTGACAGACTAAACCTCTTCTTGCATGAACTCAGAGGGGAATTCTTGGAAAGGAATTTGTTAGCTGATGGGTGTAGTTCCATCTCAGGCAGGCACTGCATCAGCTTCTCCTAGCTTGAAATTTAAGGGATTCTGTCATAAAAACCTAGCACTACTAAAAGGCTGCTCTAGAATCTCACTGCCCTCCTGAGTAAGAATATCTTAAAAAAACAGGTATCAAAGCCAGTTTGTACAGATGGTGGGAAATACCACTTGAAATTTCCAGAGACTGAAAAATCCATCAGAGAAACACTCTGTGCTTCATGCTCTTAAACCTCTTGAACTGATGGTTGAAAATGAAAGATCTCTATCTAATTGTCCCTAAAATCAAACCTCCTGCCCTTCAACTGACCTTATGAGCTGAGAGACTTCACTGCACGATGGAATTACTGCGGCTGCTGGGATTCCATCCTGTACCCTAACACAGCTTCTCATGCCCCAGTGCTTCAGGATCAACCCTGTGATACTACTACTCTTACAATCATGGCAGCTCTGTGTTTCAGACACATCACCCACCTCTGAACAGTCACTTGTCCTTGTGCCACCCCTAGTGCTTAGGGTCAACAGAGATCTTCCTCCCTACTGTTTTCAGCTGAAAGATTTATAGGGACCAATCAACCATTTCAAGAATACATGGGCATGGTCTGATCCAGTTTCTCAACAGTCCTCTGCTACACACAGCATCTCAAAGTGTCTCAAAATTTTTCTTGGATTTTTTTTTCTTTACTAAATAAAGCAACATTGTGCCTTGGGAATGACTGGTATTGTTCCGTTTCCAGCTCTTTTTAGAGTAGCTGTCAAAAGAAACTCATACGTTACTGCTGAAGAGTTGTGGAGCCACCAGCCAGTTTAAGCCATTCTGTCTTTCATAGACTCATGGGATAGTTTGGGTTGGAAGGGACCTTAAAGATCTAGTTCCATCTTTCCTGCCAAGGACAGGGATACCTACTAGACCAGGTTGCTCAAAACCCCATCAAACCTGGCCTTGAACACTTCCAGGGAAGTGGCATCTGCAATTTATCTGGGCAACCTGTGCTTGTGACTCACCATCCTCACAGTCAGGAATTTCTTCGTAATATCTAATCTAAATCGACCCTCTTTCAGTTTAGAGCCATTGCCCCTTGTCCAGTCACTACATGCCCTTGTAAACAACTTCCTCTCTGGCTTTCTTGTAGACCTCTATAGGAACTGGAAAACTGCTGTGTAGTCTCCTTGGAGCCTTTTTTTCTCCGGGCAGAACAGCCCCAAATCTCTCAGCCTGTCTTCACAGCAGAGGTGCTCCAGCCCTCTGATCATTTTCCTGGCACTCTCTGAACTTATTCCAACAGGTCCACATCCTTCTTATGTTGGTGGCCCCATGAGATGGATGCAGCACTCCAGGTGGGGTCTCATGAGAGCAGAATAGCAGGGGAGAATCATCTCCCTTGACCTGCTTTGAGCAGAACCACCTCCCAGTCTGCTTTAGATGCTGCCCAGGCTGTGTGGGCTGTGTTTTCCTTTCTCTGGGGCAACACTGCAGAACACACAAAAGCCTAACCAAAATATAGGTGATAGTGACATTTTTGAGTCGTGATGCTGAAAATGTCAAAAGCCACTTAAATCGTAACTTCCAGAATAGTGACAACTGATCTGTGGTTTTGCGTTTTTTTCTTTTTCCTAAAGTTCTGTACACAACAGCTTGACAGCTGATCCTGGATGAGGATGGTCTGAGGGAAAGAAAAAAGGGGTTGGCAGCCCTTTTGGGGCTCTTCACGCAGGACACACAGGCAGCACCTGCGAGGTTTATCTGTCCTCAGGGAGGGACTCTCCTTTTGGTGAAGAACTTGTCCGGTTGTTTTAGTGGGTTTTTTCCCCTTTTGCTCAGGTATCTCTGACACCTCACCGTGCGTTCGGTGGTCGGGGCGAGGCATCCTCTGCGCGGGAAGAAACATTTTTATTTCCCAGGAAATCCCGCGGAGGTGGGATGGGTCATCTGCACAGTGGCAAACATTTTCAAATTCAGGGAGAGAATCCGCTTGGNAGGGAGCTGGGCAGGGCGCTGGGCACGGAGCTGGGCAGGGCGCTGGGCAAGGGCTCCCGGCACCGCCCCGCCGTTCCTGCCATAGCCCGAGCAAAGTTTGGGGCGCTTCTTCCCCCCGCTTTCACGACCTACGCGCCATAGCCGCCTGGACTCTTCCGAACGAGTTGCGCCTTTGCTGCCTACAAAAGCCTTCCTCCCGCCGCGCGTAAGTAGAGCGCCCTGGGCTGCGCCGCTCGGCTCCGGGCAGGGACTCGCCGCCCGGCTCAGGGGACACGGCCGCGACACGGCCTCTGCCCGCTCGCCGTGTCCCCCGGCCGTGGGACGGGCGCCAGGGAAGGGCAGGGCGGGGCCGAGCCTGCTCATGCTGCTGAGGAGGAGTGGTGGCAGGCGCCCTGCTGCTCTGGGTACCTTGCTTAGGGGCCCTGGTGCGAGCGTGTCTTTGCTCCTGCCCTTCCGAGGGGACCGTCTGCCGGCAGCGGCGCTCGCAGCTGGGACGGTAACTGAGCCTCGTGTGACAGGGAGAAGTGTCTAAACCTCACCAAGTACTTCAGAAGATGCAGTGGAGGACAAAGCAACAAATGTTTATATCCAGGATTGTTGTGTAGGGGCGTGTAGTATCTTCCTTAAAAGTTACCACTAACATGTGAAAGTTGATGTGCATTTCAAGCCAATTTTGCATTTAGAGTAAAGTCTTAAATATAAAGTAGAGCCAGAATTTCTTTCACCGTTGTAAGTGGGTGAAATGATGGAGAGAATACACAGAATGATGGAGTTTGCAAGCGTAACCCAAGATGGTTCTGGGGTTCCATGAGGTGAGCTCTGAGTTATCTGGCCCATGCAAGCACTTTCTGCTTGGGGACTTGCTGGTAGTGGGGAAGATGGTCAGGTGGCTTCCCTGCATTGACCAGACTTTTACCTCACTCTGTTCACATCTTTGGTCTGAGAGTTATTGAAATGTGCCAGTTACTCCCTTGTTCACTTAGGACTCATGAGTGATACCAAGTATTGAGATGAATAAATATTCTTTGGAAGGTATGAAGCTTGGTTAAGTAAAACTTTGCCAATGTTATAAGCAAAAAAATTTGTTTAATTTGTGTCCTTTTTTTCCTGTAGGCAAAACGTATTTGGGTTCATTGCTGACTCACTGACGAAATCATAGAAGCCTAGCATGTTACTAGGAATCCTTAGTGTGTTAAGTCTTTAAGACACTGACATAGACATGAAGAATGAATTGAGCTGAGTAGCCAGAGATACTAGAGCTATTTAGCTTTGAAGGTAAATTTAAGGGAAAATGAGAGAATCCTACTGGAACATTTTAGAATTAAACTTTAAAAAATTTCAATGGTTTCCATAGTACAAAGCTGTACTTGAAGAAGTTTGAACAGGATCTCCCTTGCAGTTACTTTAACTTGCCTGAAGTCCTCTCAGATGGATACTCAAACGTTGGAGTTTCTGCTTCTCTGTAGTGAAAAAGTTGAGTCTTTCAATGCCAGAAAAGCTCATATTTCCTTTGTCTATCTGGGGCGGGGGGCGGGCCACTCCATACTGTGCAGTTTTTAGATCTGTGTGGCTGATCGTATGTGGGCACCTGACAGCTCTGTCTCATTCATGCTTCACTCGCTCGGGATGTAGGACTGTTGCCCTCATGCTCAACGCCTGTTCCGCAGTCCCCTGGTAGCTCCACACCCTTCACACCTTCCAGCTTTACTGGTGAGTCTCTGTCTTTTCATTCCAATGTAGAGCTCTAAGATGGCATTTGACTATCCTGGGGAAGAAAAGGGGTTGCTTTTAGTTCCCATTTTTCTCCTGCGGCTAACAAATCAGGGCAGGGGTTTGTTCCACCAGGGAACAGAGGAGTTTAACAGGTGGGCGGTAGCTCCTCCTGGGCTCAGCCCAGTGCACTCCTCACACTTTTCCTTTACTCAGGCCAAACTTTCACTCAGGGGTCAAGTGGAGTCAAGAAGAAGTCAAAAGAAGTTTTGCCTGGGATTTAAGGAGGAGGCTCCATAGCAGTAAAGTAAGTTCAAGGTAATAAGAAGACCAGTTAAGGAATTAATTTTTAACAAGTGTTTAAAATACAATGAGAGTGGTCGTCAATGTGTCTGAAAGTATGACACTGTGAGCATGAAGAAAGGTATTTTTCAAATCCTCATTTAAACAATTTTATATAATGAGCTGTGAGACCTCTGTTGAGATTTATGAAACACTCACCATTGTGTTTCATATATATGTACATGGCCAAATACCATTATGTTTCACTGGAAATTATAGTAGCTCATTCTGTGGTGGCATAGATGCCAGTTTGTCTGGAATGACATGGTCACGCTGCAGACTTTTTGCAGGATGACTGCTTTTGTTGATTTAAATTAGCAGAGTTAAGAACCTGATAGTAATGGAGATGCCTGATTTTTTGGTGTAAAAATAAATTAAATATTGCAAGTTGTTTTAACAGCTTTTTTGTCACACTGCTTTATAAAATGTAGATAATTTTGAAGAAAAAATCCAGATCCCAGGCTTTTAGACTGTCATGAGAAATTAAAGGAAATACGGGTTGAATTTAAGAAATTGTATTCAGACAAGGATATCTGTTAGGTTTCTAAATAATTGTTGTGGGACATTTTTTGGATATACCAATATAATGAAATCATAAATACATCAGGTGTTATAGTGGTATATAATGTATGTAACACAGCTGTGTACTTATTTGTGAGCACATGTGTATATAAATACATAAACACACACATTTGAGTTAAATTATAAATAATGAAATGTCAAATTTTGCACACCTGATGCATAGTGATGAACCTTTTTGGTGACATCATCAGAAATAAAAATAACTGGCAATTTTATAGATGTCACATTGTAATTATTCCTCTCCTGTAGAGGGATAGATATGACATTGCAACATCTAAAATTTATTCTCTCTTTGTCACATGCAAAGTGTGTTTATGCATGTACTAAACTAGTAATTATTAACACAACATTGATTCTTAAATGCCATGCCAATTTTTATGAATGTCCATTTTTCAGTGTTTATCACAGAGAATGATTTTCTAAGTGAACCAAATAATACAAGACTCCCACTTCTTATTAAATGATACGAAGGTTCATGAAGTCCTTGCTTTTCATACTGTTGAATTAGATTGTTTTCTGAGTCAGATTCTCTGACATTCTCTAGTGGGTATTCATGGACATTATGAAATACAGATAAAGATGTTTCTTTTCTTTTCTTAATCTGCATTTTTTTCCAAGCACAAAAAGAAAAAATGTCTCACAATCTACATTGAAGATTAGGTCATAACAGTTGCCTGTCTCTGTACTTCAGCAGCACTGAAAGTAATACTATACAGTTGAAGTTTATGTAATACTACAAAAGCAAGTTTGGGATTGTTCTCAGCTAAAATATTGAATTCTGGCTGTTTAAATTTAAGTACAGGTATTGTTGAACTTAATGTTAAAAAATCAAATAATCTGTGAGCTTTGTGGACCTTCTGGTTTCGTTTAATGTAATGTAATCATTATTTGTATCAAGGCACCCCATTACATTTGTTGGTGTGATTTTTTATGAGTTATATTTGCCTTAAGAATTGCTCACTGAAGAATGTATTGACATCGAAGAAAGACACAGGACCTGGATTTCCGGGAACTCTCCAGCCAGTGGAGATACGAAACTTTGTATTGCCCTTGGAAATTATGTCCTTCCAGTATTTATGTACTATGGACAAGACATGGTGAAGGCAACAGTTGCTGCAATTCATACTGAGATGTACACTGAGGGTTTTCACGTTTGTGCAGTTAAGGTGCTCTGAAGTATCTGCTCACAGCTTAAACGCTTTCTCTTTGTATGCAGGATGAATTTGCACACTCTGATACACAGAAATAAATCTTTTAACTAATGCAAGCATTAGAATAGCTTTTTCATGTGTATCTTTTGAGGAGTGCATTGTGTCATGTCTTTGGTGTCCTGAATTACCTCAGCCTGGGCATTGCTGTCCTGTAGTAAAAAGAAAAATATTCTGGAGTAGTATTACTGAATGGAGAATGATTAAAAATAAGTTAGATGGATATAATATTTGTCGTCTTTAAGTTTTACAAATTGTTATTGTTTTTCTGCTAATTACTCAATGAATCTTCAGAAAAGCACAAAATATCCTGTATTCATTGTAGCCATCATTGTCTGTTGATCTGTGTAGGAGATGCACAGCAGTTTGCCTGTAGGGGGAAGAAATTGATACCTGTGTTCATCCTGCAAGTGCAGGACTTAAAATTTTTCAGAAGGGCCAACTTCATTTTTTTATGCAACAGAAGGTAGTATCTGTCTTCATAAAAAACAGTGAATGGAATTTTTGCCCTTGGACACAAGGGTAATCACAGCCATACTGAAAATGTGACATGAGTGATGAATTCAAGAAGGTTTAATGGGCTAACTTGTTGCTGGTTAATAAACTTTCTACTACAAGTATTAGTAACAAAAGAGCAAACTGTAACTTTGACTGCTCATTACCTGAGCTGCCTATTTTGTTTGATCTGTATGGAAAATAAAGAGTGAGGCAGAGAGTTTTGAAATGAGAGGCACAGTATAATGTAAAGGATAGCTGAGAAAGGAAATAATGAACTTGGGTTATGCTGAACTTCTTTAATCCATCAAATATCACATTATTAATTTTGCTTTTTTTACATTTTCCCACTAAAAATGAGAACATGCCCAAACTACAGTTTAGTTTTGTTCAGAGCTGGAACTAAACTGGTATATCTTCAAATGATTTAAAAAAAAAAAAACAAACCCCCAAAATTAATTCATTATTCCCTTAAAAATTATTATTTGTCAAGATTAAAATTACTTAACCATCCAAAATATTTAAAACCTTATAAAATTAAGATTGATTATTAAATTTTAAAATCGTGTAAACATATTATATTAAGACTATAAAAATATTATACCAAAATTTATTCCGCTTTGGGCTACTGATTTAACAGGAGAAAAAATACATTCTTCAAAAAGAATCTGAATATCTTAGAAAAAAGAGAAATTTTTCAGGAAGGGGATCATACATACACAAAATCAGTATTTTGCTGTCAGTATCGTTTGCAGCTTATTGTGTTATGTTGGAAAAAGAAGTCACGTATATTAAAGGGACTGTGCTTTCACAGAATATCAAAGATGTATTTTCAAGGGGAGTTTTTGTTGAATTAAGTTAGTGTGATAAAAAACAAATTAGTGTTCCAGGATCTACAAAACTGCAAAATACTAATGGGTGTGTTGTTGCTTTTTGTGTGAAAGCATACTAGTTTGCAGTTAGAGGTATTTTCATTGCCTCACAGTGAAATCAAGTTATAAAAAAGTACCTTAAATAAATTTAATTGCTCTAATTGCCTTAACTGAAAGCCTGAAAGAAGTTCAGTACAGACTTCGGAAATACTTCTTTTGGAAGAACAGTGACATAATTTCTGGAAATTACACTAATATAATGAGAATTGTATTAGTGGTGAATTCAGTGGTGAATTCAGTGGTGAATTCCTAGCTGTAATGATGAACACCTTTTTTTATTGGGAATTGTAAGACACCCAGGTGCTTGGATAAGAAGTATAAGAATAGTAAGGTGTAATTGTGTTGTATTTAAAAAAATATTCTTAAGATTTTTAAACAAGAAGGTAGTCACTTTTCTGATAGTGGGGTTTTTTTGTATGCAAATTGTTAAATCTGAATTCCAATTATGATGCAAGTATTTCTGAAGGTATTGAGGTTAGCTGAAGATAATTTTTTTTTTGTTGTTTTCAGGGGAAGGCAGACATATAAAATACAAAAGTGAGTTGATTAGGAGAATGAAATGTACTTCTTAGATATATTCCAATATTCTAACATATAATCCAATTAGGAACAGGCCAAGGATAACAGAAGGGATACTAGCAGATTTCTCTTGTTTCTCAATAGGAGGAAGCTTGTGAGGAATCTGATATTAAAAAAAAATCTTGCCATTTAAGTCTTTCCAAATCAGCAGTTGTGTGTCTACCTAGAACTGGACTTGGGAGACCAATCATGCATGAATTGGTGGAAGCTGCTGAGAATATATATGCCAGTTGTTTGTCACAGAAGTAAGAGCAGAGGATGTAATTTTATTTTTTTTCCAAGAAGATATCTGTATATAGTTGCTGAAGTGACCTTGAGTTTGTTGTTTTGGTGTTTGTTTCGTTTGGGTTTTTTGCTTTGTTTTTATAAATGTTGCAGTAGGCATGATTCAGCAACACTAACTGCCAGGACAGTAGGGGAAATGGCATCGAAACCTTTTCACTATTCCTCTCAGAATTTCTCATTATTTCCAATGTTTCAAGTTGTTAAAGTATTTCTGGGTTTTTTTTAGAAATAAACAAATTCAAACTGACTAGGCTTTGAGCACATGCTTGTTGAGTTGCACACATTCCGAAATTGAACTGTAAATTCCATATGTTTTGAGTAATTATTTTTCTGTGTTTGTACAGTTCAGAAATAGCAGAGACCTGGGACATTACTAACTTCCTGAATGCTGGAATAAATAAATTCTGATAACAATAAAATTATTAGAGTTAGGCAAACATTGTATCACACTCTTGAAACAAGCACAGTTGCATTATTAGTAGGATTATTTTGTTTAATTGATCTGATTTCTGCCTGTTCTTTTCTAAATGTAGGCAGGAGTAGTTAGAGCCATCTTAGATAGAGAAAACAGAAATAATGTTTTTTAAAATACTTGAATGTTGTAGAAATTCTAATGTATGAATCCTTCTTGCCAGTTGTGTATAGGCACTTAAGGCTGTATGGGCTCTGTGAGAGCACTAAACATCTTCCTTCTGGGCTTCCCAAAGCCCATGGTTGCATGGTCACAGGGTTATCTAATTCTTAATGTACACGTGGAATATTCTGCAAAAGCACGTGTCCTTAAGAAAATAATTTGTTGGGATCAATCTGTTCTGCCCCAGCATTGTGTTATTATGAGATATTTTAACATTGCTCTAATTGCTGTAATGTTCTTATTGTAGGTTAGAAATCTGAAGCAATGGGTGACTGGAGCTTTCTGGGGAGACTGTTAGAGAATGCGCAGGAGCACTCCACGGTTATTGGCAAGGTTTGGCTGACGGTACTGTTTATCTTCAGGATCCTGGTGCTGGGGGCTGCTGCTGAGGAGGTCTGGGGAGACGAGCAGTCGGACTTTACATGCAACACTCAGCAACCTGGTTGCGAAAATGTTTGCTATGACAAAGCCTTCCCCATTTCTCACATCCGCTTCTGGGTGCTGCAGATCATTTTTGTCTCCACCCCAACCCTCATCTACCTGGGCCATGTCCTGCATATTGTACGCATGGAGGAGAAGAGGAAAGAGAAAGAGGAGCTGAAAAAGAAGGGAAGTGGCAAAGATGGCAACTACCCAGTAGCAGCAGCATCTGGCAGTGGTGGTGGAGGAGGCAACAATAATGTCAAAGATACTGCTGGCAAGAGGGGGAAGGAGAAGCCCCCGATCCGCGATGAACGTGGTAGAATCCGTATGGGGGGTGCCTTGCTCCGTACCTATGTCTTCAATATCATATTCAAGACACTGTTCGAGGTGGGCTTCATCGTGGGCCAGTACTTCCTATATGGCTTCGAGCTTAAGCCGGTCTACCAGTGCAGCCGCTCACCTTGTCCACACACTGTGGACTGCTTCATCTCGAGGCCCACTGAGAAGACCATCTTTATCATCTTCATGTTGGTGGTGGCCTCAGTGTCCCTGCTGCTGAACATGCTTGAGATATATCACTTGGGGTGGAAGAAACTTAAGCAGGGCATGACAAGCCAGTACATCCTTGAGATGCCTGTCGCAACAATGACGCCAGTTATGGTAACAGGGGAGTCCAAACCTGTCTCCCTGCCGCCACCAGCACCACCCGTGGTGGTCACGACTGCCACGCCGGCCCCTGTTCTGCCTGACACGCGCGCCGTCACACCGCTGCTGGCCCCAGTGTCCATGGCATCGTACTATGCTACAGCTGCTCCAAGACCACGGCCTCCCTCCAACACGACGTCCATGGCAAGCTACCCTGCTGCTCCCCAAGTTCCTGAGGAGAGGCACCGCGCTGTGACTCCCACGCCCATCTCGACTCCCGTCACCATCCCGACTCCCATCCCCACGCCCACGCCAGCCATCATCAACTACTTCAACAGCAGCAGCCGTGCCCTCACGTCCGAGCAGAACTGGGCCAACATGGCAGCTGAGCAGCAGGGGAAAGTTTCCTCCAGCTCAGCAGGCTCCTCCACCCCGAGCAGTGTCCGGCATCCCCTTCCCGAGCAGGAAGAGCCACTGGAGCAGCTACTCCCACCCCCGGCTGTGCTGCCCATCGCCACGGCCAACAGCGGCAGCAGCACCAGCCTGAGCGGGGCGAGCGGCAGCAAGTGGGATGTGGAGGGCGAGGTGGAGCTGTCGGGGGCACGGCCCGTGTCGGCTGCCTGCACCACGGTGGAGATGCACGAGCCACCGCTGCTCGTAGACACGCGGCGCTTGAGCAGGGCCAGTAAGTCGAGCAGCTGCAGAGCCCGGTCAGACGACCTGGCCGTGTAGGGCGGTCAGCCCTGCTCGGGGGAGCAGGAGGTGGAAGGCGGAGTGGGCAGGGGAGCTGCCCGGGGAGGCCAGGCCTGGCGTGGGTGAGAAGGCCTGGGCTTCAAACTTAGACGCTTGCTGTTTTTGCACTCTGTGAGTTGTAGTGGGGAAAATTATCAACATTTTCTAATAGGTCAGGGGTGACCGAAGCGCAGCCCGTGGGCCAGGGGACCAGTCCCACTTTCCTTCATGTTCGTGGCAGATCCCTCAAGGGCACCTGTAGGGGAGGCCTGCACGGGTGACAGGTGGCGATGGTAGCTGGCCATGTGCCCTGAGGCTGACTTGCATCCCAGAAAAGTGTTAATATCCCCAGTGCCTGTGCACTTGGCTGTCATCTCCCTCTAGCCCTTGCCTTCACTTCCACCCTTTTTCACAGAAGCTCTACATGAGCAGATTCAATGGCTTACATTCTTCCTCTTAAATCTTACGTAGCCCTATGGCAAACATCAGGGTGGCACATTGCCTGTTGGCACCTGCTGTCTCTATGGACCAACTTGCCATATTAAAGGTAACTCAGTTTCTTCCATATAGCGTGCCTTAATGAATCTTTTGTGCTCATGGCAAGTCACCAAGGTGGTCCTTGGCCAGGCAAAGTTTAGGGAACCCCTGGAATAGATTTTTGAGATTCTTCTTTCCATATTTTTTTTTACTTTTGACCTGTTAGGAAGTGTTCAGTTTGACCTTCTATCCAGTGTTTGCTGACCATGATCACACCATGTTTATAAGCCTGCAAATATGTTTGAGCATGTTTGATTATCATTTCAGCTGACTTCTAAAATTGCTTACAGGAGGACAGGAATTTAAGCCACACCTCAGAAATTATTATACAGAACAATTTCTCTTCAGAAAGCAAGGATTATGATTTCAATACACTGTGGCCCCATACATTGCCCATGGACAAAAAATTAGGATAAAGTACAGCTCCACATTTTAGACTGTTACATATCAGCTTAAGTTTGTTGGAAAAATGCTTTTTAGAAGTAAACTTGAGTGCTTATTTTTAAGTATTTGAGCATTTTGAGAGTAATCTGTAGGTTTAAAGTTACTTAGACTATGTACTTTATAATTTTAGTTTGATCTTTGATCTTACAAGAAAATGTAAGAGGAAAGAAACTTACTAATGGTGAAATCCCTGAAGCAACATTATTTCCTGTTGTGTTCTACCCTTTAACGTCAATCTGTAGTGTCTTCAGGTCAGTGAAAACAGATTTATATAATACTGTATTGCAGAAAAGGTGGCTAAAATCTCTGGGCAACATGGGGGCTGAAGAGTCTGTTCTGATCCCACTGCAGTCACTTGCAGAATTTCCATTCAATTTAACAAGGAGCAAGATTTGGGAATGGATCTTGCGGGCCTTGTTCAAGCAAAACTAACATTCACATGAAGTTTCGGGAGCCAGAAGAAATTTGGATTTTGGGCCTTGGAAAAGACTCCTGCTTTTGACAAAAAGCATGTTTCCCTTAAAAATGGGTGAAGGAAAGTCCTAGGTATTTTTTTCTAAGGTACAGCTTTCCTTACAAGGGGCTCTGACCTTTATTCCCTCATTAACAAGATGTTAGTCAGAATTCTGCATGCCTGATAAGGCTCGGGAGAGTTTCATTACGAAAGGAATACAGAATTAGGCCCAGCTTCTGTTCTAAGCAAAATCCAAAAGAACCGAAGCTTGGAGTTGGTCCTGTTGCTGCTATAAATCGGAAGTACTGTAACTGGAAAAGAGCAATCAAACACACTGGGATAGCCCTTTGCATCTTCAAAGTATTTGGCCTGGCTGTATAGTCCTTACTCAGGCAAAGCAGGGTCACCCTGCAGCAAGTAGTTAACATTGCCAGTTATTTCTGCTGTTACATGTTCTCCTGAGTGTGCTTGTTTTATTCAACAGTCAAAATATGTTGCCACCACTCAATATTAAACATTTTACTGCTTTCTGAGTAGTCACAAAGAGCTTCTCATGGTCAGAAGCGCTGTTCTGCAACCTTTGGGCATGTTGCCTCATGACTTCCTTGTCCTGCTTGTGTTGAACCAGGTGAGAAGTCCTTCTGCTGCAGTGGATCTTAGGGGCAGGCACTGCATTAAAAGTCAATGCGTAATAGTACAATAAAGATATTTATTATTAGCTATTCAGCTTCAGGCATGCTCTCATGGATTTTCTGTGTTATAAGCCATAAAAACCCTTTCTGCAAGAAAGCTAAAAGCCAAGTTGTGCTTTCTGTTGTACCCATGCAACTATGCTGAACTTAGACTAAAGTTGATGAAGTTGCCTAGATGTAAATGAAGGCAGAGATTAAAATTCAACATTTTTAGGTTTACTAGCATCTATAGTAGCAGTTTTGTAAGTTTTGATAAATGCCAGTTAACTGCATTGCTGAAAGAATGCAATATGCATCTCTGTATTTTAGTACATGAGAGTTTATGGGCTCCATTTTCCTTTGTTCTATGCTTCTGAAGAATGAAGTCAAAAGTCTTTTTGGAGTGTATTTATATAAACCAGACCAACTGGAATGTGTGCTTTTTTATATCAGTTCCTGAGAGCAAAACTGATGTTGTTTAATGGGGCTCTGCATCTTGCAGCCCTTACTTTAGTACAATCTTCACAGAGTGTGTCCTGCAGGATTGCATCCATACTGTATATAAAAAATAGTAACAGAGATGGATTTAACTTAGGATCAACTGAGATCTAGTCTGACCTTTTTAAGTTAATGCGTGTGGATAGACCTGCAGAAAGTTCAGATGCTTTTGTGGAATATGTGGTTATTTTCAGCCAGAGTAACTACTGGAAAGCTCTAAAAGATGATTTTTCCTGTTAGGTGAAGCTCGGGGGGAGAAATGTAACTCTATTGCAACCCCCAAGAGAAGTCTGAGAGAGCAGCCTCTGCATCCAGGCAGTCCTGGTCTGAGAAAGCAAAGCTACAACTCACAGGTTGCGCTTTTAAGATCAGCTTAAGTTCCATCACGTAACTATGCAGCGTCAAGCCTCTTCATTACCTACAGTTTCATTTGGAGTCCAGTAACTGTTTCTTCATTTAAGCCCAGGTAACTGTTTTCGCAGAACTCCTCCTTAATGCTTACAACTGCTTGTAGTTGCTGCATCACATCTGGATTCAGATTTGTTGAAAGAAAAATCTTTTTTGGTGTGGCCGATTTTGAGCACTTTTATATTTACTCATGAATGATCACTGAATTCAACATCCTATGAGTCAAGTGCTGATTTCTACGCAGAATTCCACTAGAGTTCTAGTTTCAGAATTTCTAGAGTTCTAGAAAATATGTACAAGCACCCACTGACTAGCAGAAAAGAGTCTGTTGGTGAAAATCATCTGCTAATTTTCAAGTCGTTGACTCTTTCACATCAATTAATTATAAAGTTTCATGAGAACTGGTAGCAAGTGATAATCTGATTTAGCCCAGTCATAGGGGCTGTTCAAGCCACAATTCTGAAGGACCTCAGGTGCACAGCTACAGTGAAACCTGTAGGTAAGTTATCACAAAAGCAGAAGTCAGAACAGAATCATGCCTGATATTAAGCAGACTGAAAAAAAAACCCACTAATTTTTGCTCTTTGAGTAGAATAATTGTGGGAAAACTTGTTCTCTCTCTTACTTGAAGTTAAAAAATATGCTGAGGTAAACTATGGAAAAGAAAACTGAAAAAAAAAGATACTCTTTGAACAAGTTACCAGGTGTATGATGTACTACTCTTTTTGAAATATATTTGTCGTTCAACAAGGCACTTAGAGCTAATTAAATGTCTGACATTTTGCAGCTCTTAAGATTATTTTCTGGTATGAACACATAAGTGTAGGATCAGTAAAATAATAAAAGCAAGCTTTAAAAATCAAGTCACTATTTAGGTCCTTTTTTGATTAGGCATGGGACCACCTCCTCAGCTGCTACAAACTGTTGTATTCCACTGAGTTCATGTGGGTGACAGCAGTCTGCAGGAGCAGAGTGTTGAGCCCCCAGGTCTTTTTGTTTTACACAGACACTAACACCATGGATTTGAACAGGCTGGGGTTTTTTTTTTAATTCCAAATATTTTACTTTGATTTTTCTTGTGAAAAGTGTGCTCTTGTAATTTTGATTTTCTGAAGTTTACATTCAGTTTTTGATTTCAGATTGCACATTTGGATGAAATGAACTGCTTTCTAAGTTTACATTTGTTTAAGAAGTAAAAGAATGACTCTGCCAATGTGTTAAACTTAAGAGAGAAATGTCTTACTATAACACAAGAACTCTTCAGACTTAAGGCATTACCATTAAATTTAACCTGATCACTGATCCATAGTATTAGCTTTCTCTGTATAATTGAAATATGGGTGTTGGATATATAGGGAGCACACCATGGAAAAAAATATTTTTCATCATGAACTCAATTATTACTCAATAAACTAAGGTTCTTATTGTTCATATGCCTTCCTATGTGTTTAGAGCTTCAATGACAAAAACTAACTGTGACATATGTCCTTTACAAGCTAAATTTACAGCCTGGTTTAAAATTCCAGAGTGCTTCTGGATAAACATTGCACTGTTACACTGTAGAAGATTTTTTTAAAAATAAACATTTTGCTTTCTAGGCAAAAATATGGTTCTGAGCCTGCAAATACAATTTCATGCAAGTTATTTTAACTTTTGCAAATAAGGCCATTAAAGGCAATGGGACTATTCACATAAACTAAAAACACTGATGTGATAAAGTAATTGTGGATTTGCATTTTAAGTTTGCTGTAAGATGCCAATCTAATTTTAGAGTTTTTGGTTCTTGAAGAGTTATGCAGGATGTGTGAGCATATTTTAAGGTGGAGAATACATTGCTATTTGCATTGCCACTGTTTCTCACAGTTAAAGGCTTCTAAAGCATAAGAAAGCTTACTCAGAACTTTCTTGTTGCTTTCCGAATGTTTGTCTTTTATATGACAGAATCTGACAACAAACATAACAAGTCTTCCAGGCAGTCAGGAACTTGTACTAACAATAAAACCAGCAGACACTTAAAAGTACTGTCTTCAAAGAAGTGCCTTGTATATTAAATTCTGTAAGAAGCAAGTTGATGTAAATGTTAATTTACCTCATATGTTTACAAAATTGTGACTAAATAAACTTTTTGTACCACAGCATTGTCTCTTCTAGATTAAATTTTCACAGTTGTGTAGAAGGTCTTTAAAATACTAATGTGATGGAACAGTTAGCTCCCTCCCTATATTCACTTACACTGTGCTTTCCTTCTTCATGTGAAATGCTTACTGAATTGCATCTCTTGGAAAACCGGATGCTGAAACCTGTCACCATGCAGAACTGCCTGTGGCTTCAAAGGAAGTTCACAGTCCTGAAGACAAATAGGATCAAGACCCGCTTGAGCAGGTGCAAAGGTGAAATGCTGACTACCTTGACATCAGTGGGAGGTCTGCTTCTGCCTTCCAGCAAATACAGGTTTCACTCTTGGCTCTTACTTTGACACAAGAGTCGCTGTTCATCTTGTGCAGTGCAGCATTGACAGTGAGTCCTATCTTTTCCCCCAGTGCTGACTCACTAACTTTGATTTATCCATCTAGCTGCTGTGCCATGAGATTGTTACCTTTATATGCATGAAGGATTTTAGTGCAGGGAAAATGTGTCCTTACTGGAGATAATGTGGGGTATGCACTACATTTGAAATTTGCTGATTTGCCCCTTATAGGAAAGTTCAGTTTAACGTGTAGAAGTGTTACCCAATTCTGTACTGCAAATGTACAACGTACTAAAGGCTACTTAATCTAGACATTTTATAGTCCAATGAAGAGGCCAGGGCCAGGTTTCTGAGAAGTTTTACTCGTGAAAAGTAGCAATGTGGGCAAGACTAAGTGTGTCCTCCAGAAGTGTTAAGTATGAAGGCTTTGTAAAATTTTATTTCATCTGCAGCACTCATATGGACCTGCCAGCTCAGAATAGTCTCTGCCCTGTAGTATTGAATGCTTCTGTCTCATGAGAGTACAGTCAAGTTGGGTTTTTATTTTTTGTGCCTCCTTGTGCTCAGGCAATGCTGTCTCTGCTTTACATGCTGTATCCTTATGGTAAACTAGACTGTGCATTGTCTCTGATGACTGGGCAGGGGTAAAGCAAGCTGACAGGTGTATAATATGGGCAGTACTAAGATTGTACTTAGCAGTAATGAGCTAAGGAAGTGCATAAAGTGATACGGTAATACCAGCTGATAACTCGCCTGCCTCTGACCAAGAGCACTTTTTGTTACAAATATATCTGCCATGCTTTCTATTTAGATGCATATTCCACAATTTTGTCCCTTGAAGAACAGACAGAGTACTCCCAAGGGAGCTGAGAGCATCAGCTGGTGCAGACACAGCTTGGTCATGGACTCTCCCTCCCTTGGGACACAGCCACACTGCTGTCACCTTGCATCTCCTGTCCAAAGAATTTCTGGCTGGAGTGTGAGATAGAAATGTTGCTACTCTTGGTCTCTGAAGGCCTTTGTGATGGTGTGGGTACCTTTTGCAGCCGCATTGAGTGAGGTGGCTTCGTGTGAGCTTCTGGAGAAAGAGTGAAAGTTATGCCCTCATCCACAGCTGTGTCAGGGCATCTGAAGATTCTGATGATCATGAACAGAGATGTACTGGCATCTGAAGATTCTGATGATCATGAACAGAGATGTTTCTAACCTGCTCCATTAAATTTTGAACAGTTGTGCTGAAAGCCAAATGAGCATTCCATACACCCCTGTACTGCTGCTGCTGTCTCCAGGGATTTGGCACAGGAACAATCAGCTGGGCTTTAGCAAGCATTTTCAATGTGACTGCACTAGGAATGGGCTTTAACTAACATCACCAGTGTTTCCACACACTGTAGCTGGAATAGGAATGAAGACAATACACATTGCCTCTCAAGGAAACATGTCAGATAGAGAGATCTCAATAGGTTTGACATTTTGATCACTTTTGGCAACTGGATGGGCATGAACTCTAATTGTCTTTGTGTCTATTTTTGGCAGGCAGTGGAGTAAGCAGATGGTTATCCAAACCCACAAAATTGAAGAGAGCCTTCTCATAAAGATGATCTAGGAAGACTGTTTTTCTTACAGTGTCATAGTCCAGGAAAACAGGGTGTTTGAGGAAATACACATTTTAGCATGTGTAGGTACATGATACTATGCCAGAATTACAGGTATCATTAATTACTGTTAATGCATTAGTAGGACAGTTGGATTGGACCAACTGTTCTTCATTGTATAGAAGGATTTTTCATTTTTAAAGAGAGATTAGTAGTACATAGCAACAAAATGCTTACCTTCATTTACCTTCTCTTCTTTTTCATGCAGTATGTGGTCTGTGTATCTTTGAGCCACTAGTGGTAGTACAGTGGCTGTCAGAACTATTTCTAGTCCCTAGAGGAGGATCTTCAATGTGTGGGCTTTTGCCATACCTTGTTTTTAGGGCGACCCTCAGCACTTAGGACAGTGGCTACAGATGTGGTTGAGGTGCCTGCTGCCATGGAGAGCGATGAGCAGACTGACACCAAGGTCACAATGAGCTGCCCAGGCTCACTGTGTTTGTATCACTAATATAGCCAGCTCCAACCTGTGTGTGGTGGGTATCTCTTTTCAGTCAGATCTCTGTCATTTTAGAGGTTGCCTCCTGAGAGAAAAAAATCAAATACCTTCAGTTCTTCATCCTCCTTATGTATTTGTCCTGTGAAAGTGTGATAAAATGCAGTAACATTTCCAGACCTTTGCATTTCTAAGTTGCATGAGACATGGCTTTTTAAAGAGTTCCTGAGTTTTCTAGGGAATATTTTTGAAAATAAAAAGGGCTTCACAAATTGAGACTCTCAAAATGACAGTACATTTTTCATTGGGATATATTTTTATTGTGTTTGCACAGGATCCACTGAAGTCAGTGAATTGATGAAGTAAAGTGAAATAAAACAGTGCTTTCCATGTGAGGATATAGATTGTATGTCTGAACTCAATTAAATGAAAACTAAACAGAAGAGCAAACAGTTATCAGCTGTCATATATCTCACTCCCCTGTTTGAGAAGATTAAACTTTCTAAAGGTTTTGGTTTTAAGGAATGTTGTGGTCTTCTGAGCAGAGACTAAGGGATAATTATGGTTGAACTATCCTGCCCTACAGAGGAACCTACTGTTTGCTTTGCATGTCTTATGTAGTGGAGTTTGCTATATAAATTCTGCACAAAATGCAGAATTAAGCAGCTAAGGAGGTTTTGCCCAAGCAAACTCATCATGTTTGGATTCTGGATACTCTGAGGGTAAAGAATCTTCTTCTTTATTAGAGAAAACCTGCAACAAAGCCAGCCTGGCTGGGATACCAGAAACATACATGGCTGATTCTCTGGATTTTCTACATCCTGTAGTCTTTTAAACTCTGTACTTGAATAAAGTGATGAAGCTCAATGCTTTGAGAGTAAAATTCTTGGCTGGGAGTCTACAAAATAATGCCTGCATTTACATTTGTCTCTGAATGTGTCTGTACTAGTGACTGAAGTGTTTTGGGATTATGCAGCGTGAAGGATGTAGTCTGCACCAGCCTCTTGATGTGGCCTACATGAGAATTCTGTGTCTAACTTTCAGGATGTACTTTTAAAATCTCTGCTCTTTGTTGTTTACAGGAGCGGATCTGCTTTACAGCGTTTCTGTGACTGTAGGTGGAGCTGCAGGTGCCTCTTTGGGCCACCTCCATGCCATTCTCCTTACAGCAGGCATCATCAGTCCTTCAGGGCAGCCTGGCAGCACAGCTTGCTCCTGACTCATCCAAGTTGTGTGGCTTAATTCAGGTTCAGAAATTCCTTAAGACTAGGAAGAAATTCTTGTTTTCCTGTGTAAGACAAGAACATAAAATGTCTCAGTAATTCTTGCTTTGTCCATCTTTTTGTGCTGTTTCCCTGTTGTGGAAGCCCAGATGTCTGGGGGTCTCAATTAGTTTTTGTTTCTGTTTCTGTTGGCCTGGTCTGGGACATAAAAGCTCATCATTTCAAAATGACTATTGGCACTAAGGTCAGATGACATTTAGAATTTCTATTTCCCAAGGGATCGTGAGATTTCGAATCTGAATACAATATATGTTCGCATATTCTTTATGAAACCAAGCCTGAGAAGTTTCCTCTAAAACATTTTAAATTAGAGAAACAGTGAGATGATTGCTTTGGAAGCAACATGTCATTCTGAAAATCGGTTCTTTTTTCTATTTTAATTTATTCTAAAATTATCTTGCAGCACCTGAAGGGTGGCTGTACCTCAAGCAGCATCAGGCCAAACAAATTGGAAGTGGTGACAATGAGGTGATTTGTGAGTTCTTCCCTCTGGGCACATAAATTTCATTTATAGTTGTGGTTTGGACCCTTAGTAGCTTATTTTGAATCTTACTCCTTCATCCTTGAGTTCAAAGTTTTCATACTGAGGGTGCTGAAGTGCCATATCTGTAGATGATCCAGATGGGAAAATAATTCCATTGCTGCCCTGTAAGCTGGAGAGAGTATGAACTGCTCGCCATCCATGCAAAATGGAAAAGCTTAAACTTATTTGCTTAGACATGGAAATCTCTTACAGCTAAAGCCATGACCTAACTTTCTAACAAAGTTTTGTCTATCAGGAATTCCTTTTCCCTACAGCTGCTGTAGCAAGTCATGCATGACACTGAAATGTGCATTACAAGTTTTTTGGTGTATAGGAGAAGTGCAGTGATCTGCATGTAATTTGGGCAGCTGTCTTTATTTTCAGCTGAAAGAATTCTCTCAGTTGCAACAATGTAAATCCAGTATAACTCCACCACACCGGGGTAACACAGATAAGACTTTCTTTGTGTTGAAATGACTGCAGTGAACAAAATCAATTGCAGAAAGAATGGTTCTTTTTTTAAAGAAAGATCTGCAAGTTTAGTACATAATGGGCCAAATTAATCTCTGTTGTAAGTACACACATTTCAGTGGTGTTACAGCAGAAATGAATTTAGCCTGAAGCAACTTTACAATAACTCATATATAAGCATGCACAACTAAATGTATTACACTTTAAACAAACTCAGCGTTGTCTGGAGCACAGTTGGTCTGCTGAATCTCTGAAGTTAGGAACCAGCCATTGTGTGCTTAGTTTGTTTAGACAGTACCATTTTTGTTCAATTGGCTACATCCGCGGTATTTTAGTGACAGCAGGAATGTTCCCTCTAGCTACAAAGTGACATTATAACTGTTAGACACAATTTTTATTCTAGGATGTTTATGCCTTAACTCTTTTGTGCACTTAGAAATATTATAACAAACTAAAAGAAATAGTTTCACCAGTTCTGAAACCTTTGAGCTTAATTCTTTGAATCGTTCCTTTAATTCAAATGGGGTTAAAATGCTCTTATGGAAGAGACTTTGTAAGTAATGGAAATAGTCAAAGAGTGTGAAGAATAAACCAAATCAGACCCCAAAAGTAATAACTCAGCTTTCAATAAGCTAATGTAACATCAATTTTTCTCTGGTTTCAGGCTTGATTTCTGTATAGTTTTCAGTTATAAATGTAATGATAGCAAACATGGCTACAGCTGCCAAGTCCTTCAGCCAACAGTGAACACAGTGTTTTTGGAGATCATTGTTCACATTTCACCAGAGAAGCGCATGGGCTGAATGTTTTAGGCAATCACTGCCTGTCAGTGTTGCATAAATGCCTTTTCCTTCTTCATGTTTTTGCCACTTTTTACACCATCGTCTGCCATGACCAAGAAGAATTTCGCTTTACTGTGTTTGTAACTCCCTCACATTGAGTTTTATGTTCCTATTACATCTTCCCTTAGCCATCTCTTCACCAAACTACATAAGCTCATCTCCCACAACCTCTCTTTGGGACTTCAGGCCCCAGACCATCTCTACTGATCCCTGCTGTGCCTTCCTCAGTATCTCCATGTTCCCCTTTGAAGTGAGGGCCGTGAAACTGGACACAGTACTCTAGGTGTGGCCTCGCTGGTGCTCAATAAAATCAAGCAATTTGCCCTCATTTTCCTGCTTGAGATGATAATTCCCAAGGCAGCTGCAGCCTGACAGTGAGCACTCAGAGAAATATGCAGAGAGCTCTCTGCTGGAACAGGAGTAGATTCCTCATTCATTCAAATCAGGTAGATTTGAAATAGCCCTTTAAAAAAACTTCAGCAGCCAGAAGAGGTCAAAACCAAGTGAGCCCAGAAAAGTGTAAATGGAAAGCATTGTAAAGTATATTCTAGAAGAACAAGGCAACAAATACTCCTGTGCAAGCCTGAGTTTTTATAGGTGTTTTGTGTCATGGCTAGGGCCGGATTTGGACCTATTTGTGCTATTTCTAGTAGTACTCTTTGCACTTAGAAGAATATAATCTTCTATGCTGTGCATTGTCCATTTTCCTGCGTTGTCTATCAAATATCCTGTATCTCCTCTTGGGTTCACTGACTGCGTGTGATGATCAGATACCCAGCTGCCACCTTATCAGACGCAGAGACTGAGGTATGAGCGAAGAGCTGACTGTGACGATGTGAGGTCAAGACCAGAGCTGTCAATGCTGCTTTTTGCTTGATGGGGTGGGGACAGAGGATGTGGCTGCAGAAGTTCCAGTAGGCCAAGGGTGATTTCCATTTTTACTTAGTTGTCCACTCTAAGAATAATACGAGCATGCTTATCTCTCCGGATATTTTTAGGGTTTCCTACAGCAGCATGGTTTATAAATAACTAGGGATCTCAGGACAACTGTCAATAGCAGAGAGAAAGTAAGTTAGCCTTTCTCAGAGTTTGAAAAGGTGTTGCTTGTGATGCTTTTTGTATGATTAAAGCTGCAACTACAGTGTCTCTGGTCCAGCAGATCTGTCCAAGCAACCTGCTCACACCCCCTTTTTTTAATACTATTAACTTTCCAGCACCCTGAGACAATTTGCTCAAGGGTTAGTATCATCTCTGCAATGCCAGACAGTATTTTCTTGCAATTTTCAACCCTGCTTGTAGTCAGGTTAATGGTCTCACTGCTCTGACATGTTTGGACTGAGCTGCATTTCAGCCTCTGGCATGTCAGTGGCTTGCCAGATTTTCTCCTGCATGGCTACTGTGACAACCTGGAATTTAGGCAGGAATTAAAGTACTGATAATTCTTGGGAGTTCTCAGCAATATTGTTCCACACATTTAGAGCTTGGCTGGGCAATAACCAGGGTGCACTAAAGAGGATTGGTACTTCGGGAATATTGTTTTCAATGGAAAGAACCCCATTGGATGGGACAGAGACATAACGCTTTTATGGGGCACTGCTTTTAGTGACTGCAGTTGCTAGTTTTGTAGAAATCCATTAAACAATAAAACCAGGAGATCTCTTGCTGTCCAGATATCCTGGGAAGTTCTGATACTGCTGGCTGTGGGGTCAGAGTTAGTTTGTTGTTCACCTAAAGAAATGTCAGAGCCTTCTGGAGACTGGGTTTGTGACTCTTTAGCCTTGGCGCTGGTTCTGGGTGCTGGCAGTGGCAGTCTGGGCACTGAGGCCTTTGGACAAACACAGTGTCCTCCATCTGTAAAGAGAGCATAAGATCCCAGGGTGATAAGCACTGTGGCCCTTGCATTGCTGAACCTTTTTCCTTTAGTGTCTTTACTCCTTGCTATCCTGAAATGAGATGTAAAATCCTGTCCCATTTTCAATCAGCCACTGTGGGCAGTGTGGCTGAAGGACTTCTTTCTGCTCATGCTGGGGGCAGGCACTGTCTCCATGATGGGTCCCAAGTAAATGCCAGCAGAAGCAGGAAGGCTGTAATGCAGAGAGTGAACAATCTGCTGACGGTGATCAGGACACACGTTCTGATCAGCATGGAAAAAGACTGATGTGCTGTGCTGGTTTCTATCGATACCATGGGACTGGAGGTGTGCTGCAAGCCTGGTGCTGCAGGTTGGTGTATTGTTGGTATATTGTCTTCAGTGACTTTCTTCTCAATATCAGTATTTTGTGAAAAGCCTGAGGTGAAGTGTGATGAGGTGATGGTTGAGCCACCATGCTGAGTGTTAGGAAGTAAAACCCTACTAAGGAAGAGAGGGAGAATGTAGAAGATTGATTTGAACTAACTTCCAGAAGGACTGGAGTCCAGCTTTGTTGGTACAAAGTACCTCACCCCCAACTGGGGAATTTGTAGGTACACCCTGGAACACTGACTGTGGGAGCTATGTTGATGTAGCTATGGGGTCTACGTAGCTGCTGAAGCATTCATTATTACATGTAATGTTCAGAAGAAGGGAACTTATTTCTCAGTCTTGGCCCCTAACTCATCAGTTTTAAATTTAAGCAGACCATGCTGTAAAATCAATCCTCTTTTTCATATTTGCAAAAGAACATTTTAATTGCAGTATTACTTTCCACAGTGCAAAAGGGTTTTTACTGATTTCGTTTTCCTAAAACTTGATATTGTGTCATGTGTTAAAAGCTTAAAAAAAGGCTCATTTAAGAGAAGCAACCTGTACTGGGGCTGCGCTGAGATTCTGGGTGAGGCTGCTGAGGAGCCCTTAGAGGATCACGTCATCGCATCTGAGGATGTTCCCAGATTGCTCAGTCCCTCCAGAGGCAGAGGTCACTGCCTCCTGGCTTCACAAGAATAGCTGAAAATGTCACACTCACAAACTTCTTTGGAAACTTTACCTAGGCTATTATTTTTTGCTCTTGCTGTAAGTCTGTGCTTCTTTCTCCTCCCTTTCCTGTCCACATATGCTCTGCAGTCTCGTGCCTTTACAATTCTTCCCTTGCCTGCTGCTCTTCTGCCTTTACCTTAACAGCACAGAGCTAGTCCCATATCCCCATCCTTCTCTATTGATGTTGGCAAGCACCACAGCCATTCCCATTTCTGTCCTCACAGATTCCCAGAGGACTTTCCAAGCTAAAACTTCAACCAGTTAGATACATAATCTTGAAGATGGTCATCAGTTCCAGCTCAGACAGCTTCTGACCTTCACTTCCAAACATTTAAAATTGCTAAACCATCCATTTGGTCACTTACGGGACATTATCCTGGTTTCATTTTCTATGGAGGTTTCTCTATACATTCTTACAGCTGGGCCCTGACTGCACTGTGGATAATACAAGGAGTTTTAATGGTCTTTCTGGATAAAGACTTAAATCTCGCTCACCAGGGCGGGTTGGCACCATCAGCCCTGAAACAAAAGTTGAACAATCTCTTCTGCTGACTGAGCTGCCAAAAGTTAGACCCTGTGAAGGCCCAAAAAGGAGTTTTCAGAATAATAGAGTTTCAGAGACTTCCTGCTGAAAGTCAATGTTGATTTCTGCTTCTAAATAACCTCCAGTTTCTTGAAATCCCCGCTTTTAAATCTGCTTAACAACATGAAAATATGAGTTACTTGTAAAATTGAGAGATTAGTTTAACATAGGAGCAGCCTTTTTCTGGAACTAGCCCTCATGTAAATGAGCTTATGTATTGAGATTAGGGCTACTGTGAAACTTCCCTTAGCATAATTTTAAGCAGAATTTCATAGGAAATTTCTTGAGACATGCTTAAAATATAGCTTGAAAGGTAACTGTCTTAAAAGGTGTAAACTTGGAAGGTGTTTGGGTTGCAGTCTATAAGGTCAGTCATGAAAAATGAAGTAGGGCCATGTGTATTAAATATCTCACAGATAAACATACATGATGAAGAGATCCAGACGTAGAAACCCGCTTGGTTCTGGGACAGATTGCAAGGACAAAGAGAGGACTTTGCCTGTAAAAATGAAATATTTTTTCTTGATGGGTTGGCTGGTATCACCCAGATGTGGCAGACTGAAAGCATATTTTGCCATCTTCATGGCTCAGAAATCTTTTTTTCCTTGAATGAAAAGTTTCATTAAACATTGAGTCCATGAATTGACTGTTGTTCTGGTTCTGGTCTTCATGTTATTTTATTCCATTCTCTGAGGCATCTCTGCATTCTGCTGCGGTCAACAGTGTTGACACATCTCCATACACTGGACTCTCCTCACTTCAGGATGCTTATCTGCCTGCAGCAGGAGCCCAGTTGAACTGAGCCCCTGTGCCACAGTGTCTCTGGCCAGATTTTCTTCTAACTGTATGCTGGGTCTTTCTGTATTTTCCCCCTCACTGATTATGGAACAGATCAGTGGATATCTTACTGCCTCCCTGGACTAAAAAGGGCAGGCTTGCAGAATACATCCATGCTTGACATATAAACATTTTGTACTAGAAAAATAACAAATTACTGTCTGTGATATGCACAGGGAACCTGCTTATGTTTAACTTTTTCCAGCTATTGGCAAGGAATAACTTTTGGCTGCAGGGAGTCCCAGCCACTCTCCTTACCAGGATTTTATTCTTCTTCAATATTGCTGACAGGTGCCTCCATGCAGCAATTGGCTACTGGGATGGTCTTTTGGTCACCAGTGATCAACTGAATTTCCCAAGCTCTGCTTTCCAGGCTAAGATGCCCAACTTTTACATGTCAGAAATAAAGACAAAATTGTCTATTAAAGTCAAAGTGCGATTTATTGGCTGTCCTTATGTACACATCAAACATGGATAAGCCCCCAGAGGAGAGCTAAAGGGTTAAAAATAAAATGTAGAGTAGTCACGGAGCAACTATTTTCCCTTCTGTATGGAGCATTGTGTTATCACTGTATTGCTCAGAGACAGGTGTGAATGACACAGTGAAGTGGGTCCAGGAAGCATAATCAGCTTCATGTCCCTTTCTCCTGCAAGCTCAGCTGCTGTTTAAAGGAAAAACTGCAATGTACAGGACACCAAACCAGAAAAGCACATTCTGAGTATCAAAAATCCAACTGATTGTTGACTTGACTGAGCATTTTTCTGTATGTCTGAGTTCATGTCCTAAGGTGAGGAATTGCAAACTGTTGGCATATGTCAGCCCAATGTTTCTGAAGGTTACTATTCTGGCTGGAGTAACCTTTTCTAAAAATGACCTATTGGCAAGACTAGATTCACACTGCAGGCAAGCTTTGGCTTACTGCCGGTCTTATGAAGTAAGTGTGTTACCTTACTTTTATACTGACTTTTCTCCAAAATGATTCCATCGTATTTTAGTGCTTTATGTTCAGTGTTAATCCAACAGCTATGAAACCTCATTTCTCTTAGCAATGCCTTCATGTTAACCTTGAGAAAGTCCTGCCACTGCCCAGTACCTCCCTTACCCCATCTGCAAAAGGGACCCATGGCATTCATCTGCTTTAAGAAGTGCTTTCACATCTGCAGATGAGAAGCTTTATGTTGTACAGAGATACTTTCAGTCATGGGAAAGGACACTGAATTTTTAAGAATGGGCTATGGTAACTAGCATAAGCTTTCTCTTATACACAAATGTACAGTAATATTTCAAATTAAGCAAATATGATTTAGCAATTTGAATGTGATGGGCAAAATACAAGTCTTACAGAAAATGGCCTGTGAAAAAATATTTATTTCTAATCATAACCATGCTGATTCTGTATATCACTTCATCCCTTACTACAGCTCTAAAAATCCCTGCCATATGTATATAGCTTCACTAACTAGCTAAGGACATCCTGAAGTGTGCCATATAGTGCCATGACAATTAACATAGTTGTTATGTATCATGTAACATGAATTATGTATCAACAAGTCCCTAAGATAAAAGCCAGGGTAATTTTAGAGGGAAGCCCCAAACTGAGGAAGAATTTGAAGACCTGCCACGAGCAATGGATGTTCAGCGTAACAAAGAAAGCACTGAAATGTGACTGATGTGGACCATGCCACATGGCAAAACGAGCTGAGAGGCAAACTTGGGCTTCTCCAGATTCCTTTTTTCCATCATCAAAAGGAAACTCAGTGTGTTACTGATTATCTGTGTTAACTGTTTTGACATGCACCAGAAAACAGCAAGAAACTTCCCACATTTTAAAAGACTGGGTTTTGTGGGATGCGTCAAGAAGAGAGATCTTATTTTTGAGGAATCCCGATGTCTGGCATAAAATCCAAGCACAATGGCTTAATGAAACTGGGATGATTAATACAGGCAAAAGGAGTTTATGGTCGTGCCTCAGGAGGTACTGCTGAAAATGTATTTTGAGATCAAGACAACTATTTTTATAATGTTTAATTGATTCTGCATTCTTAGTCTGTCTTTTATATCCTATTAATGCTGCCCTAGAATCTTTCAGTGGGAAAAACCTACCTACAGTTGGTTTCAGAAAGCAATTGCAGTTTGACATCTGTTTTAGGAGGATCTCAGAAAGTGGAGAACAAGTGTTTTGGAGTAGGCTTGGACATGAACTAGACCTTGGACAGGATGGCACTGGGGGACTGGCAGGACTGGGAGGAGCCTCTGGGCTGTGGAAATTACTCTGTCCAGCCTGCAGCAACAGAAATGGTGCCCAGTTGTTCATCTCCCCACTCCTGTGCAGATGTTGACAACTTGTTGATAGTGCTAGCGATGAGGTCAAGCACTGAAAGTGCAACAGCACTCAGTCCTTCACTCTTTCTCCTCTGTTATGCCAGCACTTGAGATCCCAGCTGGAAGTACTCTGAACTGGTGTGGATGGAAGAAGATGCTTCTGATCTATTCTAGGAGAAAACTTCAGCATCGTCAAATTGCTGTTCTCAGTAGACAGCAACTTTCAGCTTTGACAGAACACTTGAAGGAAAATGGTTAACATAAAGAGAGAGCTGAAATGTTTTAGCATCTGAATTAATTTTGTTATAAAAATATAATGTTTCCTTTGATGCTGTGACACATAGAGGGGGATTACAGATGATTTCTCCCAGAACAAACTAGCAGTAGATGCTGCACAGATCTGACTGCTGCGCTGCAGCTACAGGCTGATGATAAACTAGAACACCAAGAGATGCTGAGGGGTGCCAGGATGAATATTGCAAAGACCAAGAGATGCAAAGACGCTGAAAAATGCAATGATGAGAGATGTAAAGACAGAACAAGTAACAAGTTGGATGGCAGCACAAGAGGTTTGGAAGTTATGTTGTGGCTACAGCCCAGAGAAGAAGCTGTTTCTTTCAGCTTTACTTTTAGAGAAAAGAAAAAGTTATTCAAATGAGATAAAAAGCAGGATTTTGTAGTATTTTATCATTTTCATACCTAAATCTCACTTAACACTATTGTGTTTAATACATTGGCCTCAAGCAGGTTGCAAAATAAATATCTAAAACTGGTAGAGACAAAGCAAACATCATTAGTGCAATTAGCACAGGCTGTCCTGACACTTTGCATTGATTTACTTAAACATCAACACCACCATCTTTTGTTCATAGTCTGTACATAGGATATCTGTTGCCAGGAAGATATTTTAAGATGAAAAAAGTTATTGCTGTCTTAGACAAAATAAGTGACACACAAAAGAAAACCACAGTCCACAATTGTTTTCTGAGAAAATAAACTTGGTCCCCTTTTTCTAAACTGTTGGTATCGTTCAATTTCTCAGTTGGGTTTTTTTGTTTATTTTTTAAAATACACTCTATAATGGCAACCCCCAAACAACTCCCTAAATTCATTTTTGCTCGAAGTGGTGCATGAGGACATACACAGCTGTTATGGGTTTCTGTGCCTCCACCCTGCCTCAGCCTGAGTGGAGGCATCTTAGAGTCACTTCAACAACCCTCATTCAGAAAACGTTGACCCTGCAGTCAGAAAAGAGAAGTCAGAATATTGTAAGCAGGTAACTAAGTGTCCAGCCCTGCCATGATCAACAGGTTTTTTCAATTGAATAATCTCTGTAGCTTTTGCAGGGGATCCATCCTCTCAGAGATTTTATTACCAATACCACTGGATTCACTTTGCCAAGAAGAAAAAAAAAAAAAGATAAAAAGTTCATTTGCTAGTATTTGAGCTTGAATTAAATTTGCTAGAATTTTTATTTGTATAAGCCCCACAGTACTTTACAGAATGAACAGAGACAGATAATTTCAGGAAGAATTCATTTAGTGTGAAAGGACTCAATATGACAAAAATGTGCATGATGCAAAGTCCCTGCTTCTGATTCTCCTTACAGAAGTTTTCTACCTAGGAACCATGTGTTTGAAAATCCATGTATTGGCGAGGTCTTTCTAAAATTATATAGCCCCACCCCCTCACCACCCCTGAATGGTCCCAAATGGGAAGTTTCAAAATGGGATATCACCATGTAGAAAGCATATATGGTGAAAACTGTCCCAGTAGCACATGTGAAACAGATGGGCTAGCTCACCTTGGTGAATTATCTTTAAGATGGAAAATAGCTTTCCATCATATGGGTTTGATCCAGAAGTCTTAAAGGATTCCTCACATTTCTACAAGACTGGGATCAAACTGAAAAATTATATTCCAAAGGAGTAAAACTTCTTTTAAAATATAGCCGAAAGATTTCCACAATCAATTTCCACAATCTGATTTCTCCTTCTATTATTTCTCTTCTTATGCATTGTATGTATTCCCATTGCCAAGAAAATAAAGAATTATTCTGAATTTCAGAAGAACCTACCTGCTGGAGACCTTGACAAGCTAGCAAATAGCTTTCTAAAGGCCCAGCTACAATAAACAAACCTGTTTCAGGGCACAAACATATGAAAGTCTAGTCCTCAGGTCACATGTCTTACTCCCACACCCCATATTCCCATGTGAAGAATGCAACATATTCCATCCAGTGCTGGTTGCTGAAGTGCTGCACAGCTGGTCCGTCCCATTCAAACAGGCTCGTCCAGTAGCCAATGGGAAGACTGTGGTAATTCCAGATAAAGATTTACTCCTCAGTCCTCTGATTCCCCAGTGCATGACAAACTCTTTATTTGTCCCATCTTTTCCTCTGGCAAGTGCTTTCCTAACCTAGGGCAGAGGTATCAGGGTTTCCCCATGGTTGGTCAGCCATGGGCAGGAAACCCACCCAGCACCCACACCAGGGTGTAGGACCTCAGTATCCTTTGGAGAAATAGGAGAAATCATTTTCTAAGGTCAGGTCTGTCAAATAAATAATTCACGTTTCCGGCATATCTGTTTGCTTGTTGTCATCCAGCTTTGCCTTCGTTCTGAGGCTCTTCAGTCATCCTTCCTGCCATTTAAACTGTTCATGCTGCTTTTGTTAATCACTGTTTTGCGAAGGTCAGAGGTTTAAAAGACACTGATATCACGTAATGTCCCCACCCAACATCAGCAGAATAGAGCTGCCAAGAGCAAACCAGCTGAATGGGAAGGTCATAGTCACTGTAAGGACATTATGTGAAGCTACCTACACAGCAGTAAGATGCTTTTCTCTGAGAAGCCTGTGCTGAGGCGAGAAGGTGCCAACTGTTGAATGATCAAGACAGGCCTTTCTAGTTTCCCATGGAGTATCAGAGTTTGTAAACTTCTACTCACATGGAAAACATAGTTCTTGTTCTTGAGGAGGTAACCAGGATAAATCACCTGGTGTCCTCTGACATTTCCGTTCCTCCAGCTTCAAAGGGCAACACCTTGCCTTGAACATTAATTCTCCTGGACTTTGCCTTGAACATTAATTCTCCTGGGAGTTTTGCAGGAAGAAAATATTGCATGTTGATTACCCAATGAAAAACAAACTGTTGTTCCACTCTAAATAAACTTTGAGTTGTTCATTTGAGAATTTTTTTTGTCCTTGACTGATCTTCCCTTTAGCTCCTTTAGGCCTTTCCAATTTTGTGTTTTCAAAGAGAAAAAAATTTCCATGTTGACCATTTAGATGGGGCACTGTATGGCAACATTCTAGCAGTATTGTCTTTAGTTCAGTAAATCATGCAACTTCAGGATATGGGAAACGGCAGACGTGATTTCTGGTAACACACAGTAGTATTCTTTTCTTGTTGACCTTAATTTCCCTTTCGTTCTAGCAGAGTTGTGTGAAAATGTTTCTGATCCGAAGACACATTTTGAACTTTCATTGCTGTCATCACTATAAGGGAGGCAGAAGTCAATGAAGCAGAGAAAGTACCGTGGGCACAGCAATCAGCAGCCACGTTCTTCATTCTACCCATGTATTTCGCAGGCTTTTCCCTCAAGCACAGAACGTCGCACCATGCTCCTGCCAGGTGTTTATGAAATAATGGTAGAAATGTGTTCCCATCAAGAAAAAACCTGCATGGAAAAGTCAAGTGAGACATAGCTGATATGTGAATCATATTTCCTGGCTGCAGAGCTACAGATTTTCTGATGTGCAGCCAGATCCATGTCCTTTTCTCTAGTAACTCCTGTTTCACCATAGATATCCTGTCTGCACTTTCCTGACTCCAGGGAAGACAGTAGTTATCTTGGATTTCGGAGATTTCATATGCTAACCTGATGTAATGGTTTCCTCTGTGAATTCTGGTGCACAGGAATGTCAATTATTTGCAAAATTCATAAATATACTCTTAAAAGTATTTGATTGTATTCAGCATAAAAGACATCAAATTTTTGGGGAAATTTTCTGTATACAATGAACATAAGAATAATTTTATGGTTGTGGGACTAGGGAGAGGCTCATACACAGGTTTAGGCTCAAGCTTTGCTGTGGGCTCCCTGTCCAACCTGAGCTGAGTCATTCACTCTCTTTCACTGCCCATTGTTTGGAAATGCCCAAAATTAATGCTTTTTTCTTTTCTTCTCACTCTTCATTTTGTCTTGATTTCTCAGATTAGAAAAGCCTCAGCTTTATAATTCTCTTAATGTGCATTTGCAAAGCTTGAATGTGACAGGACACCGAGGTGCCTCTGTGTTACTCATAATTACTTTGTCAGTCTTATGCTTCACTTGACAAGAAAGTCAGTGCTGCGGGACACCCAGTTATACACTAGTTTGGTTTATTTATAGTTCTTCAAGAGGCTTGGAACAGCAGGAATCAGCAGAAGCATGTAAGCAAGAAAAAAGAAAAGCTTTTCTGAGGATGTCAGCCCACCTTGTTTGCTGCAACAAAAGGATCATAGCTTCATGTCTGACCCCTTGACAAACTTCTATGACAAGATGAGCGGCTTGTTAAGAGGGGCACAGAGCAGTGGATGTTGCCTACCTAGACTTCAGTAAGGTTTCTGACACTGTGTGAATCTGCAGACAGTGAGGGGGATTGAAAACTGCCTGAATGGCTGGACCCAGAGTGTGGTGACCAGTAGGACAAAATCTAGTTGGAGGCCAATAACTAGCAGTGTGACTAGTGGTGTAACCCAAAGAACAATAGCAGGGCATATCTGCTTAACACAGTCATGATTGATCTGGATGGTGGAGCAGACTGTACTCTCAGGTTTGCAGATTACACCAAACTGGGAGAAGTGGCAGATAAGCCAGAGGGTTGTTCTGCCATCCAGAGGAACCTTGACAGGCTGGAGTAACAGGCCAGCAAGAACCTCATGAAGTTCAACAAGGAGAAGTGCCAAGTCCTGTGCCTGGGGAGGGACAACACCAGGTACCAACATATGCTGGGGATCTGACAGCTGGAAAGCAGTCTGGGAGAAAAGGACCTGGGGGTGCTGATAGACACCAGGTTGAACATGAGCCAGCAGTGGGCCCTGTCAGCAAGGAAACCTGATGTCATCCTGGGCTGCGTTAGGCAAAGCTCTGTCAGCAGGTCACAGGAGGGGATCCTTTCCCTACCCCCAGTCCTGGTGAGGCCACACATGGAGTGCTGAGTCCAGTGCTGGGCTCCCTAGAACAAGAGAGACATAGAGTTACTGGAGAGAGTCCAACAAAGGGCCACAAAGATAATGAAGGGACAGAAGCATCTCTTCTAGGAGGAAAGGCTGAGAGAGCTGGGACTGCTCAGCATGGAGAAAGCTCAGAGGGATTTTATCAATATATATAAATACCTTAAGGGAAGGTACAAAGCAGATGGAGCCAGAGTCTTCCTAGGAACAGAAGAGGCAACAGGCACAAAGTAAAACACAGGAAGTTTTCTCCGAACATTAGTAAACACTTCTTTCACTGTGAGGGTGATCAAGCACTGACATAGGCTGCTGAGAGGGGTTATGAGGTTTCTATCATGTGGATATTCTCAACAGTCATCTGGGCATGGTTTTGGGCAATCAGGTCTAGGCGGCCCTGCTGAAGGAGGATGTTGAACCAGGTGGTCTCTGGAGGTCACTTCAACGCCTCCTGTTTGGGGCTGGGGTGGCAGAAGGCAGAAGAAATCATAGCAATGCTTTTGTGCTTCCAACCAGGACTTGCAAACAGTTTGAAAGGCCATCCAGAGAGACTCTGTCCCCAATTTTATTATCAAATAAGTTTACCTGGCTGCTGGGTATTTGAGTTAAATGAGTGCTGATACTCCCACTACCCCATGCCAGGAGCTACTGACCTTTCCTAGTCCTATGAATTAAACTACATAAGAAATGAACTGAATTAGTCATATAAAGCAGGACATATTTAGCAAATCAGCTCTGTGATGTGGAGCAAAAGATCTAGAGTGGCTGGGCAAACTGGCCTCCACGTTGGTAACAGTATTGTTACCATGATTTCTGAGTGATCATAACACACTGGAATGCCTCACCACATTCCACGAACCACACAATTCTTTTTGACTCTCTAGTACACTAGAAATATTTTGTGATATCTGTAACCAGAAGATTGGATGGACGGTTGAAGATGTGTGAAAATTGACAGTATTTTCAGACTTTTCCTCCTTTTGGTATGAAACAAAGTCTATAATTTAAGAAAATTACATTTAAATAACCATTAGAAATAATTTTAGAACAGACTTGCCTTTGAATTTTTTGTACTTACATTTTTAATAACAGATATTGAATTCACTGTTTAAATTTTTTTTAGCATAACAAGTTTAGTTTTTACTTGGGCTCAGAGATGAAGGTGGATACTGATTTCACATCCCCTTTTCAGGGGATGAATCCTCATGTCCTGAAAAGACACTTGTTTTAACCAAAACCATCTGGAAATACTTGCACTTATTTTAACTTCAGTTTTTCCTAGTTATCTAAAAAGATCACACTGTACTTGCTTAAACAAAACATTTAAAAATGCAGTTGTCATCCATTCTATTCCTCCTGTAGCTGAACACTTTGTTGTTTTATAATAAATGGTGACATTAGTTCATATCATGTGATTAAAAAGGATTCATCACACATTAGAGCCCATAATCGCAGCCTATAGTCTCATTTTAACATTTCTCACTGGCATATCCTACTTGACCCTGCTTACTGCAGCACTTCTATTATGCTGTCTAAAAGGACAAGAGGACTGAACAGAAACAAAAATGCAGGGGTGAACATTGCTTTCACACTCACAGCTATGTGTTCAGTACTGTTTTAGCTCTCGATGAATAGAAGAAATCTGGAGTCTAGCCAATGCCGCTCGATAGAAATCTCCACCTTCCATAAAAAAATGGCCTGATGTGTTTAAAATAAAGTGACCAGCTAAACCAGTGAGCAAGATCTTTCTTTTACAGAACTATAGGATACCTCTGAAGACAACCTGATTTAATATGGTATCAGCTTCATACTTTATGAACTATCACTGTTTAGTGGTGTTTATTTTCCTTCTTGGCACACTCGTAAAGTATGATGAGGATAAATATCAAAAGGCTACTAATTAGATCTTTCTGTCTAGGTTTGTAACAGGTAATGCAGCGTTGATGTATTGCTTAGGAAAGAAATCAAGATATAATAAAGCAAAAATGCACCTTCATGGGTCAATTTTGTTACAGATGGTATGATGATGGCAACATGAAAATAGTTTTCATGTCTTTATTGAGTGATATGAACAACTAAACCAAATCTTTCTTGGTTTAGCTCTTTTTTTTTTGTAATCTTTCAAGAGATCTGCATATCAAACCAACATGAAAATAAAAGGTAGAGAGGTGCTGTCTGAAGCTGAGCAAAACAGTTTAGCTGAGCTGAACCACAGGCAGGTTTGTGCTGTGGGCTCCTGGGGCCAGCAGAGGGGCAGAGAGGCTGCTGCAGGTGCCAGAGGGCAGGCAGCTCTCCCTGCTGTGGATCAGGGAAAGAGGGTTTCACCTCCAGCCCACAGGACTGGTGCCACAGCCTGTTTGCCTTGTGTTGTGCCAAGAGCTTCCAGATGGAAATACGGTGAGGAAGCCCAAGCTCAAAAGAGATCCCATCCCGAGGTTTAGCATGGACATTCCTGCTTCTCTGCTTCTTACACTTAGTTATCATTATTTGTCATGTCCACTTTGGACATGCTTTGCTTTGGGCTCTGCCACCACCTCTCCATGACAAACCTGCTTGAGACAGGGCTGGCTTGGGGCACTGTGGGCACTGGTTCCTTGGTGCCTCAGGGCTGGGGATTTCATCCTGATTCTTTTTATTTAGCATATTTAGAATAGCCTTACAGCAGCAGGTGCAAATGAAAGCTGTTGGCCGAGTACATGGTGGGGCACACTGATGAGGCAGCAAACATCTCCCTGCCTTCATCCCTTGCTTCTGAGCCCCAAACATGTCCACCTGCACCTTTCTGAGCTACCCTTCTGGCTCAGCCAATTTAACTCATCTTCTGAACCAAATCTTCTCCAACTTTGCTGAAATCCAGGTGCTCAGTGATGGCCAGTGTCTTCACAATGGTGGTCCCCCTTCCTGAGGAAAAAAAATCCCAGTCAATCTGAATCACAGCACCACCTCAGTTTCTTCTTTTTGAAACCTTACTCCACAGCATATTGCTCCTTTCTCAACTGCTTGTGTTTTGTTCTGTGACAAAGAGATAGTCTGTCCTAGTGGCCTGTTTTTCACTTGGCAAAAACAAAGTAGGCTTGGGCTTTCCCCAGATCTCTCATAGCCCTAAAAAAATGTTGTGTACAAACTCCCTTACACAGAAAAACCCCATGAGACATCCCATAGTCCAAAGTATTTGACATCTCCCATGGGGGACATTGCTCAGGTTTTCGAATTCAAACATAATCTTCTCTGCTCATTTTGCAGAGAATGGTTTTCCTGCCAGGGACTTTTTCACATTGTTTAACATATTTTTCGTTATATCTTCCAAAGTTCACCTTTCAGGACAGCCTTATAGTGGATCTCTTTTATTCTTCCAGTGCAGCTGATGATATGCTGCCTTTGTATAGTTTCCACAGCCCTTTTCCATCTCAGCTCTCCTCCTCCCTGGCTCCAGCCCCTTGGGCCAGTCAAATGCCATCCCATTTTGCTCACACCTGGGCCATGGAGCATGCATAGTGAAACATGTGAATAGGGTCTGGTGGGGGAATCAGTGTGACCATTCCAGCAGCTGCCAGAGGTTCCCTTCCCATGGGAAAGGAACCTGCCCACCAAACCCAGATCCTTTTGCTGGCTACCACAGAGATCTGCTGTTTCTTCCAGAATCCATCCTCACTGGTGCTATTTTACCACTCAACCAGCAGTTATTCAGCAATAGTTAAATAGTTAAATGATCGCTTACATAGTTTCCAGCACTTACATAGAGGTAGTTATTGTGCTATCCAACCTCCTCATATTCTGTAGGAATATGAGCCAGGCAAGGAACAGGTATTTTGTTACTTAGGTTCTCCAGTTTTGATTTTGTTTGCCCACAGCCTTGGAGAAAAGCCACAGTGCAGCCAGCTCAGGAAACCCAAGCTCATATGGGCTCTGACAACAACCAGATGTGACATGGCTATCAACACAGAAATAATCCTCTAACGACCCTCCATGACCGTAGTGTTACTAAACAAGTTATATTTCTCTAAAAAGAAGTCTATGCAGCAGTAGGGGAAGATGTTGGAAAATTCTTTTAACTTTAGCACAATAGTGTTTGATCCCTATATCCATGGTTAATGCTTATTTTTGTACCATGTAGTGCTTAGTACAACTGCCAGAGATTAATGTGGCTTTGTGTTAACTCCCTACAGCTGTGACTAGTAAGTCTTGTGCCAGTTAGTGCTTCCTTATTTACCTATAATATCAGTGATTAATATGTACTAGCAGATGACTTAGTTTTGAAAACAAAGATAGTGTGCCAAAGCAAAGAATGATAAGAAAAGTGCATCATGACCTGACCACATATTTGAGATTCTCACAAGGAGAAAAGATTCATTGGAAGATCTGGAACCATGAAAGGAAAATTTAGGGAATGGAATATTCCCAAACGACCAAAGACCCTCAAGAGACCCCTACTCATATAAAAAAGTCCCCAGAAATAATTAGCATATATGCACATATTCAGGAAATGTAATTAATATGTCATAGAAATGTAGAGAATATGTATGGGTTTCAGGGTTTCAGTGATATAACCTGGTCTGTTGGGCTGCTGGGTGTGCACATCAGGTGGAGTGACCCCCATGCACCCAGTGGTCTCCAGGTGGACTTGATCTCCCAGCTCCTCTCCTTCCATGCTGAGGGAGTCAGTGATGAAATCATTGCTGCTTGGTTCAGTCCTCCTCCACACCAGGTACCCATACAGCCTGTGGCTGGGGGTGGCTGCAGGCCTCCTGCAGTGCTCTGCTGCCTCACTTCATTTCTCTCTTGTCTGTCAAATTAGAATGAAAAATGTGCAGTGTAAAATTCCCACCATGCTCCAACTGCTTTTTAATCGTGTATTTTCATTTGAGTGGTTCTGTCTTGCCCTGCTTTATGATAGCACATCCATGTGCCTGGAAACCAGCAGCACTGAAAATAAAGTTCAGGAAAGTAAGAGAGCTGAAATTAGATTATTATTTTCCCCTCATTCTTAAATGAAATTGATTTTTTTTAAACTTTTTGCTTGTTAACAGCACTACATAATTATTGTATCTCATTCCACTTTAATATGAAACTCTCTGGGACCTACATTGTCCACGTTCCTGAGTTTCCACAGTTAACAAAAATGTGGTTACATCAAGCTTTCATTGTGTGTGGTGTCAGGGATGCTCTGTGGGCTTTGTTAGGCACTGGCTGTGCGTGCGCCACGTGATCGTCTCAGACACCTCACACAATGGCATAAAAAGGCTCTCGTCTTGTCAGCAACACCAAATTTGTCAAAAAAAAAGAAAGAAAAAGACTGAAAACAATTGTCTTCTGTTGGAAGAGCATATATTTTACTAAAAGCTCTGATATATCATTTGTCTTTTAATGCTTTTTTGCCTCAATGAGAAACACGCAATGGCTGCACTGTGGTTTGCCTTCCTTCATGCATCACCAGCTAATTTGGCTGGCACTGTCAGATTCTTTTACAGCACTTGGAACACTGAACAACTGAAAATTATGTTGAAAATTACTACACATTATGGAGTAGCTTTATATAAGCTACCTGCCTGCTGACTCACATTGTTTTTTCTGTGAAGATGACAGACAAACTTCTAACCCAAGCCGTATGGAAGTCAAACCTGGCAGAGACTACAGCACTAAAAAGTAAACAGAGTTAATGTTCCCTTTTACAGGGGAAAAAAACTGATTTAATTCTTGCTGTAACTGAAAAGAATCACCATAATATGCCTGCAGAACTATGCACAAAGCTCATGGAAGCATTATCACTGCTCTCCTTTCCTGCAGCTACCACTGGATCAGGACCTCTCAGAAGCAGGTGATACAATTTAAAAAGGATAAAAGACATGTAGCATTTTTGTATTTAAGAAATGCTGTTTAGCACTTCAGAAAAAAGTAATTATTATGCAAAATACTTAGTTTGAAAAAAACATCTGTTAAAAGAAAAAAGTTAATTTGTCACAAGTGTGTTATACATGCTCAGGGATCACTAACAATTGTGATCCCAGTGGGAGAAACTGCTTAGAATCACAGCATCATGGAATAGTTTGGTTGCTCAGAGCCCCACCTAACATGACTGTGAATCTTTCCAGCAATGAGATATCCACCACCTCTCTGGGTAACCTGTTCCAGTATTTCACCACCCTCATTGTAAATAATGTCTTCCTTATATCTAGTCTGAATCTACTTTCTCTTAAATTGAAAACATTACCCTTGTCGTATCACTATAGGCCCTGCTAAAAAAAGAAAAAAAAATTGTTACCATCTTTCTAATAAGCCTCCTCCAGGTACTGGAAGACTGCTGTAAGATCTCCTTAAGAGCTTCTCTTCTCCAGGCTGAACAATCTCAGCTCTCTCAGGCTTACCTTATAGAAGTTGTCTAGCCCTGAACAAACAAACAATCAATGGAGAAGTGTCACTTTCTTGCATTTTTAAAAAATGAAGTATCTATACATTATTTCTGTGATGGCTCTCCTGATACAAAAATACATCCACCCTTATACAGAAGATTCAGCAGTGCTCCTCTGCTTTGAGATCCCACCCCAATGGATTTCTGCAGAGTAACAAAACACTCTGAAGGCAGCATTGCTCCTCTTGTTGACTTTTATTTCTTTTGCTTAACAGTTTGTACTAACATCCCTTGCTATTGACTTCCTCCCTATTAAGCTCAAACACTCCAAATTGTTCAGCCTTTCTTCTAGAAAATCCTTTCCCCACCTTTGCTGAGCTCTGGTCCTTATTAAGTTCAAAAACTACAGTACTAAATCTGGCCCCTTGTTAAACTGACTGCAGAGTCACCAAGGATTTTCAGAATCACAGAACATTCTGAGTTGGAAGGGACCAACAAGGATCATTGAGTCCAACTCTTAAGTGAATGGCCCATACAGAAATTAAATGTATGACCTCAGCATTATTAGCACCATTCTCTAACCAATTGAGCTAATCTCTGGTATTTCATAGGACTCCCTCTTGTACTGCAATGTACTGAAACTTAAATCACCACTGGCCTGTGGTTCTGGAGATATAGTTGATGTGAGGAGTTACTTGCTGCTTTGAACCTCCCCATCTCTTCATTTGTGGGATTCTCCAGTTGAAGCTGGAGGAGAAATCACTTTATAGCTTGACGAGATACCAATGACACAGAGGAGAATGTCCTCCCCTGAAGGTGAGCAGACCTCTTAGATGTATGCCAAAATACACATTGGACACCAGCTCTGGGGATGAGGTGGGATTTTTAGGAAATATTTTCTGCCTGAAGGTCCTCAGAGATGACTGCTTCAGTGCAATGTGGACATCTCTCTGGATGAACAGTCATACGCAGATATTCTATACATCTATAGATACTTCTTTGAAGTACATAATTTCAAGTACATCGGCTGCAGGAGCTCTCCAAGATACAGGAACATGTACATGAACAAGCCTGCCCGTGCAAAAGGTGCCTGGGCTTCTACCTTCCAACCAGCCTGAACTGAATGGACACACTGGTAGAGAATTCAAGGGACTTTTCAATTCCCTCAGATGACTTTAGAGCCAAAGACTGCTCTTCCTCCTGTTGTCTTTCAAACCTTGTCTTTTTTTATTTATTACTTTTTAAAACTTTTGCCTTTAATCCCTATTTGTCACTGATACAGTCACAATTTATCAGAGGGGAAAAAAGGAATTAAAAAAACTTTATTTCTTATGTTAATAGAAATAAAATTATAAATCTTCCTGTATTTATTCTTTTGATGACCACAGTAGAGTTGTTACATACTAATGTGGATGTCACATATGGAGCTGAAGAAGAGACAAATAGAAAATATTTTCTGATGTACTGAGGAGGGAAGATTTTTGGAATTAGCTTTTTTTCTAGAGTACCGAGGCTGATGATTTTGCAATGATGGTGGGCCCCTTCCTTTGCCTTAGTGACACAGCTTTACCCTGAGCTGAGAAGTTCTCTCTTCACTTCCAACTAGGGTATTTTAAAAACTGTTAATTAAAGACTAGAAATGCAAATACTACACTTAGTGTCTTTTATAATGCATGCTGGAAGCAGAAATAACCTTCATGACTGGAAGTAATCTTCATTACTTACTCAGTTAACATACTAAGAAATGAAATAATATTTCATATTTTAAATCAGTAAAGCACTTACAGTGTTTTGGCACGAATGAAATGTCAGCAGTTTAAATTACACGGTGACAGGGATGTTCCCATTCCTTTGCCTGAAAGGACAGAGGTTTCATGTTTTATGAACCAGAATTTTAGTATAAAAACAAAACAGAGTAGGTACTTGCAAGTACCCAGGCACATTGTACATGACACAACCCACTAATGCTTTGAACACTTCCCTCTTCTGTGACTATGAACCAGGAACAATTATTTCAATAAATAAATCAATAAATACACAAATAAAGGAAGAAGATGTTAATAAACCTAACTCTCCTTGTACTGAGCAGAAGACCCATCCTTGAAGAGTTATTCTCAAAGAAACCAAAGCAGCTGGCTTGTGCTTGGGAAAATCCAGCCACCAAAACCTTTCTTTTCTTTAGTATACAAACAGAGACCCAGGAACAGGCATAACTCGAAGAAGGAGCTGGTTTAATGTTAGATTTTATTCTTTACAGACCTCTCAAGTCCAAACTCCTGCTTGGCATCCATGGGCTTTGTCTTCCAAAGCTTTCACCTCCCGCACAGCTATAGACATCAGTGACAGAAAGACACATTTTCAGTATCTGCACTTCTGTCAAACTCTCACTAATTTGGGCCAAGGCATGTAATATACAGTAAAGATTTAAACCTGGAGAACAATTCCAGGAAGCTTTCAGCTCTCACATCAGGAAGGAAAACAGCAGCTTTTCTGCTGCCTTGACATTGTCCCCTATCTCAAGGCAGGGTGGCAGCCAGAAATGGCTCTCACCAAGTGCCACATGCCACCTCTCTGGGAAATGCCACATTTCAGAGAAAGCAAAACTCTGATGATGCCCAATCATACTCACATTCCTGGAATTTGAAAAAGTACTTGAATAAGAAACCAAAGTTGAGCTTGAGCTTCTCATTTTCTATTTGCTTTTTGTGAACATCTGCAGAAATTGCTCTGCTCAGAAGGGTTTCCAGGACTGGCACCAGCACTAGTTTGCCTGGGTAAAACCATGCTTCATGAGGGGAGCAGCAGAGTCTAGGCATTAATGTCATAGCTTTTCCTAGCTATGACAAACAAGAGGGCTACTTACTCCATGGCTCCTTGCCAGTAGCCACCCCTCACATCCTCCTGCAGCAACAGAGGAAATGGCTGATGGTGTCCTTGAAGGATTTTTCTAAGAACTCTGTTACCTTCAGAGATTTTCTCCTTTCATTGCACAAGCCAGAACAAAACCAACCACAAATAAAGGAAGGCGGTGGGGGGCACACAGGAGATAGAAAAACATTTCATAAAACCATCAGTAGAAGTGCTGCAACTCCTCACCAGTACCTGGGACACAATACAGTGAGTTAACTGCATCCTTCCCTACTCAAACGATGCCCTTGCAAATGTGCCATGCATGACTGCTGTATCACTAGCTTTATTCCATAAAAATAATTAGTTCATGGGTGAGGAAATAAAAATACTTTCCAGATGTATGTATTGGAAACACCAACACACCAATTTCCTGAAAATAAAACTAGACAGACAAAACCCTTTAAAATACATACCTCTTTTCCATATCCACCATGCATACAGCAATTGCTGGGTGAAAAGCTTTGAGCCAGGCTATGCAGGAAGTTGTAACAGAGGTGTCAGAAGATCAGAAGGCCTCATCAGGAAGTACATACTAAACCTGCAACTTTTAAACTCTGGTAGTGGTTCAAAGTGGATACAGACAACCTTTTCTGTCCTATCTCCCTGTGCATTAGCTCACTCCTCTTGCCCACCACTGCTTGTCTAGTGATCACCACATACATCTCCCCCTGCATCCTGATGCTCTTTTCTACACCAGTGTCCCACTCAAATCTTTTTGGTATTTTGCCTGGAAGAACTGAGTGGAGAACTGGGCTGAGGAGTGCTGAGGGTAGTCACACATCTTCCATCGTAAACCAACAGCAAGGAACTCTGAAGTGACTGTGAGCTCCCTGAGAGCAAAGCAAAGAGCACGACAGACCCCCCAGGCGTGGTGCAGGACCAACTGCCTGCGAGCAGGAGAGGAGGAGCAGTGCCCACCAGTGCCCACAGCGAGCTGGGGCTCTGTGCCAAGGCTGAACCACTTGCCAGGGCTGCCAGCTCCAACAGGAGCAGCACGATGAGCAGACACTAATCCCCAAATCAGCTCTGTGCCTCTGGGAGAGACCTGCTGTGCCCGTGGGTGTCTGGAGACAGGCGCCCATTAATGTCAGACACAACCACCAGCCTGAGTGTCAAAGCATCAAAGTGCCCCATTACACGCTGGCTCCAAGTGCTGTGGCTTTTGGGTTTCCACGCTTCAAATTCAAAAGCTGCCAGAGGAAAGATTTATTTCTCACCTGAGAAAGGGGAAACTGCCACACTTAACAGAGCCCCTGGGGACAGCAAGCCCTGGACTGCAGCCACACTCACAACCCTCACAAATGAGACACACAAAAACTCTATGGCTTAGTTCTAACCCTAAACAAAAGGTTGCTCAAACTTCAGTGCTTCCAAAACATCACTAAACTCTGGTGTTATAATCCAGAGACTTGTTCATCTATGATGACCAAACACTCTCTCAAGTCTCAGTAACTGAACCTCCCACTGCACTTACTCTGCAGCATACTCAGTCCTGCACACAACACGTATTACATAATGCACAACGTAAGTGCAATGAACTGAAAACTGGATGTTTCAAAAACTGGAAATTAAAGCATTGAACTGCTATTCCTAACACTAACAGAAAAACAGGGAAAGTATAACAAAAATCCCACCTATATAATGAAAAAGGTCAGCAAAAACAGGTATGGGATGAGCTCCTATCACCACTCAGGCATTTTTCCATCTCACACACAACCACCTCTTTTTGGGACTGCAAGGTTTATGGATCACCTCTCCTGTCTCCCCCACCTATTCATACAGCCTCTCATGGGACAGAGTTACAGATACTAAGAAAACAAATTTTGCTGCACTGTAGAGTCCCACTGTGAGTACTTTAAAGGTAATTATTGTACACATTGACATTACTTCAAAACCACAAGCAGTTGTTCAAGAAAAATCAACTGTTGTAATTTATGCTTAGTTCCCTAATTACAAAAAGCTGCATTATTCTCATTGACTGAACACAATCACAGCTGAAAAAGATGACTAAAAAAGTAAATTTATTTTCTGAAAATTGCATGTATTTTTCACTGTTTCTCACACTGAACTATATTTTCTGAGTAATTTTCTTACTGTTGCTGTCTTATTTTCTTAGCGTGTTAAAGCTACAACTTCACCTGGGAATTGTTCAAAACTCAATCTCAAACCAAGGAGATGCAGAGCACATGTTGGCATGATTGCAGAAATTAGGAAAGCCCTGCCAGGACTGGAGTGCATTGCCAGGACCATCTGCAGGGCTGCATGTGGACAGAGCGGTGAAGTCCCCACACTGCATTTCTCAGGTGAGCTCTGCCAGATCTCACAGGGATGGCCAGAACACCCAGAGTGCCACTTCACATCCTCTTAAGGAGGAAAGTGAGGGCAGGTGTCTTATACACATCATCACCTCAAAGCTGTGTGTCTGTGTAGAACAGAGCATCACATTTTGTCCTGCACAGCAGTGTGCATGTAATTCCTTGACAATAACCTTATTCTAGTCCAGCTGCTGACAGTGCTGACAACGGGAAAAAAAAAGAAAAAAAAAGGATTTGCCCTGAACTCCTAATTATTGTAAAATTGCATGTCTTTATTTTTCCAGAACTAAGGTATTTTATTGCATTTTGCATCACCATTCAAATTTAGGAATAAAATGCATACATCGAACCATGATGCAGACTTGACTGCAATATCTCTGCAGTTTACAATGTTCAATCTGAACACATGAACTACTTGAAAAACATTATTGCTGATGATGGAATAGCTCCATCTTCTGGAATAAAAGTTATTTTCTTGACAACCATCTTTATATTTCAAACATGGATCTATTTGTAAAAATGTCTATTTCAAACCCCAACTTGGCTATTTTTACTGATGGCAGATGATGGTAGAAAATGGAAAGAATTTATGACAATAATATGAGTTCTGATAAAATTTAGGAAGTGTTATTTCCTACTGATGCTGAAGATGCCTACATATTGTTCAACATGCCAAACTAAAGACTGACCTTACGATATAAAAAAGAGCTTTAATTTGATTTTGAGACGAAGAATTTAAAACTCTTGGTTAAGACAAAACACTCAACACATATACTTAACTTTAAGCTTCACATTAAAGGTTTGCAGTTTCACAAAAGTGTGTTTGTAATTAAAAACTGTTGTAATCAGGGAGCAATTGAAGCCCCTGCTGAAGTACCCGAAGTCTGAACTATAGAGAAGGGGCTGCAAGTGACCCTTACTGCTATTTATCAAAACACTTTAAGTTATGTTTAAATTAAATATTTCAAATTTCATTTTATGCAGGTAATTAGTAATGATTCCCATATGTAAATTTAACTTATGGTCAAGTCAGGTGTTAAAAAAGCTGGAGAGACCAGAACAAAACAATGACTACAATTCCTGATTTCATCCCTTTTATGTATCATGGACACATTTTATAGTTGCTGTTTGAAAAAAAAAATGTTAATGAACCAAGTTCTTAGGTATTCACTCATGCATGGAAGCTGTTGGTAATCTACTCACTGGTGCTGTGTTGTATTTCTTGATTTCACAGGAAGGGTAATGCCACCAGAAAGAAATTAAAAATTGAACACATACATTTCCATCTCCATTTGAAATAGTGGTATACCTAAAATTAATACATACTCACAGACACATCAGAATAGGAGAAATTTAAATAAACTTGTTTAACAAAACAAAGCAACTGAAGCTTTATTTATCTATATAGAAAGATGCATCCTTATGTGCAGTCTTTTAAGCTAAGGAAAATGAAAAAGCCATGCAGCCCTTGCAAGAAATAAATCCTCAGGTGGTAATATATATACATAGGAAGTTTCTCCTTTAGTCAATGATTCCTCTCAACAGATAATTAATGCCATTTAGGAGAGACTTTAGCTTATGACTACTTTATAGTAGAATATTCTACTACATTTTTTTCAGTACAACAGCAAAACCATTGCTTGAACCACCATATTGTTTGCATCAGTTAAATAAGAGCAAGTAACAAAACTTAAGCAGTTAAACAAGTATCTGGAAATCAGACTACTTAAGTAAAGTAAGCACAAGGAAAGGATATAGAGCAAATAAAGGGACTTTTCCTCAAGAAAAATTATCTTTCGACTTGTTGCAACTTCACATCTCATATGGCTTTTGAATGGAGGCATTAAAAGAATTTTCCCACCCACAGTCAAGTATTGACTGTATTTAAATACATCAATGCAAGGACAAACAGTTAAAAATTTAGCATACCATATTACTTCATGTAATATGGCACAGAACCCCTTTTTCTAAGGCTACAAAGGATAAATTTACATTAATGAGGTACTGGCATTTATGATTGGAAAAGTAAAGATGAAAAGGGATTATACAGCATTGTCATCAGACATTTCTTTTTTTCCGTTTTCTTTTTTTCCTTTTTTTTTTTTTAAGGGGCTTTTGGTTTTAGTTTTCTTTTTTACAAAATACATGTCTTGATGACCACATGCTCTAAGCTTATATTAACTTATTTTTACATATATATTTTATTTGCAGGGGCAATTGAGAGAGAGTCACAAATAATGAAAGGACACTAAGGTTTTAATAAGGGCAACAAAAAAATGTTTTCACCAGAATAGATTCACATTACAGGACACCAATATTGACAGCATTCTCTTTTGTCTATTTTTGGTACATAAGGTGGAATCTCTCTACATAACCTTATAAGGCTTCAGTAACTAAAAAGTAAAAAACCTATTAGTTTACAATTCGTTTAAAAATTCTGAAAGACACAGCAAGTTCTAAACTTTAGTAGTGCTACCCATACATAACCATCTGGTTTAAGAAGCCATTAAAAGAGCCTCCTCTCAAGGGAGCTCCCAACTGCAGAGTTGTGCAACATGGATGTATCTTACTACAAGGGGGGAAAAAATTACACATGGCACATTGTCATTCATATTTTGCAATGTAAAAAGTTACAAACATACCTAATCAAATAAATAATAAAAAAAAAATCTGAAATGTGTTTGTTATGTATCCTAAAACCACTATGCAGGATAATGGAGACTTTCACTCACGAACTATTTACATGGTAATACCCGGGTGAGGGTACACACTGCTACAAAACTCATAAAACAAAGGGTAAACTTGAAATGTTTTCCATAGTAAAGGTCTAGCAGCATGACTCTATCTAACGCTGTTTGTTTTCTTGACAGTTTTTGGAAGTCTGTTTTAATCTATGTCTTCGTCCAGTTCGTAATTGTCTTTATCATAAATATCTTTGACTAGAAGAACCCGTACAAGCATGTTTTCCAAAGTGTTGCGGTCCAGTGAGGTGGCAGTGTACCAGACGGGGCTCTCTGCAGACACGGAGCACTCTGGCTGCAGATAGAACATGTCTGTCCTCTGATTCAGATTCTGTGGGCTGCAAGGAGGAGAACACAGCGGGTTAGAAACACAGCCTCACAGCACAAAACAGTATGTTAGCAGTTTCAAAGTCTTGCACAAACAAAACTCTAACTGCACCTAGGCAAGTTACAAAAAAGCCCAAAACCAACCAAACAAAAAGGAGTAATGTGGAGACATGTGGTCTTGTTGATAGAAGAAGCCTCGCCAGGCCTGGCCCAAGCCCAGCCAGTCCCACATGCCTGGGACTCAGCAAGCACACAAGAAACCAGAGACTCTTCAAAAACCTGCAGATCCAGGACTTGCTAAACCAGAAAGTTTCTTCCATGATTTGCGAAGAGGCCAAACACTGGCATCAGTAATTCCTCATGCAATTGCTGGCTGACCTATCTACCTCTGAATGTGGAGCCTGGGGCTCCCTTGAAAAGTCAAGGATGTTAGTTCTGAGATGCACAGAAATATAAGCAGCTAAAATCCCTCATCCTTCTATTTTATATAAAAGGTTGGTTGTTATAAATCTTAATCCCTTAATTCCTTACCCGCTATACTATGGAGTTTGATCCAGCTCAGAAACATCCTCTAAGACACTAGAGAAGACTCCTTTAAGGAAATTCTAGCAGTTAATCCATTTAGGCATGTCTCAGAAAATAATTTTCAATTCTGGATGTGCAAGTGCTCACTCAAGCTCCCTCCTTCACAAATATTGCAGACTTCAGGAGTCAATTCTATTTCATGTTTCGTCAGTAAAAACAAGGATTTTTCCTAGCTCACCTTCCCAAACTGGCTGATAAGATTTCAGGTGTCAGATAAGAAGTAAAATATGGTTGTTTAAAATATTCCAATATTTTAACTATTTTAACCTCCTCCCTAATTTCTGAAACAACAGTATTTGTATAGGAACAAGCAATCACAGAACCACGGAATCAATCAGGTAGGAAAAGACCTCTGGAACCACTGAGTCCAACCTAAGACCCAACACCACCATGTCAACTACACCACGGCACTGAGTGCCACAGCCAGTCTTTCCTAAAACACATCCAGGGATGGTGACTCCACCACCTCCCTGTGCAGTCCATTCCAATATCTAATCACCATTTCTGTGGAGCAATTCCTCCTGATGTCCAACCCAAACCCCCTTTCTGCAGTTTGAGACTATAATGAGACAATAATGGTGTTTCATAGCTGTGAATGAAAGCATCCTGAAATTTCAGCTGCAGCTGTCCACGGTTGCAAAGTATATTTCAAACAGCTGGCATTACCTAAAATTTTGCAGTAGTTTTTACACTGTTAAATATTTCATTAAAATTATTTCAACAAAATTAGAAGCAGAACCAGGAGAAGCAGTCTGCTGCTTTAAGTAACTACGGTGACCAAAATCTGCAAGGCTTGAAACCACACCATAAATGATGGTCCAAAAGGGTTTCAGTGCCTTCTTTTCCCCTAAGTTGACATATACCTAAAGAAAAAGAAATTATGTGGTCTCTCCCTCAGTGACTGTTTAACACTTGAAAAATCCAACTTCGACTTTTTAATGACAAATCCTCTCCAAACCATGACAGTAGAGTGAAGGCAAAATCCGCCTGCAACTATCAGAATTAACTGCGTTTATGAAAAACAGGTGGTTGCAAGCTACTCATTTGTTTCTCTCTGTAACATCATATGTTTGTACTCCTGCTGATGCTGTGTGTGAGCTCTTTCTTCATCTTTCAGATTACTAGTGTTTTCTAACACACACTGACTCTCATGCTTAATTTATTGTGTTGTATATACAAGGTGATTTTATTTCTTTTGGAATCGCTTGCTCACATTTCCCTTAGAGTTACATAAAATCTACATTAAAACCAGTCACTTGAATGGCTGTTACAATTAAGGAAAAGTACTTTCCAAGAAATCTTGTTTTCAAGCTTCCAAAACGCATAGCTACTAAATTACTCATTTTAAGAGTTGCCTAAGCCTTTTTTGTTTTTAATGTACTAATTTCTGCTTCTTTCCTGCACAATGAATTGTGGAGACTGGAAGGAAACAAGCTATTTCTAAATACCGGGTTACCACCAGTAGTAGTTTTCCTACTAAAATATATTTTAAACATGCTTCCATATTGGTGACCTCAAAAGCATCTACATTTCAGATGCCTGATAACTTATAATGAAGCAAAGCCGTTGCCTTAATCCAATTCTTACTGAGGAGATGGGGACCTCAAAAACAAAATCCTCAGTAGCAAAACCTACCAGATCCCTTGCTGGCAATTCTCTGCAGAGATACTTTGGTATTCCCAGGTTAGAAAGTTTAATTGCATTGCCATTACCAGAGGGAGCCCTTGATAATTAACACTGAAGTACTCCACTGCTCCCACACTTCCAGCACATCTTGTCCACATAGAGAACTGAAGATTTCAATACTTTCATTTATGTATTTTTAAGAATTATCTCAGTCCATTTCCTTTGCTTGATCATGTTTCATATTGCATCAAAACAGTTCCTTTCTGTACCTGGTTTGCTCTACAGCCTGTCTGTATTACCCCCAGTAATACTTACCTTTTAGACAGATAGCATTCAAACATTTTCACAGGGCATCTAGCTGGATCAGATGTGTTTTCAATTTGTTCAAATACTGGTACATCATCTTCGTGTTTCCTTTTTCCAGTAGCAATTTTATCTTTAAGAAAAAAATCAACAACATCTAAGCTGTAACTTAAAGTTATTTCACATTTTTCAGTAAACTTCCCCGTGTAAGCAGCCCACCAAGTACCGCAAGGCAGTCACCACAACTGTGCAAATCTCCAGACTGGAAATGCCACCCAGAGCCACAGCAAAGTCAGAGCATTTCACATGGAGACCAGTGGGCTCAAATTAACACAGAGACCCTGCAGACCCCATGGACCACATGCTCCAATTAGAGATCTGGGAGCTGAGAGCTGTTAAACTTTATGCAAAGGCAGAGCTCTGGCTCCTGACCAAGTGCCCACGTGTCCCTCATCAGTGCCATCTGGATGCTCCTTGCAAGACTAATTTGAACTGCCATGGTACCTTCACTATCAGCTCTGCACAGGGAAGACACTTGGTATCGAAGACAAGCTTTGCTTTCCATTGTTAGAGGATTTTTTTTCCACTGTCTAAAAACAGTGCCAAAAGAAAGTCTCAAGTGCTGCTCCACTGTTTTCAGGCCAAAATATTTAGTGTTGAAGTAGAACAGAGTATTCAAGAGAGCAACAGGTGAATGCGATCCTAGCTGTTTAATCCTCCAAAGGTAATCTTCTTCGACTCGCGAGAATATTGATCCTTGAAAAAAAAGAATATTAAGAGAAAATACAATGGATTAGCCCATGAACTGCCAAGGTGCAAAAAAATCAAGTTTTTTTTTACTGTGAAATGTAACAAAATGCTCATGACAGAAGCCTCTCATAAACTTATTTAATTATATGTCCATACTGCCCAAACTCACCTCTTAAAGATACAGACACTCACTGAGACAGTAAATAGGAAATACCAGTACAGCCATATTCACATAGAACACATTTCTGTTTAATTACAACAACATTGCTGACATGCAGCTCTCTCATGCTATTTCACAAAAATTAATGTTCAAGGGAGTAATCTTAATTCCCTCATAAAAAACATGTTTTTGAGTTCATTTTATTCTGTTTAGATTAAGGCCCCCAAATAGTTGTACCTTCTTCTTTCTTATTCGTAATGCATATCTCACTTGGAAAGCACTCCTGGACCATAACAGGATACAGGGAGGGCCCAACACAGAGGCTCTCTGGGTTGTACTGAGAGAAGCCAATATTGACAAGAGAAAGGAAAGGGTCTGGCAAGGACACGCCCTCACTCCAGAGAGCATTGTGAGAAAGATGGAAGAACAGTTGATTCTGAAGTTCAGCACCAACACTGGTCTGCTGGGAAAAATTTGCTTTCTCCATGAACTGATCATCCTTCTGAGCAGAAGACTCCCAGCAGAGAGTCCTCCTAATCCATCTGAGAAATGCTAAAATACATCACTTCTTAGCCCTACTCACATATAGTCCAGTGCCTGCCTGCCTGCTTCCATTTGGGAAAAAAAATAGGCAAAAAAATAAATTCAGCTCAGGTAAAAACTGCAAGTCAAAGAGCTTATTTTAACTTTCTCTCCTAAAAATGGGTAGTCAATTTTAACAGTCAGTGGCAAAACCAACTCTTGCAGCATGGGTTACCCAGAAATAAGACAATTAAACAGGTACAGTTTTAAATTAAATCTCAGCAGACATCTCTGTAATTCTTCATCAACTACTACTGCAATGCATAACATGTCTGTGTATATATGTATATATATGTATGTGCTTAAGAATACATAACTATTAAGAGATGAAAAACATACATGACCAAAAGGAAAATTACCATCTGGAAGTATGCTTGGTTGCCAGCTTCGAAGGATTTTATTTAATTCCTGTTCAAACGTCTGGTAGATTGGATCAATAAATATGTTGTCTTTTCGATTACTTCTATATAAATACTACAGAAAAGAGAGAGACACAGTATTTAGAATTCCAGATTAGAACAACTCCTTTGCTACAGGGTTCTTTTTTTTATAACTGTGGAAGCACTGTATTGAAAAACAGTATCTAAAAATAAAGGTATACTACTCTTCGAATATCTAACAGGGAATAGTTACTACCAATATAATTGTACGTTGTAAATTTCTAACTGGATATGAATCATAGTTTAATTACAACTAACATCTTCTCTAAGATCTCCTGTGTGCAACGTTGTATCAGTGAATGGGGAGTCATTAAAAAACCACAAACAACTAATTTATCTTTTCCTCCACCTAGGCCTTCAAAAAAAAAAAAAAGAAAAAACCAACCCAAAACTAAACCACACGTAGCAAGAGTCTGGAATTTTAAATGTGAACTCCAGACAGTAACAAAAGCACCTTCAACACAAAAGTGAGAGAAAAAACCCACATATTTGTGGTAATAATATATAGCAGTGCAAGAAAGATGACAGGATGGTGCAAGACGCCTGCCTATTCTGCAGTCTAATTATCTAAACTGTCTTGACCTTAGAGACAGAAATTCTTTTAAACCTTTACCAAGAATTAATGGCTGAGAACTACTATTTGACATTATCCTCTCTGGAGACACTTCTATGAAAGGGAGGATTGGCTTCTTAAATTTTTCACTTCAGCATTATCTTTGCACAAACATGTCTGTTGTTAGTGAATACAATAAAAGCGACAGACAAAAAACATATTTGCTTCTGGAAATGGCATCTATTTCTGTACCCGTACTTGAAATCCCATTAAACACAACATTCATTTCTAACAGGCGATCACAGTTCAGTATATCTTGGATTCCTTATCTTTGCAACTAATTTTGTAATAAGGAAAAATGAATGAATGCACTTCCTACAGGTTTCCAACAAAATTTTCATTTACATAACTATTTTATGTGATATGTGTAACTAACTCCTCGAAGCACAATAGTCCCCCAAATGGGCTTGTTTCTACATATACCAGTTTTGATTTTATAAAGCAATTCTAAGCCAGATATTACAGCTTACTATAAGCTTCATGGGGTTCACCCCCCTGTTATTTGGCACATTTTTCCTCCATGTATTTTTCTTTTTGGCTGGTTCACATTTAACACTCACACTGAATGCTGGCAGTGAAAATGAAGACTGAAAAAAGGTTCAAAGCCAATTCACACACAAGCCTATGGTAATTCAACTAACACTACTTCTGTTTCCTGGTTCACAGGAAGTGTTGACTAAACCCTGACATCCCCAGGAGAAGTCTGAAGCCCCCTGGACCACTAGCACCGCTGAGTCTATAGAAGGACGATGTTGTGAAGCAGGGCAGACCCCAGCCTATCACCCAAACCTGCAAACCTTCATTTCCAAACCACAATGCTGTGCTCTGCTGCTCTACAAACTCTATGGGGGCAGGATCAGCACACGCCATTCCCACTTGGGATGAGCACAGAGGAAGGAACTGGATGTGCCTCTGAATCCCACAGCAGAGGAGAATGGGCTGAATTGCTGCCCACAGCACCTTCAGACAAACACAGGCCAAGCTTCATCAGCCTGAATTTTGCCCAAATGACTCTGTTACCAGACATACAAAAACCAAGAAAAATAAAACAAAACAAAATCCCAATAATCCCAATCAGGGACAAAGAATGAAGGTCATGATGCAAGAAAGAAACGCAGCAGGCTAACACCTTCCTCTAGATGAACCCTCTCCACTAGATGCCTGCCTGACCATGCAGGCATTTTCCTTTTAAGAGTGATATTTTTCAGGATGACTACTTCAGAGTTATCAAAACCCTTACAGAACCACTTCTGTCTGAAAGCACAACAATTTCAGCTGCAAATGAACCTGAACTGAAAAACTGCACCCTCTGACTCGGATCAGTTTCCTGGAACAGATTTTACAGTGCTTCCTTTAGGAAAAAGTTATTTTACAAAATTAAAAAAAAACAAGAAAACAATCAATTTAGGATTTGAAGACTCCTGGGCTCAAACCAAATTATATCCACGAGGAAAAGCTCCAAACTGAGTGTGTATTTAGCCACAATGAGTGCAGTAATTCTGGTGGAAGGGAAAAGTACATTTTTACTAGCCTATGGTTCCTACATTCTCTTCCTTCGAAGAGAAACTTACTTTAAGTTAGCAAAATATTAATGACCTTTAGCCCAACTGTATCCTTAAATGGCAGAATTTAATCTCCTCTGAGCCCTTTCCAAGTTCAACAAAGCCAATACCTTTTATGTAGTAGCAGACAATTTATTCTCTTTCAGGGTACCCACACCGGGGTTTGTCAGATGGAAAGGACTAAGCAAATTCTAGAAGGCAATGGAGTTTTATTGTTCATTGTGACAACTACATTGCATTCAGTGTATCACTAGCTTGCTTAAACATGTTTCCTCAGAAGGATAACACATACCCAAATATTTGCCATTAGCACACAGATGATGGCTGCAGCCCTTCACGGCTCATGTTTCTGTCCCTCACTTGCTGTCTGCCTTCCTGAAACACAAACTCATCAGAACGCAGCACATCTGCCTACCAGTCTCACCAGCAGTCGTCCAATTTGGCCAACACATCAGGGCTGTTAACACCACCTGAATTAAATACTGGACACTAAGTACAAGCAGTAATTACATTAGTGACCACATGCTGCTCCACTAATGTTCCAGCATTGTGTATGTGTATTAGGGCTCATGATAATTGTGTCTGCCACACAAACTATGGCTCTGAAGAGCTGAAAAAAAGAAGTTTTACACATAACTAGCTTTCATGACTGACAAAACAGATAACATCAAAGCTACGAAGAGAAAGGTAAAAAAAATATTATTTGACTTCTATTCTACAACGGAAGCTATAAATACATAGCTCACTCTGTGTATTGTTTATCTGCTTAACATGAGTATTTTCAATTCAACAGAAAGGTATAGAGAAACAGTGTATCATGCAGGTGCAGAAGCAGAAAGCCAGCTGAATTTGAAACACGCCTTATAACAATATTGACTAAAAAGCCATTGACTAAAATCAATCTTTGCTTCTCAAATTTCAACCATGAGGCAAAGGTATCAACTAACTCTTTAATTTTGCATACTTGCAACACAGGAAAATTACTACTTTACTATTTATTTTAAAAATATTTCAATTTAAAAATTTGTTACTGGAATCAAATCCTCTGCCTCAAGTATGGAACAGTTTTAGTAGGATTGCAAACCCTGTGAGCAGCTTGCTTTCCCCATCATACACATCTTTTATTGCCTTTGAACTTGAACGAAATTTTCTGTGCTCTCAGCTCTGAACACTGCTTATTTTATCTATGTTTTGCCTAATGTAGCAAAAATTAAGGCATTCCTCCCTGCTTAAAAGATAAGCTGTGGAACAGCTTCTCTAATTATCTAGTGATACGTTACTGCCTTTGCATACATTACATCTAACCTGATTCCTTCCCATCCTACTATGTGTAAGACAGTCAATACAGAAGAGTTTCCTGCACTCTATCCTGCCAGTCCACAGTCTGCAATACTAAGTAAATTAGACCCTCCCCAAAAAACACTTAATTTAGGTTGTTTCCTCTATCTGCTAAATAACTGAATTAGTAAAATGCTTAGAGATCATGCCCTGTTTCATTCTATTTTTACACTGGACATCTTTAACAAACAAAATGAAGCACAGCATTTTAAAAGACTATGTGATTTTTGACTGCGTTAATTACTTGCTTTAACCCAGCAAGAAGCTTAAAATTATTACAGTATACCAATTCCTACTGGAGTATTCAGATGGGTCTGCAATTTTTTTTCCTACACAGACAGCTTTCTACAATGTCATTACACAGCAGCCTGATCACAGCCATATATTGAGTAGCTCCTAGCCAGTAAATCCATGTTATCTCCATTCTTCTACTGAAATGGGTTACAGTCAAATCAGCAGCTCCATTTCCCATCTCTACAGCCTCTACTAACCTCCTGAATTCCAAGACACAGATAATAGATGCTGTCAGGTGCATAGTTCTCTCCATTAGGCCTTCGAATTTCATTGACAAAATGTGTCAACCCATAGTTTAACTCAGCTGAAGTATGTGATAATAGATCTTCTTTTAATTTCACAGACTTTACTGTAAAATAGAGAAGAAATGCTACATTATACAACAGAATTGTCACACAGTGAAGGTGGGATGGGGTATTTTTTGACCAGAAACTGGGAAACTGGCTTGATGTCCTCTCCATTAACCAATGAATGAGACTACAATGTACTAAGTAGTTAAAATGCTAGGTCTATATTAAAACAAAGAAGTCTCCCACAGTAAAGTCTAGTTAACCAAATGCAGTAACACCTGCTAACAAATGTACCGTCATGCACAGCTCAGGAGGACACAGAAGCAGCCCAAGATGCTGAAGTGAAGCCAGTGGTGTAGAGGGGCATATCCAGAGGAAACAGCAGTTTCCAAAGATCCAGGAGTGTAACACAAGGGTGCTGAGATGCTAGTGGGAGCTGAAGAACAGCAGGAGTAGCAGCAATTCCCATTTTCCCTCAGAGTACAAATGTACACAGAGAGGAGAGCTGCAGAAAGAGCAGCATGGCTCCAGGGAATCAAAGGCCACCTTGTGCCAGAGCTGCACAGCCAAGTAATGCCAGCCTCAGATGAAGATCTCACAGGACAAAGAGTAGGAGGATGTCCCTCCCTTGTCACTTAGAAGCCCAGAAATGGTGGGAACTCTGAGGTGAGTTAGAATATGAGGAAAAATAGGATGCAAACAAAAAGATCAAAATGGATTTTTTTCAGAATATCGGAATAGCCAAGAAGGAGCTGTCCTAGCTTCACGGGAAGTGTGAGACCCAGCATTTTGAACCAAATGGGGAAAACTAGAAAAAAAAAGAGTTTGGCAACTCCAGGGCAAAATAATCTCAGCTACAGGGGGAACATTAGGGACATGAGAAAAATTCTATCAAAAGCACAAGCACAGCAATTTTCCCTAACAGGTGGGAATCTGGATGCCAGGCTTTTGGAAATACTTACTTGATTTCAGTTCCTCTAATTCTGGAAGCTCTTCGTCTAAGTAGCGAGACTTTACCCAGTGCTTCCATGCATTTACCCCGTAGGCATATTTGAAGGGAAAGCTACACTCGGAGTTTTCCGAGCAGTCATCGTGCGCCTGGTACTCTGACACAGCTTTCCTCTTCACGCCCTGCCACGGAACACAGAGGTTAACAATGCCACCAGCAGCCCCACCAGCAGGGACACAGAACCTGGCACAGCCAGCTGCAGGCCAAAGGGCACACGGAACCTCAGTGTGTTCACAGAATCTCATGGTTTTCATGCACAGGGAGCTAAAGATGCTACAAATCTGTGCCACAGGCTCAACTCGTAGGCTCAAATGAGCCCAACAATGGAAAGGCCAGCATTGGTCCCAGATTAAAGCATGCCCAGCACTGGATATGTGGATAATGGCCAGTGGATAACAATGAATGCTTAGACTCCAGATTTGATACTAGAAAGTATCAAATTTATTTATAAATAAATACCATTTATTATTAGAAAGCTTTACTAGCAGTTGGCTGGTTTTTTTTAAAGCTGCAATATCTACTCTGTTATTGGAACAAAACCATTTCAGCCTTGTGCCAGGCATGGGAAATTATTTATTGGTAGTGTCCTTCTAAATAAAAGACTATGGCTAACTTATATGCAATGTTGAAACTACCATTGACTAACAGTAAAAACTGGAAAAACTACAAGCAAATAAAAAAATTTTAAACTCTTTTATAAAGGAGACACTATGGCTCCCATTATAAACCATGGTAATGCCAATGTTCTTCCATTTCACCATCAAATTAAACCAAGACATCTTTGTTCAAAGTAGAAGGCAAAAAAGCATTGCTAAGAGTACAGTAGGTATATACACACTGGCACATTACATCAACAGTTGTACCACTGTGAAGCAAAAACAGGATCAGAACTTACAAAAATCACACTCCTATTAAAGCAAACAGTTACCTGCAACAGACATACCACCAAAATAATTTCATTATTTGAAATGCATCAATTTATGTCAAAGACAGGATATTAGGTATGAGTAGACAGTAACACACTGTAAATCAGTATGAGAACTGAAAAAAAAAAGCATACTTTATCCTACATAAATTTTGTACTCTTCTTGATATGTTTAACAGCATGAAAAAATTACCTTCTTTTTGGACCGAGGCCTTGGCTGTTCCTCATATTCTTCACCAAAAACAGGAGGTAACAAAAACTCATTTTCTGTATCAAGCTCCTCAGTTGCTGAAAATACATTAACAGAAACTTATTTCTAAACATCTTTTAAATCATATTGCTTTGGAAAAAAAAACCAATTAACTATAGCGGTGTGCCTTAATATAAGGCATCCACACAGACACACAGATAAACATAACCAAAGACTGGATTTTGGTAAGAGGAAACAAACCTATTCTTATATTCAAAGTAAGACAAAGCTGTCAAATAGTTTATTTCTAATTAAGTTGTAGAGGACACAATGCTCAACATTTCAAGTATCATCTTAAGTCACTAAAGCAGAATTTCTTACTGTAGACTCTTACATAATGTTTTCTGCCCAGGCTGTCTTTGGTATCAAGAATTTTAAGGTACAGTGAGAATGAAAAGCTCTGACCGGAAAAAATACAAATTAACTTAGTACATGCACTTTTGTTCATGTATTTAGATTACTTCTATTCATGTTTTGTTATTTCATATAGCACATTACACTTGGTTAAAAACATTAAGAATCAGAAGGCAAACTCCTTCAGAGAATCTGGTTTTAGTCTATACAAGTGGTGAAGATCTAGCTCATGACAGATAATTAAGTTTGGTAAACATATGTATGGCAATACATCAAAATATTGTTTATTTAACATTTCAAGGGCAGGATTGAGGACTCTATTTCAAATACTGAGGAATGAGACAACATATGAATGGATTTAATGTTGCAAGTCCCACCTTTATTTACGTTACTGAAGATGGTTCATCAAGCATTTAGCCATCAAAGAATGTTTTCACTCAAAATTGAATGCTCCTCTGATAATCTGATTTCACCACCTTATTTCTCACAACATCTTTCCAACTGGTACAGATGAAATAGCACTTACATGCAGAGATTTCAGAACTCTGCCCCAGACTCAAAAGCAGTCCTTCTCCTGATGCCACGAAGAATCTTATCTCAGAAGCACTTCAGTGTAATCAACGCCTCTTACAGACTGCTGTTAATTACTATTCCACTTTGCTTATTTCTTTTCTTCTACGTTTTTTCTTTCTCATATATCCAGCCTCATTTATAAAGAGGGTTAAAAAATCTAGTATGCATCTGACTAGTAAATTTCCTAAGATTTAGGTCAGACTAACCCCAAGCTTTCTCTTTAAATTAGGCATAGAGCAAACTGAGAAACCCACTCTGGGCATCTACAGCACAGGACAAAAGGAGCCTGTCAGCATCAGATGCAGAACCTACCCAGGTGAGTATGAGAGTCCAAGAGAAGCTATGTCAAGAGGGACGCTAACTACAGCCAGAAGCTTTCCTGAATCTTGGACTGATTACGGTATGGTGTAAGGAAACAGACACTGCTCCCTGCATTCTGTAGAGTGGAGAAATTGTACTATATAACATCAAGAGTTTCTTTCCAGAGAGCAGGAAAATCACTACTTTGAGACCTAATTCAAATAACACTACCTTTTTAAATGCAGATATTGACATTAACAAGATATTAAAAGGTTACACAAATGATGTACAGCACGCCAACTTACAATTTTCTGACAAATTTGTGTGGGAAATCGACCTTTTAGCAATTTCTGCTCTAAACCATGGAAATACCTGGTGACTGAAGAATGCATTCACTATGTTTTTCATGACATATGCCATCTGATTCCTTGATCTTTCAAATTACCTTTCCTAAATCCATGTTCAAATCAAATGATACAGCCAAGTTCTTTGTGAAAGATTAACTTCCCCTTTTCTTTGCATTGTTTCAAATACTGTATTTAGAAAGATGGAAGTACTCATTCAGAAGTCCCCCATCTTACAAAGGCATGGCAAAGTTTTATCTAACAGTCAGTCAAGTGGATCCTGCAATCAAATAAAGCTCCTCTGAAAGGATGATAAGCAACGTACAATGGCTGTCCACAGTGTCACAGTATTTATTAAATCACAGAAGAATTACCTCTTGGAAAGTCTATTTCAATATCAAGGTCTGGCTCATATGGAACATCAGGCAAGCTTGTCCGTGACACTGTTTCTGAGTTTAGTAGATTTGACTCAACTATCACACCTGTTTAAAATAAAAGAGGAAAAACTCTCATTATTTTAACCAACATATGGATTAGCCAAATAGTGTAGATCTATAACTTTAGAAGCTGAGTTGTTCCAAAACTGCTTGTTCTGATCATTACCATCCTACATTTTATTGTTCTTGGGATCTCAGATTTACTTCTCCAATCTGATTTCCTTCCAATGTAAAAGATACTTGCTAGCCTATTGTCCTTCTTCATTAAGGTGAGTCAGCAAAGCACATGTACAGAAAATCAAATACTGGTGAGCCTGGATCAGATCAACAATCCCAGAAGTCAAACAAGCTTGACAAACCTAACTATCTATTGTCCTACCTGATCCTGTTGCAACAGAACAGACTTTCAAGTCTGCTTTTGTAGGATCTGTTTCTCAAATAAGGCATGCAGGCAGGGAGAAACAAAGCTTGACCTCTCTCCAACTTCTGGCAAACACTGATTTTTCCAAATTCAGTCCTCTGCAAACGAGCAAGCTCTGATCCCATACATCTGCTCATTTAGCTAGCTGTACTTCACAAAAAACAGCAGGGAACTGTAAATGACAACCTTGCAGTGCTACCAGAAATGTGCAGTTTTAGTAGGAGAATAGCAGTAGATTGAAATACAATAAGCCTCCTGGGACCGCAGCTCCGCCAGCCTCCTATATACCAGGCACAAAGTGTAAGTTCATGTAATTTGTTAATATCCTTTCAGAAATCTGTCGAAAGAGCTTGGAAGAAACCCTCAAAATATGAACTGAGTGAAGGCAAATTTTCCTGGAAAGATACAGAAGAGACTTAAAGATTTGGGCAGGCAGAGCCAGGAAAGAAGAGCAAAGAGACATGGGCATTGAGAAAATATAACTACAGTGTATGAAGGACTTATTGATCTTCAGATATAAATTTTTATCATGAGAATAATGTGCTGGTTATTGCCCAGTAGTGCTTACTCTAAATCATGGACTTTTCAGTTTCCCACGCTTTGGCAGGGAGCAGGTGCACAAGAAGCTGAGATGGAGCATGTCCAGAGCAGTTGAGCTGAAGTGTCCAAAGGGATATCCCATACCACACAATGCCATGTTCAGTTTATAAACTGGGGGAAGCTGGCTGGAAACCACTGATTGCTGCTCAGGAACAGGCTGGGCATGGGTCAGTGGGTGGTGAGCAACTGTATGGTGCATCACTTCGTTTTCTTGCATTTTATTCCTCCCTCTTTTAATTGTATTTACTAGTACTAGTAGCACTATATTTTATGTTGTTTCAATTATTAAACTGTTCTTGACTCACAAAGTTTACTTTTCCCAAGTCACCAGGTGTGAGGGGAATAAGCAAGTGGCTGTGGGGTACTCAGTTGCTATCTGAGGTTAAACCACAATGTAACTTCATGTAAGACCTCGACAGCACTCAAACTTCCCCTAAAATAAAACAAACAAACCCAACCCTTCTTTTCACACAAATCCCCCAGCACTCCCAACAGTCAAAAACTCATCAGGAAACTCACTGGCCACATCAGAAGCTTCAGCTTTTCCAACATGTTCAGGTACCACCCCTGACAAGTTCAGTAGCTCAGCTTCCAGAGGATCTGAGGGCACTTTCCCCCTCAGCTCTTCTATTGCTGCAAGGATTTTCTCAGTGCTATCCAGAGTAGTGGGCAAAAAAACTGGAACTGGCACCTGTGCAGACAGGGAGGCAGAGATAATTAGAAAAGAAAAAATGCCATAACAAAGCAATCAACAAACAAAAAAATTCTATACTCCTCTTCCGAAAGACAGAGTTAATACAGATTAGAAACAAGTCACTCCAGTTTGAGCTAACAAAAAATGCTGACAGGTTAAAAACCCAATATAAAGCAGCTATGAACAGAAGTGAAAACAGCAAAAGACACAGAAAAAAAAAAAGAGAGAAAATATAGGTCAAAGAAAGAAGAAAAGGGTCTTTGGAACTTCAAACCTATCTGATTTCTCAGACTAACAGCTTGGACAATTAGCATCTTGTTTTAGTGGCTTGTTTATGAAACATGGAATTTTAAGAAATCAGGATTTTTTCCCACCATTTGTATGAAATTAGGTATGTAAGTGATACCAAAATAAACATAAGAGTTATTTTCTTTTGCTGGCACAAGATACAGGTTTCAGGATTTTTCCTTTGATATTCTTCCTGCAGTTTATCCCACTCTGCAATCCTTCCCCAACACAACCTTTTTAGCTTCCTTATTACCAGAACAAGTCTTGCTGTTAAAGGCTTATTCAGCATATTCAGCAAATACAGAAGTATCGCTCAGAACTACTGCTAAAAAGTTCAGCAGCCCAAGATTTTCCCAGTGGAAGAAGGCAGACAGGTCCTAAAGAACAACCAGGGAATTAAGTGCCACTGTCAGATTCTAATGCTTTTTGAATGCTGCAGCACCCTGCAGTCCTTTAGACGGACCAGCAGGAGAACAGCCAGCAACAAGAGGTGATCCCACACGTGCATGTGAATGGATGCCAATTGTAAAATGAAGCTGAAGTCTCACTTACAGGAACAGGAACCGTGGTAGGAACAGGAACATTTTGACTATACATGTTCATAGGCACTGGAACATAGACTGGTACAGGAATAGGCACTGGGACATACTCTTTTTTCCACTCATCTTCTATTAAAAGAAAAAAGAAAAAGGCAAATACTGCCAGGTATTTAAATATATTTTTACGCCTGCCATTTAGTGGAAAAAAAAATCACAATATTTGCAATATGTTCAAAGATAGTAATACTTAAGTAAAAACTGCAATTAAGAAATTAGTTCTAGCACAGTTCAGAAGTTACCTGTCTGACAAGATTTTGCCTGCATATGAGGTTTACAGTATGTGGCTTTCGTCATTGTCAAAGGCTTGCAAAGAACTGCCTTGTTCTTCATTTCTCTGTTAGGTGTTGGAGAAGGTGGTGGAGCTGAGCCCTGCAGACAAGCAAAGAAGAGAAGGTACTGCTGCACCACACAGATTCCAATGCAAAGTTCTTGACTTAATGTATCAGTTGATACTTTTCATAAATGAGATAGTGAAGAGGAAGCTCAAAGAAGCACAACACAACAGCACCAACTACTATTCTATAACTGCAAGCTATTCTAGTTTCCTAGTATTGAGCTGCCACTGCCAGGATCCTAACAGGAGTAATATTTCACTCAGGGGCAGCACTTCTGGCTTATTTTCCTTCTTTTTATTTTTTATAATAGAAGGTACTGTAAAGATTTTTTTTTTTACATTCTTGTTTAAGAAGTGAAAAAACAAGTGAAAAGTGAAAGTGCTATTTAAGCGATTTTATGACATTCAAAATAATTTTAGCTGTAAAATGAGTTCATTATGAGCAACATTAACAAACTTTAGACTCAAGATCTAACCTTCTTGAATTGTGCCATAGTCCAAAGACCACTTTTTTTAAAAAAAAAGTACTTCTGAATAAAAATCCTCGAAGCACTTTTTTAGAACCTAAAGTATGAAGTTCGAGCTCCCTCTGCTGGCTCTAGAACAGTGACAACAAATACCTGGGAACATCCCATGATGCTCAAGCTGCATCCTTACAGTCAAGAGGTAAAAAACCGTCTTGTTCCAGACATGGTTTTTGTACCCTAGTACCTCTTCTAGAACCCGATTTGAGAAGCAAACTCTCTCTTTTATTTAGTCATGTGTAAGAAGACTAGCCCCACATGTCCTTTTAGATATGGAAAGAAAACTCAGTTCCAAGGACAGCAATATGCTTTCTACCAGGTGTACACTTCCTAAAATATATTAAAAAATACTATATCACACATAGCTTTGACATGATCTTTAGAAACTTATGGACTGAATTAACATCACTAAACATAAAATACTTAAAGTTTTTAACATGACAGCTTAACTTGTCTGATTTATCTAGTTACCTAAGCAATTTTATTTTTTATATTTTTCATAAATATGTTTATATTGTTACCAAAAAACTTTCACTTAAATCTAAGATTTATCACTAATACCTATTTGCATTTAAAAGGCAAGTTTCTGAGACCTTCCATGCAACAAACAAATCAAAACAAAACTAAGTTACAAACAAAATACACTAAGCTAATTGAAAACAATATTAATAATAGTATTTTTGACAAGCTGAGAAAAACTGAAACTCGGAATGAAGGCTGCTGCTCCCCTGATGATCCCCAGCCTTCCAGACAGTGATCCTGCAAAAGGTTGTCCTTTCCCACTCTGCAGCAAGGTCAATCAGACCTTGAGCACTTAGAGTATGCTGCTCTTGGGAAGGACAAAATATAAGACCTGAAGACTTATTTCCAGCCTTTTAAAGCTGAGCTACCACCTTAATATTCCAAATGGACAGTGAAATTTGCTTCCCTTTCTATACTCAATAAATATATCTGACCAGTCTGAACACGTGAATAAGACATACACTTTGTTGATTAACTTTTAAGCAACATTTATATGCACTATAGATGTACAACACATGGTAGATGATATAGTTTCCCAGAAGACATTAAAAAGAAAATATTAATATTTAAAATTTTTATTTCGACTATGGATGTAAAAATGACTAAAAAGCTTCATAAATTTAGCTTAGGGTCATTCAAAGACACTATTTTTTGGTTTTTGATAGCATCCCTTTAATTAACAGGGATTTCCCATTTTAAGTACATCTAATTATATTTTGTATATATATATACATATAAACAGAGAGACAGATATAGATATAGAGCTAGATATATCAGTGTGTTAAATATTTGTACTTACTGTTATTTTTGTCCGGGGGGTTTGACAGCCCTGATCTAAAAGTACAAGAAAACATTTTTAGAATTTTTTGCCCCTTTTTCAAAATCAAAGCTAATTTTAGTAAGCAACTCAAGATAACAACTATCACCAGTATAACATTAAATCAAGAGAACTCATTAGTACCACATTGCAGGTGAGAGCTGCATGCAAGACTTTTCCTTCATGGGCATCTCCCTGCTCTACTATTGAGCCAAACACAAAGACAAACGGTAAATCAATGCTCTAGCCAGATGTGAATGCAGCCTCTTTCAGAAAAGTAAACACCAAGATGTTCAAGTATTAAAGTGGCTACACAAAGAGGCTGAGTTGCCTAATTGCATGAATTTAAAAGCTGATTTATTTGAACTTTGCCTGACTTGCCATTTAAACCACACAAACATGTATTCAGTACCCATCAGCAAATTTACATAGCACCTATTGCCAACAGAATGGAAGAAAAAAAAAACAATGTATTCCTCTTATCTAAATTCTTTCTTTCTATTCTCATTTCATTTCTATTTCACTTATTTCCTTGAATTTCATTTAATGTATTTCTTTTCTTCTTTCCTAGTGCATTTATCTGTTCTCTGTGACCAAAAGGTATTTTGAGAAGTGTTTCCACAGAGCAAGTAATGACAAACTGCAGCACAACGGAAGAGGAAAACATTTTCTGTTCCCATGATGATATAGTACTAAAATTACACTTAACCCAGAACAGCTCAGTGCTGCCTCTGATGATAACACAGAAAAGGATAATCTCTAACACACTTTACTACAACAACTAAATAATTAATGCAGCTTTCAATGTTTCATTTAAAGGAAGCATCTGGTTTGGCACTTCTCAGCCCTAAAGCAGCATATACCATAGTGCAGGTTCTCGGGTCCTTTCTGGGTGGCCAGGTTGGGCTCGTTCTGCTGGCAGTAGAAGCGAAGCAAACAGTGCTGATCGCAGAAGTGTTTCATCTCGCCGCGCCACTGCACCTTCTCTTTGAGGGCTCCTTGAGACTTACAGCAGTCACACCGCACAGCCTTAATGCAAAGGAAGATTTTCACATTTTTAAACAAGCCTTGGGAAAAAATGTCTACATTTTAAAAAGCTGTATTTTTAAGAGTACTGAGGATTCACTACCACTACAGTTAAGTCTCGCACACGTACAACAGTTAAGCTACCTTCTTTTTAAATTGTTTGCTAGAGGTGAACACCCAGAATAAATCTGCTTTGTTTTATTAATTCATCACTATGTGAAGAAAAAAAAAACCTGCTCATTTCTAAACAGTTCCTAAAACAAGAATTTTGTGCATCAATTTTAATTAACTTCATTGAAGCATTCTGCAAAACAAGAGCAGAAAGTGATAGACTCCTTAATGACTCTATTGAACTGAGGAAAAGTAAGAGCTGTTTCTTCTCCCTCCAAAATTTGGTGAATTTTATAAGTCCCCAAAATAATCACTTCTCTAGGTATCAAATCAGCGTAAATAATTTTTATATTTATATTACTTTAGTAGTTTGGCAACAATCTTAGATTCCAATTCTTTAGTTCATCTGAGTTTCTCTATGATTCATAAGCAACAATTGCTCTCAAACTACAGGGGGTTCCTCAAAATTTAGTTAGCATGTAAGTGGAAACTCAAAACATTTAATTAATATATCTATCATCAGCCTGTGAGTTCTTTTCATGAGGCATCACTAAGACAAACACTGTTTTTCTCCAAAATAGATTCTAGTGCATTTTATTTACCGTGCTATAATCATCTGAACAGTGCTAGCCTCAATTTCACATCTTCAAGTAAGCAAAGAACTGTTTGCACTACAGCTTGCCTCGACATTGTTTGCAACTTCCATCCTAGTGGCAGACCTTAAACAATTAAAAGTTTTAAAGATGCTCAGGAATCCAAAGTAAGTCAACCTAATAATATAGCCAGGAGAGGAAGAGGGAAGTTATAATATGTGCAACATAAAACATTAATACATAAAACTATACACAACATTGCAGTTATGCACAAAGGCTCTGATGGCTTAAAAAACAAAACAAAACAAAACAAATTCCAACTGTAATTTTTGTGACTCCAATAAAGTAGGAAGAGGCCAATTAGTTCAAATTTTAAAAGTAATTATATGTTTCGTTTCTCCTATTTTTTTGAACAGTGCGGCACCATCCTCCGGCAATGTAAGAAATTAAGCTCTCAATTGTAATTTTCAAGTATTTCAAGATGATACATAGAGAGACTCATTTCCAACAGTATAACCAGCTTTAAATTGGGAGCAATTAAAGCTGCAGCTTCAAGATCACCTCACACTGAGTACCAGGTGGCCCTGGAAGAGCAGGTATTTCTCTTCCCTTCTGTGCAGGTAGAAGCAGCAGTGCTTATGCACCTGTACACCACACAAGGTCAGAGATCTTACAGCACTGCATGATCCCCATCCTCCCTCAATTTTTGTCGTATTTGTCACCTGGACTTTACAGTGATGCTGATCCACAGTTCCTTTAGCAGATCATCTCAGTGGGACAAAAGAGCAAGTAAGTTGTATTCTTGGAAGGGGGTGGGAAAGAACATAAAATGTAGAGTGTCGCCAAAATAGTCTAGATTTAATCAGTTCAGGAAAGCTGTGAATTCACACCTTTAAGGCAAATGCAACTTCCAAAGCCACCAAAAGACTGAAATACCAGTAGGAAAAAAAAAAGTATAATTCACTCTAAATTTAAATCTCAAACCCACCTAACACTCATTAAGAATGACAGCTGACTCACGTACAGAAAAGCCCATCTATTCTGACCTGCTGCACGCTGCTTGACTATCAAAGCACCACTTTCTGCTCATTTTTCTCTCCTTCAAAGAAAGAAAAAGGTGTCAAATCTTGTCAAATCCAGCAACTACAGCCTTCCTACAGGAGGGCCTGTTGTGATAGGACAAGGAAAAATGGTTTTAAATTGGAGGGTCAACTTAGATTAGATACAGGAAAGGTCAACTTAGATTAGATATAAGAAAGAAGTTTTTTAGAATGAGGGTGAAACATTAGAACATGTTGCCCAGAGAGGTTACAGATAGGGAAACTTTTAAGGTCAGGTTGGATGGGACTCCAAGCAACCTGATCTCATTGAAGATGTCCCTGCTTATTGCAGACGTGCTGGGACTAGGCAGCCTTTTAAAGGTCCCTTCCAACCCAACTACTCTGTGGTTCTCCGATTCCTGCAACTGTTCTCTCCCTCTCCTGGTTTTCCTTTTCATTTAGGCTTTTAAATAAGTATATCATTGTCTCTCCTGGGCTTCTACTAAGCTATTTAGGTGAAAAAAAAACACTGGTTTGCTTCCACATGGAAATTACTGTTCCTCAGGAAGAATGAGATTCTTTTATAGTGATGCTTCACTTCTCATCTCTACATTTGCTACACTTTAATTCCACTATTTCCATAACCTGCTTACAGTCAATGTTATACACCCTTCCAGTCACTGAAGCTTCCTGCTACCTGCTTGCTCACCCACTTCCCTGACCATAAAATTTATTGAAAGTGAAAATGAATTAATGATCTTCATGACATTTTATGATTTTATGATTTTTCCTTCATTCCCCTTTTCATTTGTTTTCCCCTGGGATACTGGCACTATACGTGAATTGAACCTCCAATACACCTGCCTTAAAGTCTGCTTATCTCTGCATTCCAAAAAGCCCATCTCTGCTTGCTGTGCTCCCACTGCATGTAAGTTCTTTGCCATTCACAACTGCCTTTTGGTACATTTCTCTTCCCAGTACTTCAACATGTTCAAATGGGTACAGTGATTAGCATGAATCACTAAGGTTTGCCCCAAATTTGGAATAAAGAACGAAGTTTTTATATGTGGGGCTTTCATTTACATTTTAAATCCTTCCATCATCTGTTCATAAACATTCTCCAATGGTTTCAACTGCTATTAGCTTGACTTAATCTTAGCTGCCTATTCCAGCCTCAACTGCAGTAAATAGGAAGCAAAAGATGTTCCCAGAGACTGAGTGATTATAAGAGAAAGGAGATCAACTGTTCTGAAAGAGTACTTACTGGAGGTTGAGATGTCTAACTAGAGAATTCCGACAAGAGAAATTCCACAAGGCTGTCTTGCTGCCTTTACCATTTTGATTAATGCTGACTCCACTTTCAAATTTTATCACTGCTGACAATCATTGCTGAGCTCACAAGCCACAACAATCTTTCTTTGCCTCGGACCATAGTTCCCCACTTCCTACTTACTCTTCGCTGAAGACACCTGACCTTCGCTGAATACAGAGTCATCACTGCACATGCTGAGTCTAATCAATTCTCCATTGCAGCCTCAAATGACCTGTGTGCACTTTAGCTGTAGTACAGTCATCAATGTTTCTCAATGTATATTTAAAGAACCAGATTTCTGCGCTGTTCTCAGAACTGTACACTCTTTTTCAAGGTAGTTTCAGTGCTGTAATATAACATCAAGTGATTGAAACTATCATCAAACATCAGGCTACTAAAAGCTTTATACTGAAATTTCCCAGGGATTTTCTGGATTAACATCCAAACCATTGCATGCAAGTTTACAGGAGGAGCTCTAAAAACTTAAGAGAGCTGACCTCATGACACCAAAAATTGTACCTCTTGTCTTAGAGGTGCATGGAACCCATACAATAGAAACTTCCTCAGTACTTGGCACCAACTGGTAACTGCAGCTGTTGCCCAATAGATGATCAGGACTAAAACTATTCTTTTATGTTTCAATGCCTCACATTAGGTTTAAAGGACTCTTATCTAGGTAAGTCTGATGAACTTCTACTAGATAAGGTGCTGTGCTTATAAGAGTGCTAGCTTCTTCTACCTTTTTAAGAAGAGAATTTTGGCATTCAGGGAAGTGCTCCCATAATACTTCATTACTTTAAAAGATTACAATGTTTTCCAGGTAATACTACATGAGAAAGATGTGTTCATAAAAAAAAGTAGACAAAGAAGATGGAGACAAACACTTGTTTAATGAACACAATGATGGAGTTAAAACATTACTAGGTTACTACCACTTATTTCTCTTCATGTATACATTCATTGAAATTCCAAAATAACACTGAACATTGCATAAATGAGACAAAGCTCATACATATGTAACTATTCTTTTCAGAAACTAACAGACAAAACAACTAATGAAGTACAAATTCAGAGAATGGTCCTTATCTATTCTGTCTTCCGATGTTTTGATCATCATCTATTTTGGCTAAGTAAGAATATGAACTAACAGTGCACTACCAAATCTAAGGTACCTGGAGTGACTTTATAAAGTGAGAGAAGTTACCAGCAAGAATGTAAAGAAATAAAAAAGAGAATTTTAGCAGAAGACACAGTTTCCCAAAACCTATTAAATGTCCTCCCCATGTAATAAATCTCAAGCTTTTATAACCAAAACTCAATTACATTAAGGCTTTAAGAAGCACTTGAAAAAAATTACAATCAACAATTCTTCTTAATGGAACACTTGTTCCACTAGCAAGTGTAAGATTCAAAAAGTAGAAATATCTAACACTTCAACATCATCAAAAGCATCAAAAGTCATGAATTACCAGCAGATCTGTTTAAATTGCCTTTTATGACATCAGATCTAACCTTCCTGTGACACAGTACCAACAGCATTTAAGCAGACTTCATGGGGCAGTTATTACCTTACCCCATGAATCAGGATAATCTGAAGTCTGAGTTTGCAAGTGGTTCTCAAAGCTGAATCACAGTAAAGGCTTCCACAGAAGCTTAGGTTCATGAAAGTAGTTTGGTGTGCACACCTCCAGACTATATTCTTTGCAGAGTCACCAAACGATTTCTGAAGCACACCAAAGATTTAAGTTCTCCATCAGAAGGCACTTTTTACGCAGGGATAAGTTTCATCCCACACTCCAAGTTTTAAGGCATATAGACAGATTAATTATTATTGTATGGAGTTAATATTTTAGTTAAGAACTTGCAGCCAAGGTTTGTCACCCTATTTTCATGTAAGACAAAAGAATTACACTGTGGTCTTCAGCAGTTTTCTTTCAGGAATGTCTAACAGGACTCTACATACATTATTCAAACTAAAAAATTTACAATATTTGGCTGTAACATTTCTGGAACAAGACATTCCAAAATATCAGATATGTCTTCATATTCAGTTCTTTTATGGTAGGTAGATCATCTTGAATTACAGGACTTGTATCTAGCTCTCTAACATTTCAAGCTTTTTACTGCCTTCCAGGCTGTGTGCAGAGTTTTGGTACGGTGATGAATTTTGTACTGTCATTTTTGCAATTGCATCCATAGTGTAGTTCTTGTTTTGAAATTATCAGTGTAGCTTTCCAGGACGTTCATACCAGAGATCAAATATTTTATCCATGGTACTAATCGCAGGTTAAACCCAGTCCAATTTCATCTTTTCTTTCAAAAAATGTAAACAAAAACCTCTTATTGTGAAGTCTTTGCTGGTTGCACTTTACAAGGCAGTTAAGCTTCCAGAGACTTAGAAATAGATGCCATCTGTTTGATTTAAACTTTTATTAGAAATCCATTTGGTCTTGCTTTTTCCTTTGGCATCCTTTCCACTGGGAAATACTGAACAATCAATGCCTCCGCAGTTCAAACTGTGGGAGAAGGGAAAAGGCAAAAAAGGAGGCAAAAACAGGAACAAGAAAAACTCCACTAATGTCGGTGAACTCAAGGTATCCAGCTGCTACTAACAGTGTTTTCAACATTCTGAATACACATTTAAGAAGTTTTGACAAGAAAAAAGTGTTATTAATTGAGAAAAAATTGGAATTGTAAAGTAACAAATATATAAATTTCTTGTTTTTCTGTAACTCAAGACTTCCTTGCCAAACGAATTAATAAAATCAGATGATAGAAATGCTGCTCTAAGATCTACAAAAACGCAAATGATGAAATTAATACATTTGCTTATTCTATAGCAAATGCTTTGCTGAAGTAAGCCATATTTGCTGCACAATCCTCGAGATATCCTCACATGTGCATTTTTGGTTTTTTTAACTGTGGAGCTCTCGTCAAAAATTCTGAGTTACTTGCCTTGTAGTACCAGTCCTGAAATTTTTTACAGCACTCTTCACTGCAGAAATCTCTCACTACACCATCAAGTTCCTTAGTTGCTCCCTTTTTGCACAGCTGTGAGCAGTAATTACAAGTAACACATCTCAGTCCTAACCGTCTTGCAAAGTCTTGTTTATATAGCAGCTTGCAGCCTGGAAACAGATTTTAAACATTAGGAACAAAGTAATTTTTACAGAGAGATATCACAGTTAAATATTGAAAATTAAATGAATACAACAACAGCTAACAACTGGGGCTTCAGACAAAGTCAGGTTGCATAGTAAGACTATATTTCAAGACATTTTTACCTGATTACCTTCCCTACACAACTCTATGGTTTCCTGCAATGCCTGCATCTTTTTCAAAATCCTATGCTGAATCTTTGTTTATCAAATCCCTGAATAAACAGTCAGGAAAATATAAATCATTTTCTTTTAATATAGACTCATGCAAAAGCATTGACTTGGAGTTACATTGCTCAGTTACACATTCTCAAATTGCTAACGATCCAGACAACATTATCTACTAAAGAAATATCTTTCTTCATAGATCAACCTAATTTTATTACTACCTTTATTTATATTAATACAACAAACTACTTAAGATAACTCATTAATATTTAAGAACACTAAATATGTACAAGATGACCTAAGAACTGAGGCATTTTTTTAAAAAGTATAACTATAAAGTAAGCAATGACCAGTAGTGAGAATTATGCAATGACAGGAAATTACACATGACATTTGTAAAGAGTTTGTAAGAAATTAATTTTTTTTTTTAATATCGCAGTGGGGTGGAGGTGTTGATTATTTTGGTTGGTTGGTGTTTTGGTTTGGTTTTTTGTTGTTGGGCTTTTTTTGGGGATTTTTGTTTATTTGTTTATTTTGTTTCTTTGGTGGTTGGGTGGGGGTTTTTGTTTTGCTTTGCTTTGGTTGGTTTTTCACTCATTTACTATGAAGTCATAATTTCAAGGTTGCCATAATGGCAGTTATATTTTTCCACTATCTGATCCTCCCTCCAGCAAATTAGAAAAGATACTCTAACATATTAAATGCATTAAATTACGAATACTGTAGCTATTACATAGGATATTTTCAGAATATAATGTACTTAAACTATCTCAGATTCAGTGTGTATTCAGCTGATGCTTAAATCATATACTATATACCTCTGTAATTGTCCTAATTTTACAGAAGAGAACAGAATGAGAAGATGAAGTAACTGTCTATATTGAACACTGGAGGGATGAGGTAACACACAGACCTTTAATCTAAGGTACTGCACATGTTTTTATGATCTACCAAATATCACAGCACCAAAGACCAAAACTCAAGTCTTCCAAGGGTTCACTCTGCTAGGGCATACATAAAAAAATCTCACAGATACAGACTTCTGTACTTCTAGCAAATTATGAAACTCAGTATGTAGCACATATACTCTACTTCCTCTGCCATACAGAATAAAAAAATACTATAATGTATTCAGTAATTTCAATTATGTGACTTCAGCTGTTGTCTATTAGGGTAGAATTCACATGTATGAAACTGTATGAAACTGTAGAATTCACATGTATGAAAAAATCCTATTTTTAAATCACTAAAAGCACAAGAATGCAAATGGAAGATGCAGCAGACTGAATTTTCCAAAAAAACCAAAAAGTTATTGAGGAACTTTAACTTGCAATGCAACAAGCTTTGCTAACAAATAAAATTTGCTAGTAATGTCAAAACAAGACAACTACAGAATATTGTGCAAATAAGACACTGTAGGTAATCTGTTTCAAACTGGTTTTGTTGTAGGGTTTTTTTGTTAACTTTTTTGGGTTTTAAGGTGTTTTTTTTTTCCAAGTTCTGTATCTGGTTCTTTAACAACAGAATAAAAAAAATTATTAGCACAGATGGAAAATGCCAAATCAAGCAACCATCGTTACAGTGCAACTGATTTGGACTTTAAATATATTGCTTTGAAGGAAATAACAATCCTAAAGATACCAGTGCGTGCAAGCTATTGGTTAAAAGTACCAATCAGAAGCACGCGAAATCTCTTGCCAGTATTTTTTCCTGCTGGTTGTATCTCTCATTATTGCATGGAGCATCATATTCTTTCCACTTCTTTAAAATTCCAGAGATATCTTAGCACCACAATGTATCCTCTTCTTCAGCTGTGTCTCAGAAAAGCCACCCAATGCTGCATCAACCTTTCATGACTGTAGACTAGTAGTTACTCCTCTACTATCAAGCAGGTAACCTACGCCCACTAGCTAAACAGTTTACAAAAAGGAATGGACAACATTGACATTTTTCTTGGCTGCTGAACTACAGGAAGTAAAGTTGAAGATGATGCTGCTGTTTTATTTTAAAAAGTTATCAGGTAAGAAATTTCCCACTCTAGAGTCAAACATCTCCCACATCTCTCTGACTCATGGAAAATAATGATCAGTGAACATTACGTAAGGGAAAACTAAAAATCCAAAATGCCAGCCCTTAAGACCTAAATGCCTGGAAAACTTGGGACTTTTTTTTATAGATCAACGACTGCAAGGCTTCTTGCTGACAGAAGCCTCTACAGAAGATTTAAAAAATCCATATTTATAAAACTTTTAGATATTGACAGCAGATTGTTACAACCCTGAAGACTGCTAAAGTAGCACAAAGGCTTTCTTTTGCAACATCATGAGTAACATTCTTCCTATTTGTCTGAAGCACTTTTATGTCTTTGTAATAGGTAACCGTGTACATGGCCAGGGAAAATTAGCTTCAAGACGTTGTCACTTCAGACAAAGTGAAACCAAAATGCCTTTCCTAGGTCCTTGGTAGTCTGCAATCTAGGACATATCTTTTTATTACAATGCTATGGCTTTGACTAAAAGATTAAGACTGTCTTTGTATGGAAAAAGGAATTTGCCCTTAGGAAAAACAAATTCTAAGCTCAAACATCTTGGTTTTCTCTTGCACAAGAGAAATCCTAAATCCACACAACAGTAGCATCCATGCTGGCTTTGTAGATGCGACCATGAAGTGAGCTTTGACTTACAGTACATTGTGGATGAGCAACACAAAAAGCACTGGTTGTCTGACCTTTCTAGTATCAACACTAAAATCCTGAGGGTTTGTTCAACTTAACTCCCCTGGGGACTTGGGGATCATGACTATGAGCACTGCCTAAACCAAACACCTGATGGCCCCAACATTTTGAACAAAAAGATATGAGTAAAATCCTAAGTCCCCCAAGATTTCTGCAACAACACCAGCCCCACAAGTTACAGTGTGATCAGATGGAAACCTCTACTGCTTTAAAGTGACTCAGAGAGAAAACAGCTCTTGTTTTCAAAAAAAGTACAAGCACAGGTTATCTGGCTCAAGCTACACCAGTCATTAATTATGGTCTTTATCAAAGTTTGAACACATCATCCCACAAGTTGGCTGTCTCAGACCACAAATAAGCATTTTCAGAAGTATCTCCAACTCAAAATCAGAAACTAACAAAAACCAAGTAGGTGAGTATCCACTAAATTAACATAACACATCCTTAATTATGCTATTAGAATTCTGGCTTCCAAGAAAAACCCAATATAAAACCTATCCCTTAGGAGCCCTAAATTTTGGTTCCCCACATAAACGGTAGAGAGAAGACAATGATGTGAACACATGCAAGAGAAGATTGCTGACAAGGCAACACCCAGGCAGTTCCTCCAAACCTTTATCTCAGGGAAGTTCCAGGTTGAGACAGCTTCCTTTCCTTGGCAGATCCAAGAACTGCCAGGTTCAGCCCTGCGAAGTTGTCCACCATAGAAAACCTGCTTCACTTGACTGACTGCAGACTCAGAGCAAAGAACATGATCCTATTCTACCAGCAGCACCGACCTGAATTACGGGAAGTTCAGTACATTTCTACATCAAGTAGCTATGTAAAAAGGAATGCTGAACAAGAAATATTCCTGAGTCCCCAGCTCCAGTTCCTTTTTACCACAGAGAATAGTATCTTTAATAGAAAGTAATTGTTCCATCCTAAAAGCAATTGGTTTTTTTACCTCTGAAAGGATGTCCTTACTAAACTGCCTCTGTCCTTCAAGGAACATGCAAGATTTACTATTCTCTCATCTTGTAATAACTTCAGCGGTTATCTGTTCTAGGGAAAAATAACAACAGGCCTGTGCAGCACAAGCTACATCTCAGAAGATTTCTGGAGCTACTTTCTATGCAGCTCCAGAATCTATGTAGCTATGCAGATCTTTCTGCTGTATCTCCCTCTGTATTGATTCACATGCAAAACCTCTTCCCATACCCTCATCCCTATCATCCACTGGTCTCTGGATTCATGATAAACATTATTTCTAGGAAAACAGATGCAATGTACCCAAATTTTGGGTCCTGCCTCGATTACTGTGAAAGTAGACCTTACCCCCTCTGTGTAAAGAGAAGTTGTGTATACCCCTTCCGTTCTTGTCTTCACCTTAAGAACCTCTTATTATTCAATCCAACTTTCATAGAACCTCAGTTTATCACAGTATTTCCTGATATTAGCTACTCTCTCCTCCCTCCTACTCCAATCCATTTACTCATGTTTTGCTTATTCTTAAATCTTCTCAGGTTCATTAACATTTCAGGTTAATAAGAAGCATCTTTATAAGCTTTTGCCTTCTTGTGCTCATAATCTCAGCATGGTAAATTGCATCACCCCTTATCTGCAACAGTCAGTGCCGCCTTTGCTCAAAGAACAAACTCAAACCTCTTTAAAAGACACAGCAGTGGAATTACACCGAAGAATGATAATCTAACAAGGACCACTGGTGCTGAACAATGCACAGCATTTCACTTGATATTCTTTACTGTGTTACAAATTATCTCTCAACAAAGAAAAACAGAAGTTCGATACTCAATACATGTACACAAAATTTAAATGATGTTACTTGAACACGATCAAATTTCTCCCTCTACAGACAGAGGAAAGATAAACATAGTCTCTTCCACAGCATAGTTCTATCTTTCAATTTTTCAACCACAAGAACACTGTCAGAAATAACAAAATCCAGGTTAACAAGTTTAAAATGTCAAGTAATTTCAGAAGAGCTGCAACCAAGACACACTAATTGGAAACTACATCTACACAATGAGACTTTTCCACAAGTGGAATACCACTAGAACCTACTGCCCAGCTCTTCCGTGTGTGTTTGCCTAGAACGTCCAGACCTATGCTTTCCTTCAGCATAGCCAAGAGCCTTCACTTGGTGCTTCTGTAGCAACAGAGCCTGCTAAATACTTCCTAAATGACTTGTCAGAATTTAATATTCTGTCCCTTTTACCTTAACTCATTTTTATAAGCAAAAAGATTATTTTATCTTTTACAGTAACAAAATTTGTTTGGAACAGTCATCTGCAGCTCAAAGATGTAAAACGAGACTACTTAATCAGATTACATGGCCTGAATAACTGCTGGAATATCAGAGTTCCCTAAAGAAAACTGCTTTCTGTCCATAGCAGTCAAAGGTTGTAGTGCCTCAGAATAGCCGAGGCACCTCTAAGTCCCTCCAAAGTTCATTTCTACTTTTCTACTAACCTAATTTGTGGGAAAGGAATATCCTCCTGCAGTAACAACATGACATTTGCAATTGTGAAAGAGCATTTTCACAGATCATGCATTTTGCAGTAGTTAAGACATGCTCTGCTTTTCACTTGTCCCTTTTTTCCAGGATATCCCAACTTGGCACCACATAAAACTTCAAGTGAAAGCCACAAGGAAACTGTCATTTCAGGTTAGAATTTTATCTCAAGAGTGACATTGCCAAAAGAAATGGTCATGAGCAAAACCAAACTAGGCATCACAGCAAGATCAAATTATTTCAACATGTTAGGCCTCTATCAAGAGCTGTAGAAAGGGACGTAACAGCTCTGTGAAGCACAAATCCAAGTGTATAAAAGGGTGATTTTGTACCGTCTTCAAAAATTTCTGTATGCTAGCCCAAATTCTGTACATCTTATTTTTAGAAGCAGTATCAGTGTCTCTAAAATAGATAGTTGCTACTGTAAACTATTAAAAAAGCTGTGTTTGAACAGTTTCTGTAGCTCTCCCTTTAAAAATAATGAGACCACACATCAGGAACAAAGACATTCATTCAGGCTTGATGGCAACTCCCTTAATCTAGGGGGAACACAGCAGGTTGGCACAGCAGGGCCAGTGCACCAATTCCTCCTTGGTCCACCCACCAGAGAAGCCCAGCAACTTAGCAGCACTTCATATAACATGTCAATTTTTAAATAACTTTTTTTGCTGTTTCTAAAAACAGGAGTTGCTATAAATATCAGGTAGTATCCTAATGGATTGTGACATACTGATACATAAGCACCTGTATAAAAATTGAAACACCCATACTTAGGCTATCTCAGCATCTGTAATATTTTCATATATATCTAAAAATTAATCAACTACTCATTTAATAGTATAGTATACCAAACAATCCACTGTGAAGTAGTGGTTGGAAAAATCCCACTCTAAAATCTACAATGCTTTAACTGAGTACACACCTTTCCCAGAGGAAGGTGCAATTACCTAATTTCCTAAACTTATTTTTCTCCTTGTCAGCTCTACAGTATTTTAAGAAAGGTTATCTCTTCTTAGATGAAACATCAGAGACATTTCCAGAGAAAACTCAACGTCTACATTGAGTTTTATTTGCAGAAACCATAATACCCAGAAAGCTTTTAGCATGCTTTCAAGATGATAATACAGTTGCTAGTTTCATAGCTGTCTTTTATCTGTATTATCCATTTGAAAAGAATTGCCAAGCATCAGGTAACTGACTTACTCCACAACTTATGGACCTTCTCCCTCCTAGAAGCAGACTACCAGATACAAATTCATGTTATTAAAATTTGCATTATAAAATTATTAAGCCTGTGTTGTTTGAGTCAGAGCACTTACTTCTACTGGAGAGATGAATTAAACAAGTCTGCAAGTAAAATAAAATAAAATTTTATGATACTCATCATAACATAGTTCCACCATTGCAGGATTGCCAAAGACTGATTTGTTCTCCCAGACTCTCAGAAGGACTATATATTAACAAAACCAAAAAAACCCCACCCCACTCCCAAAAAACTCAAAACCCAGTAACGTGAAGATTTCCTCAGGATTAAAAATTTGTGCAGCCTATCTGCAATTGTCACTCATGCAACTACACATACATAAAAATCCATAAGCTACTTCTTACTTTAGCATACGTAATATGTATCTTATTTAGTTTAGATAAAGATATTTTGGAATGCAGCATTCCAGTGGCAAAACACCAGGACAGTTTAATTTCCAAAGCCTCAGCACCAGGGGAACAGATTAAACTCTTTCATCTAGTCCGTTCACACTGTTCATTCTCCACATAGCACTCGATTTTTGGACAAAACCAGAAAAAGCATACTATACTCCACGAAAGAATTAATAACCATCTTTAGCACAAAATCTAGGTCAGTTCTAATTACACCTTATTATAATGGAGGTTTCAGCTACTCCCTGCACAAATTTTTTAGTGTCTCGAGAGAAACATATAAAGAAACAGAGTTGGAATGAAACTGCACAGAAATACTGATCCAAGAGACTTTAATGTGGGTGCCAGGGTTTGTGTGTAAATATATATGTATATGCATGCGGAAAAATCCCCTCAGGTATGAAGAATGGGAGCAGAGGAATGACGACATCTTCAGTACTCCAGCTAGGCAGTTGTAAGCGGTCAAGAGATATTTGTGGTTGATCTTTATATGCTTTCCCATCAGGTTGCTTGAAGATGAACAAATAAGTACCCTTGCAGAAATTTAAACACTTGTTTCACTTCTGATTTTATCTAGAAGCCTTCTTTTATAAACACTCCCCTGAAAATTTTCTGTGTTTTCCCTTGAGGGTTCAACTTCTTCCCAAGTCACAACTTTTGTGACTTAGTACCTTTGGCTAATCCTTCTCAAACTGTGGTATGTTGTCTTCTGATGAAGAATAATTGCATGTTCAAAAAAATAATCTATGTTGGTGAGGTTTCTGGAACACTGCAATATAAAAACCAGAATGGCCTCCATATCCAACAAGTATTTGGTACTTGTACTAGTTTTGTTATTTCACAAACAGTTGGAAGTATATCTGAAAAACGGTTTGAAATTATGGACAAACTAGTGGTATTCAGGAGCCCAGAAAAGGGGGATGAAAAATCTGTCATGTCTGATGATTGAACTTCTATTTGTTGACCTCCACTCAGTCCACCAAAAGTCCTGGCCCTCTTCTTCCCACATCAGATCTAGGCACTATTAATTCTTAGATTGCACTGTTTCTGCACCCATTGATGACAACCATTGGTTTTCCTTTAAAATACATGGTCTAGGGTTCCCTCAGAATTTCTGTCCAGGTCATCAGTTTATTTGCAACAAGAACACATACAGCTCTTTGTCATGTGCATCACAAGGCAGACCTCAGCTACAGCTGGCAGATATGCACTGTATTTAGTCAAGTTACAATCCACTTAATGGTGCTTTTGACTACCCTCTCTCTATTGCTCAGTGGTTCAGATCATCACAGTAAGCTGATGAACTTTGGCTTTATGGTAACATTTTGCATACTCATCCTCATAAATATAGTATTTGCTCTTAAGCTGGTAATACAGCACCTGCAAACCCAAGACCCACACTAAAACATCTAGCAACAAATTCCCCCCACTTAGTGTCTATACCTACACAGGACAGACTGGTTTTATTTCTTTTCTTCCTCAAATTTTCCAATAGAAAACTAAAGTCCTCACTTACTTCAAGTGCCTTCATACAGAACTAGTAATGGCATAGATGGCATTATGAATCCTACTGATTTCATTGTGACAGCCACCAGGCTTTAAAATGAGGGAATCGTAAAAATTCTGTAATCTCCAGAAAAGCATCTTGCTCTTCTTTGAATATATTCTGTGGAATTGTTTCATTTACAGAAACAATTTCTAGCTAGAGGCTGCTGAGCAATGCAATGATACACTGTAAGACTGGGCCTTAATTTGTCCTTTTTTTACTCTCCTGCTATCGCTTTGCGGGACCAGAACACCACACTCCATTCTTCAGAAACAAAAGATTGCAGAGTCCCGAGTTATAAGGGAATGGTATGGAGGGAAGACTGCCTCTAGCCCTGCATCACATCTCTCTCCAGCTTAACAGGATCCTCCTCAAATAAATTAGCATATCTACTATTCTAGTAATCTGCCTGAAAGCAGAGATCTTCCACAGGTTTTATCAACTGACATTGGAAGTGTTGCTGTTGTTGTTATTATTGTAACTAAAGAAAAAAACATTCACCATATTTGTGAACGATAGGTCATCCAAACTTGTAATTAAACTTCTAAGATCATGATTTAATACCAGTATCAAAGGAGAGCTCACCAGAAGTGGAAAAGATAGGTCCTTGTTGCTATTTCTATTAAAACTATGCTTTAATGCAACTTAAAAGAATTCTAGGCCCATAGGGTTCCCTTTTAGTTTGTTTTACTTTTGAAAATTCAAGTAATTAGTCAAGCAAATTTTAGTGACAGTAATCAACAGGCATCATTCAAGTAACCATTCTAAGCCAACAGAGAACTTCTACTGTTGTATTTAATTTAGAAGATACTAATCAAAGAGAAAGCTTGGTGTTCATCAGTGCAGTTAATGTTGTATGTGCACTACTGCATACATTTTAAAAAAAGAATGTATAATTTTTTGTGCATATCTATATATGCAATGTGCATACGTATGTGTATGTGTTTATACACACACACTGCAGAGTGTTACTCTTAACCTGGAGTAAGTAAGTGGTGAAAAGCTCTAAAGGCAGCTCAGATAAATTAAAAAGTACATGCACTAATACTAACGTGTGCAATTACTTCAATAATCATAATGAAGAGACTTCTGGTTTAGCCTCAAGTACAACAGAATGAGGTGTTACCTTAAATTTTAACATTATATATTAACAAAGGAGTAGGACAATGACCAGTAGCTCAGGAAAAAATCAAATACATACATACCTTCACTGCAAAAGGGTCTTTTGATACCAGAGAAATTCACCGTTTCATGCAGCGTTTTCTCTTCTTGACAGTATTCACAGTACGTAACTATGCAGTGCAGTTTCTTATAATCATCAGAACATGCTCTGCTGCAGAACTGATACACTTTGTTCTAAATGCAAAGTTGCAAAGCATCATGAATATGGTTAATGGATAAAATGGTAAAGTCTGACTAGTGCAACGTGAAATAATAGTTGCCACTCAACTATTGCGTATAAGACACAACTTATAAAGTAAACTGAAGAGCAAACATATAATTAGGATATGATAAATTATGGTATGATAAATTAGGATAGTGCTAAAAATTTACAAATCCCAATAAAGTTCACAGTGTTACAAATACTCATCATTTCACATGAAAACGCTGAACAGAACGCCACTCAATCTTAGCATATCCTCTTTAGATAATTCTCTTAGTTCATGAAGAAGTGTAATAATGCTCTATTGTATCTACAATAACTGAAGATGAAAGATTTCAGACTTACAGGTCATCTGAGACAACAAATTTTTCTTTAAATTCCACAGAAACTATGAACAAAGACTTCCGCCTTTATCCCTACTGAAGATAAATTATATTCTACAAAACCAGGTAGATTGTAACTGAATTTTTTTTTAAGAAACTTCAATACCTTATAAAATAGTAGAAAACCTGTATCAGAGTTCTAAGTTTAACCCTTTAAACACATCATCATTCTAATAGTAACACCAACATCCCCCTCCCCCCCACCATCCCTTACCTCCCACTCCAGTACTTCTGGCTTTGAACAGAAAGAACTTTTGCAATAATTACATTTCAACTGAATATCACTGGGAGACACGAACTGACCATTTGTTGAAGAATGAACGCTGAGAGTCTGAAAAACATAAATATATATACATATATCACTAAAAAAGAAAGTTATCTTTTAAATGTGGGGTTTTTTTTTTTCAATAAAGCTTACAGCATTTGAGAATTTAAGAGTTTATGTATTAACTCAGGAGCATTTCTAGCAAAACACAGCAGGCTGGTCCTTCACCTTAATTCCCTTTCCCTTGTCATCTCAAGTTTTCCAATTTTGAATCTTTACCCTTGCTTCCACCATAATTACTTTATGTCATTGTTTCAACCTTACCTTTCCAATGCCTTTTATTTAAGGGTAAATATATTTTTTGCCAAAAATAACCAAAAGTATCCCAAAACTAAACACTTCTGTTAATCACAAAGCATACATTTTCAGATAAATACATTTCACAGCTTGCATTATTTTGGTGACAGACAGATAAAGACCAACAAACAAGTATTTTCAAATCCAAACCTCACCAAGGCATATCTTATATAAGCATACAACCTGAAAACACAAATACTAAAGTAAAGGCTTTCAGTGAAAAACCTCACATCTACTCAGATTAAGACAAAACCAGTTAACATTCCTACGTAGCCTGAATCCCATGGCAGGAAGATGTAATTATTCACAGCCAGCCCCAAATCAATTTCGAGTTTTAAGACTGAGAAAAATGCTACAGATTGCATGTGTAGGTATGAGAATTTAATTCTGTAGCGGAGTAATTTCTTGAAAGCATTTCTGAGGCAATCAGTAGATAAGAGAACGCACTTACACAGTACCTGCATCTTTCAGTATGTCTCGTATGTGCCAACAGAACACAGCCTTTTCGCACATTCTGCGTTAAGCAAGAACTATTGGTGTATTGCATGTGTGATGTTCCAAGACAGAAATCTGAATCAGCAGTGATCACTGACACTTAAAGAATCCAGGACAAATTTCTTACATCTGTCTTCTCAACAAACTTTCCCACACTATTTGCAAAAAAACAAATATATTTGAAGACAAATTCTCTTCAGACAGAATTGTTACTACCTCTCCACTGTGTAACAGTGAGAATTCAAAACATTTCTATTACAGGATACTTTTCTTCAGACTCTCATGTTAGTATCGGTTCACCTACACTAAAAAATAAATTTAAAATTGTGTTGAGACTTGCTGCTGACATAAACCCTGATGTATGTGGGCTGGTACTGCTGACTGCTAGCTGGCAGTGCAAACAGTATAATTTTATGCAGATGCATTAATTCTCTACCAAGAGTTTGCAACTTAAAGTAGTCATGCATGTTTCCCAATCACAGGCAGGACTTGAGAACCAAATGCCAGGCAGCAGAAAGATGACACCTTTACCTCAATGGTACATTGGCCCATATAAAATTTACATATATAACTTCTATAAAAACTTTCTTCTCATGCCCTCACACAATACCACCAAATTTCTACCATTATATCCAGCAACTGTCCCTGTGGCTGAGCAAGGTTTGCTTCACTTTGTCTGCTCTATATAGCTGAAGACTTGCACCAACATGAGAGCCACAAGGGCATTTTTAAGTGCAAGGTCCAACCTGTCCGCTTCTGCACTTGCAGGTTTCTTTGCAAAGCAAACACCATGCTCAAAACATGTAGCTGTGTGGGTTATAGAAGCCCTAGAAGCTCTCGTTGAAAATGAAATCAAGAAGCAAGTATACCCAGCATCTTCAGTTCAGGAATGAAGGAGATGTAAAGAACAAGCAGATGTGGCAACTTACACAGAAACACTGAGGACAGAGTGAGGAACGAAGATAAAATAAACTAAGTGGTCATCAAATGAAAGGCAACCCTTAACTTTCTTGTCTGCAGTTACCTTTAAATATGGGACTCAAACAACCTATTGTGAGTGCTACAGGTTAAAACACAGGTTTTTTGTTGTTTTCTGAGGTATGCCACAGTCAGCTTCTTTTATTTCTTTTCCTGTTTATTGGAGTGGAGATTCACACTCACATAGTCTAGAGGGCTGGTCATTGAGAAAAAACAAAAAGCTAGAGAAGTGAGAACAAAGAGTTTGAGACTACTTAAAAATGGAATTTGTTTTAAAGGATATTTACACATAACTACAGATTAAACAAATCTAAACTATTAAGCATTATTACTTCTAAAAAAACCCAAAAGCAATGCTTTTTTTATCATGAGCTCCTCTGGTTAACTAAGTATTTTTCCAGAGAAACCTGTAAAGAACCGCATTCACACTACTGAAAGTTCTAAACCAAGCAGAAGACAGTTTTTAAATCAAGTTAATCACATTATTTTGTACACCTCTTTAAAGTCTCAATTACCCTGCTTACAATTAAGGACTGCTTCTGCATAGTATTTTGAGCCAAGATGACACATATATAGTCTTTTCACCATCTTGCTTTGCCTCTAACTTACATGGTACTTAAAGTACATTTAGGAATTATTTGGGAGCACAATAGCACACAAGGAATAATAAAAGAAAAATATAATAAATTTATTAAAATCTTTCACCAGTCATCCTGAACACAAAGTTTTCTCTATGCTATGCTTTATCTAAGACATCTTTGAAGTCATGTACACATATTTGCTCTTTTGAGAGCCTGCTCTGAACAACAAGAGCATGGAAAGTGCAAGCAAAGCAAAAACACCATTGTAAAGCCCTTTTCAGCCTTCAATGCAACCAGCTCAAACTAAGCTAAGTTGCCAGGTTAATAATGAACAGCAGGCAGGCACAACCCAGGATCCTCTGAGAGGACAACCACAGCAGTACAGCTTCTGGCCTGCCCTGCCACTGCAGCATCTGTGACAGAGGGCAATTCTTGCTCACAGCAACACGAAATCAAATTGTGGAAACACTTCTGTACATAAGTGTAGACGTGGAAGAGCTCGTGGGCAGCCAGACTGAGGCTGGATCTTTTTTTTCAGCTGAGGAAAAAAAACTTTTAAAGAATCAAGTTGTTCTTAACATGCATGAGAGAAGCAAAATACAAGGAATCTTCTACATGCTATCATCCACTAGGACTTCCACAAACAAAATCAAGGGCACTAAATTAAACAGGGAAGGAAACAAACATTCCCCTCACACTCATGCACACACAGACCTTCCAGCTTGGGCATGGAAGCCTCAATAATTTTTTTATAATTAAATTAAGAGGAATATTTGTCTGTTTGCATGTGTGTGTACAAGAAAGAGAAGTGTAAGGCATATAGTGAAGAACACTTCCAGACACCATCACAATGGTGAAAGAGAACAATATTAGTGAATAACCAGACTGAGTACCCTCCTAAAAACCACTGTAATTATTACCCATATTGATCCTACAATTCTCCAGATACATCCATAAATTGGAAGAAAAACCCAAACCAATTAAAGCTTTAGCACACATTTTGCACAGACCTGTGTTTTGCCAGATAGTTTGTACTGTCAGACACTTACACAGCTGCTAACTTTGGGAAGACACTTGTACAACAGCCTCCATGTTCACAATAAATAATCATTAGTTTATTTTTCCCTAAACAGCAACATCTTCAACTGACCCAGTAAAAGTACCAATAGCAATACTGTTTTAAAACAATACACCTTGGGAACAGTTCTGTTCTCGTCTCTGCAATAACACCCTCCTAGACAAAGCAGAAAAGACAAGATACAGTCCCACTATTATAACACCAACTGCCAAACAAAAATCACATAAAGCAGACTGTTCTCTCTCTTTTGCTCTCTTTCTTACTAGGATCAATGCTCTTACAGGCTGGCCGCTCAAAGGAGAATGTAGATATAGACATAAACTGTACAACAATCAGCTCAATTGAGCCTTTCAATACATTAAAAGAATAACTAGCTAGAAACAAAAGGTTATTTTTAAGATACAGTGATAATCAGTCCTAAAGTTCTGTGAAACAAACTTACCCATTTCTAAACCAAACGGACTAAAATATTTGCAGAAGGGAGAAAACACAGGCCTGAAATAGCAATTATTCTGTTCTGAGAAGGATAACACTTAAAAGAAAAAAGTCTAGGAAGAACAGGCACAGTAGGAAAAAGGGGTGAATATGAAGCCAGAAAATTAAGAGTTATCCCCATTAGTAAACAGTGAAAAATATGAAGCACCATAGTAACTCAACAATTTTTTCACTTAGGTTCAATACTTTTACATGTCACTTCGGTACAAAAGAAAACTCAAGGGAGCACTTACAGGGCAATGCTCACAGTCTGGTATACCACCCTTTCCACCTAAACACTAAATGAACAGAACAAAGAAGCTGTTCTCACACATTCAACCCTAACCTTATGGTGAATATATTTTATTCCTCTACACAGTGACTATACAAAAGCTATCAAAGGTTAAAATCCAACAGTGCTGTTAGAGCAAACTAACTGTAAGCAAGTGACGACATACCCACTCTCAGTCTTTACTGAGAACTCACAGACTGCAAGCCTGCTTCAATTAAACTCCACCGCAACACTGAGGAGAGATCTCTGTGCAGCACTGAGACCACAACAGAAGCATCAGCAAGGTCTCAGTAAGACCACAAACCGACTACCAGCATTAACTCATCGGGCAGTTCTATTCCATAATGTTGCTTAATGTTTACTTCAGTGCAAATCCAAGAAGGCCCAGGCTGAATTCATCATTCACTGGCTGTATTTGTTCCGAGAGCTCTTGGGGACACAATTTATTGTAAACTCATGTATAATAAAGTAGATGTTAAATGAGTTTGCAAGAAGTATTAGAAGTCTGTCATTACATATCAACAACATGCAGCTACTCTGTTAATCAGTTCCACTGACAGACATCAACCAAACTGGTTATGATGGAAACACAGAACATGGCTACATGACAGAGGTCCACCCAGGGTATATTAAAGAAGCAATTAGAAGACTGATTTGCTGTCCAGTTGACAGAAAACAGCAAAATTCAATGACAAATGGCAAAACCCTGCATGGGTGTAACTGTTCAACAACACATGAGGAAGCAATTATCAATTATCCAGTGCATGTCTGGGAAAAATGTTTTTACATACAAAAATTGAAACATATTCTTTAAAAATATGCTTTGATCACCTAGAGATTAATGGCCACAACACATTTCACTTATGCTTTAACCTTAAGTCATGCTGAAAATACAGCACTTTCAACAAGCATAGCAGCCTCATCTAGAGTGCATGTCATTAGCCTTGCAACACTCCAGTTTCTGGCCACAATTTAAACAGCTAGTATTGTCCATAAATGAAATGACTGAGGCTCTAACCTTTCATTTCAGAAGCAATCACTACTTTCCATGGCAGACCTTTGTTAGTACTATATTCAATATGAGAATTTTGTTACTTCATTTAATACAAAAGAGGCTAAATTTGTTGATCTTCAACACAAAACAGCAAGGCTCACATCCATGGAGAAGCTGAGGTGGTAAAAATAAAATGAGCGGTGATATTGCTTTGTATTTCCTAACAGTATAAAGCAGAAATTGGTTATTATTATCCAATTTTATAAGTTTAAGACAGCAGCTAGTGTTACCATTATGAAACAGTACTTTTATCAAAAAAATTGCTGTGAGCCAGAAGCACCTGCTACATCAACTGTAACTCTCAAGCATGTATATACAAGCAAGTTAGTTTAATATGCAAATACTTAACACAAACACACTCACACAAATATTTAGGGAGGAAAAGATTTAACACAACAGCTAACCTGAAATTTAGCTACACAACTGGAACTGCAAAAGTTGTACAGTTTTCCATCAGGCATTGTGGCTTGATATTGAGGTAAAGAGTTTCGTTTACAAAAGTGGCAAATAATTTCCATACCTAAAAGAAAAATGTAGTTTACAAATAAAATAAACACAAACTAATAGGAAAAAAAATAGTATCACAGGTCAACCCTTTCCAGTATTTCAATGTAGACAATTAAGATTTGCCTGTTTGCCAGTCAGCTTCTACAAGTCACAAAAAACAAAAGAAATTACAAAAGTTTTGATAGGACTGCACTATCATTCTGTAACACATCAGAGCATGTTATGCTTCAGCATTTTTTGCACTGGAAGCCTTAAGACAGTTGAAAATTCTTTCCAACATCATGAAAAAAGGCCAGTGAAGAAAATGAATCCTCATGGGTACATTTACTGGTGTACAATAGAAGATGGTCTTTTTCTTTTTTTTAAAAGAGGCTACAAAAGCCTGCAAAGTCACATCTGCATAGACTAACCGTAAAACAAAACCACCCACCCCCAGTGTTCATACTTAAAAAAAGTCTACTCTTAGCAGTGATGAAAATCCATCATCCTTTTCACTTACTTTGTGATTTTGCATATTTTGATTTGTGTGTATTCATGCATACAGTTGAGCAGTATGGCTCCATGTATCCATTAGGTCCTATGCACTGAGTCATGTGAAAAAACCTGCACTGAGCTCTGCAGCCAGTACAAGATGTTAATTGGCCACATTTCTAAAACATAAAACAAAACAATGCATTAGTTAAAACTATGCTTGGCTTTTGACTTTAAATTATGGTCTTAAAAAAAACACAAAGGAAAGCTTTTATTTCTGCCATCTGTTCCCCCGTCAGATCCTTCCAATCTTAACTCTCCTGATCATCCTCTCAAGAGCACTCAGCACTATGGTTGGGTCTTTTACTCCTGGGGAAAAGCCAACTAAAGCTAACCTTCTGTGTAAAGACAAGACACACATACACCCCCATCAAAAAACTCAAACCAACCAAAAAAACCCAACTGCATCCCAAACTCCACTGTCTGCAAACTGTGAACTGTGATAAGAGCATACAGCAAGTTGTGCTGAGTTGAAGAGTACGGAAGAACTCTATTCCTCTCTCCTTGCTGATGGGACAATAGTTGTAAGGAAATGAACAGGAATCTGGCATGGCTAATATGATTCACAGAATGGGTAAGCTTAGAAAAGACCTTTGGTCCAAGCTCCCTGTTCAAGCAGGGTCTTCCTAGAGCACATTACACAGGACTGCATCCAGATGGTTCATGAATATCTCCACTGAGGGAGACTCCATAACCCCTCTGGGCAATCTGTTCCACTGTGCGGTCACCTGCATGGCAAAGAAGTTATGAAGAATAAATAAACTCTGGAAAAAAAAATAAAAACTGTATCTTCAATCCTCCAGACTGAAGGAACACACTGCAGAGTTTCTACGCTGAACTGTGACTCCATGAACCTGATAACAAACTCAATTTTGACATCTCTCAACATAGTAGACAGTCCATCAACGGTTTTCCACAGAATGGAACAAATGTTTTATAAAAGGCACAGAAAAGCTGCACAGAGCAGAAATACCAACGACACAGTCAACATACAAAATCAATAGTTCTGATATGCTATATGTATTACGTACGTCAGTGTCAGGCAAATACCTCAAGCACAATAAGGTAAGTTTCAGAAAAAAAAATCTAGACACTTTCTCTGCCCACAGAAACGGTATAATGGTTTTGACACTAACAGAGGAAATTCCTCATTCCAATAATTATGGGGCTCCTACTAGACAGACTCTCTCACCTTATTAAGTATTAGAAAATCATCACTTAGGCACTTACGATTTCTTCCCTCCAAAAGAAATTATTTTGGCACACTCTCTCCCTCCTTCCCTATTCTCAAGGACGGAAGGGGGAAGGAAAGGCAAATCACGTTTCATAGCTGCTTCACTTTGTTCAGAGTAAGAGAAGCTTCAGAGGATATCTTTGCTCTTCCTATTTTTATTTTACCCAAATTTGAGAACTACTAAAATCCAGTCTTACAGACAGCTAGAGATTAAATTCATGGGTTTATAGTGTCGTCTTTCCTATACTAAGAACATTCACACAAAAACATACAAATACACATACATGCCTGTGCCACAAACTGGATCTAACATCTCGCAGAGACCAGCAAAATTTCCACACAACTTTACAATTTCCACATGCTGTTTTGATGAAACCTTTACTGGGGATTTCGTCGAAAAAGGAGTATCTGTCAAGATATTGAACTCCTACCTAAAACAGGTTATAAAATACAACACTAGGATACTTCCTTCCTATCTTAGTTTTTTTTCCATTTGCCTTTAAACATGTTACCCAGCATATCATTATCTTCCTAATCAGCCACAATTCTGACAAAATTCACACTAAATATCAACACCAAAATGCAGTAGTTATACTATTTTGTGACTTGGAGCTATTCTGCTGATATACTTCCCTCTCCTCTGGCAGGCTAAGAGACAAAAGCAGGGCATCCAGAGAACTCTGAGTTATACTACCAGGACTTGACATCTTGGAATTTGTTTAATAGACAACCACCATAAAAAAACTGCTTGTACAAATAGCCTTGGTAGCTGAAGAACAAACCAAAATGTAAATCTAGAAGCATTGATACAAATATGCTGGCAAATAACTTAACTGAAATTTTCACAAGTTCCACATCCAAAAGAGAAATCCAACAGAGGCCACGGTGACTTGAAGAGACAGCAAGACAAAAATACAAGTTTTAAAAAACTAATTTATAGTAAAATGATCAGAACGTAATTGGAAAAAATTTCACTGTGTCAGCAAACTACATGTTTTGACAAAAATTCCTAAAAGCAGAAACAGCTTTTGCTAACTAGCACTTCAAATACCTCATCATTTAGGTTATGTGAAGAAAGGATCATGTACACAAAGAACAGTGCAGCAGCATGTCAGTCACTTCTGAATTTCATAAATCCTCAAAATACTGGAGCTGTTCACTGACTTCACCCTCTTTCAGACTTAAAAGCAACAAGAAAAATTCTTATTAATATCTAGTAATAACCTAGCAAACCTAGATCTAATTTACCAAGACTGCAAAGACTATGAATTTCCAAAAAACATGCCAAGTATGCAGAAGATTCCGTGGGTAGGAGCAAAACCATAATAAAAAAGCTCTCATTTTATTCTTGTCATAACAACTAAAAAGAATGTTTCAGATTTCTGCATTATTAGAAATTTTAACATATTGTTACACATGTGAACAAGACAGGACACCGGTGGAAATAAAGCAAACCAGAAGGCTGAAACCCTCTTTAAATGTATTGCTCCTAAAATGTTGTAATTATCATCTCCCTCAAGCTGAACATTTTTATTATTCTTTCCAACAATCCCTAAACTTTTAAGTTCAAATATTAAAAACATTCAAAAAAACAAGAAGTACAACACTGTTATTAAAAAAAAATTAATGCATACCTGAAAATATTCAACCGGTATTACACAGGTATCTCAAACATTTATCTTTTTAAGAGTCTAACTCAAAGACTTCCTCCACTTACATCAACAGAGAACCTCACTATATCCCTAATGTTTTTGAATACTCATAATGCAAACCAAGAGTTTTTTATTAAGTGTGAAATTTCCAGATGAGACTCTCTTTTCAAGTTTCTCAGATAACTTCCATTTCTACTCTCAAATTCTTCCCAATATACTCTTTCGTCTCTAAGAACCTGCAGTATTCATTCTGCAGAAGGAACACCTGAGAATCCTTTCTCTCAAAGTACCCTTCCAGCTGCCATAAACAAACAGAAGATTCACTAAAACTAGGGAGAGCTACAGTAATACAGAGGGTCAAAAAGCATTCTTATGAGGTAAAGACTTTCACCCTGGAAACAAGATAACTTAACAGACTAACGACCAAAAATGATATTATGTAGGGCACTATGGATAAACTGTTCAGCGTATTTTCTAATATTAACAACTATGCGAAATCACATGAATATCAACAGAAGTTTCAAAATAAACAGGAGGCAGCTCTTCATGTAACAAACAGCAGGTCAGCAGAACCTCCTACCAACTAGAGTAATGGGTGGGAAAACTGTTTGTATGTGTTCACAAGGAGACTGGACAAGCACTAATTAAAGAGATTTGCCAAAATAGCATACAGGAACATTGCAGAAAGTTCAAGACATGCTCTGACCTCTAGAGAGTCAGAAGCTAAGAGAATGCTCAGGGGAAAATACCCTAAGTTCCTGCCCTGTTGTTACTCTTCCCTGTACGCCTACTTACATCACTGCATGAGGCTCAATCCCTGATGAGAACCATAACAGCCTTCTCAGGTTCTTACTACAGTACACTTTTAATTTAGTATTTTAACCATCTTCAAGAAAAAGTGGGCGTTCAGAAACAAAATGAAGGAAAATGTAAAGCTGTGTCAATGTTGTTGGTATTTCCTGGCAGGACACAGAAAGAACTTCACTAGTAGAGGAAAACCAGAGCAAAATACCAAAATCTTCACTACTGACTAATTAAAGAGGGAACAAAAGATGCAAAACTTCCTGAGTCTTTATTTTAAAAATCACTTTTGCCTTCTATGTTTCAGAAGAACAAAATCACAGTCATATAGACTGGAGAGGACCTCCTGAGGTCATGTGCAGCCTCCTCCTCAAAGCAGGTCCAGACGTGTTTGCTCAAGATCTTGTCCTCAGTATAATCTGAGCATCTCCAAAGACAAGCCCTCCAAAACCCTTCAGGAGGATTTCATCATCCTTGTAAGAATCAAAGAGAAAAAGATAAAAAAGAAAAAAAAAAGAAAAAAAAAAGAAAAAAAAAGAAAAAAAAGAAAAAAAAAGGGAAAAAAGAAAAAAGAAAAAAAAAAAAAAAAAAAAAAGAAAAANAAAGTTTCCCCTTGCTTTCAAGTTGTGTCTCTTGCCTTTCTTCCCTCCACTGTGCAACTCTAAGAAGAGTTCAACTTTGTCTTCTTCTGTCTCATCCCATCAGGTAACTAACACCCCTTTATGCTCTTCAGGGTTGAACAAAGTAACATCTCCTGAGCCTGTCCTGCTATGTCACGTGCTCCAGCCACCAAAACATCTTGGTAGCTCTCCACTGAACTTCCATCAGTATGAAAGTGCCTTTCATCCTGTCAAATGCAGAACTGGCCATGGTACTCCAGATGCATTCTCAAGAGCAGAAGGATGGAGGGGCATGACGCACAAAAATGACCTCCCATGTCCTGCTGGCTGTACTGTTGCTAATATAGCAACAGGATGCCCACACAGGCTTTGGAGTGCCCAATCTTGCAGATAGTCAAAAACTCAAACGGATGTGGTCCTGGAGGACCTGCTCCAGGTGACCCTGTTTGAGCAAGGGGTGGACAAGCCGATCTCCAGAGGTCCCTTCCAACCCCAAGCACTGTGTGACATAACCCAAGACGCAGTTGCCCATCTTTGCTGCAAGGGCACACTCCTAACACCTGTCTGTCAGCACAGATGAAGCAGTACCATCTGCTTCATCTGCCTTGACAAGGCTAGAGAGCATGATGAAGAAGATGCCAGCAGTGTAAGGGAGAATTCTTGCGACAACTTCTCCCATGCAAGGGCCAGTCAATGGAAAACATCACAACAGCAGCTGATTGCTACTAGTGTAGCAGCCCAAAGATTTGCTTCCAGTCAAAGGAAATGCTTTTGTAGTTAAAAATCAGATGGTCCTATGCAAAACATTGTTAAATATTTCTCAATCCAGGCAAACCTCCCTGGTAGCTTTACAGAATAAGAGGTTTGGATCAGAATTAAGAAAAATACCAGGAAATTCCTGGACAGAAACACAGTATACCTGTGTTCAAACAGAAAAAGAGAAAGAAGGTGAGATTTTCTGTAAACAGAAAAGCAGACATTTTCACTACATAGAATTCTATGATAACAGAGATCCCTCTGAAAGGTAATCAAGGAAATAGCTAAACTACTTCAGATTCATTTGAAAGGATGGATGGTCTGATGGATCCAGAGGCAATATGCATGTCTATAAAAAAGAACCAGATGTCAGCAGAATCTGGAACAGCAAAGAAGAATAACTAATTTATTGTCTCTTAAAATACAGTGCCCAAATTATCTCTCCCCCAAGAGTAACAACTGTAAACTCTTCCTCAACATCCTAAGAGCAGAAGATGAAGCAATTGCTTTTGTGGCCCTTGAACACTGAGTAATTTATGTTTACATTCCAGCAGCTGAACTCTGCAAACAGCTACATCGATAACTTGTCCAGTACTTTGCCTTGGCATCCCAACTGCCATTGCTCTCTTTTTGACAGTTGTTCCACTCTCAAGAGACCCTTGTCTACATGTCTTTCAGAAAAGCAAGTTACTTCTACATTAACTGAGTCTTTCAGCTGTTTCTGTTCTGCGTTTTCTCTCTTCCTCTCAATCCCATGCAGATAACTACTGCAGGTATGCCAGTGGATGGATGTGGTTATATCCATCATAACTATGATACCTAGTCATGTCACCTCCTTGCTTCCTCTTCCCAAGAATCTCCTGTGCTCCCAACAAAAATCACACCTCACATTTCTGACTGCCCTGTGTAGTTTTCTTCAGAACTACAAAGCCATTTTATAATTTCTGATGGACCCATCTCATTTTATCTTCTAAAATATCGACATAATAGTATTCTGAACAGTTATGAGGAATGATATTCAGATGTCTAAGGAATCTGATTACACAGCTTTTATTGAAGAGCAGAGAATTCTACAGCTGGAAGACAGACATTTGAAGAAGAAATGGCAAAAAAAATGGTTGCAGAAAGGAGTAAATAAGCAATATAAGAAAAGGTAGAACACATAGTTTCTAGGACTTGATTTGCATCAGAGATGCAAGCAACTTGGGGTCATAAATACCAAGAGGTCTCAAAAAACCTCCCACATCACTAACCAGGAAAAAAGAGGAAATTACTATTCCTTGGTTGATAAAGATTTACATCTTTTAACCATGGGAGACGTGGTAAAAAACATCTAGCTGTCTCCATTAGTAGAATTGCGCATAGTATGAGGTAACAGTGTTATCAGAGATTACTTAATACTAAACTGAGTATTACAGATGTGGTTTATTATACAAGGAAGAGACTCCACTATTGAACCACAAATTGATCTGGCTGAAATCACAGAACTTCTCCTTAAAAGTGACCAGAAATTTTTAAAAAAACAAACAAACCCTAAACCAAACTGAACCAAAAAAAAACCCAACCAGGCAGTACTTCCAATATGTCAATGTAAATGGGCTGTTTAACTCTCACAACTACTGACTTTGTCAAGAGAGCTTACTCTTGAAACAGACACTTGGAAGTAAGAGTTTACAAAACAGTAACAACAGCAGGAAGTGGTAGATTCTGTAGTTAATTGTACTATCAAGATAAAGAGGCAGACAGGAGAGACAGTCTGTCTTAATAGCAAAGAAGCACAGAAAAAAACCCAGACACGCATGGGACAAGACAAAGTTGAAAACCCTAGATGCTTCCACTGAAGTGCTAAGTGACAGGATATTCTATCACCGCATTTGGTGGTATTTAAACCAGTAGATAACAACACACTTTTTGAGACTAAGTACAAACTCTCTGTAAGCAATTAATTGTTAGCTGCAGAACAGATATGCATATTATTGTATACAGTGAAGGCCATTAAACCCCTGCACAGAAATAAAATACACAAATTAGTTTTAAGCAGTTCCTCAGCAAGGAGCAGAAACTGAACAAGGAAGCACATGTGCCCAGGGTGTTTTTTTTTATTGCTTGTAAGTGAATAGCTTAGAGGGATGGCATAGGCTCGTTAGTCTTGAAGCATGTTCAGTAGTAAGTCTTCAGCTAATCAAGAAGTCAACCAAATGCACTTTTATTCAGTATTGAAAATTTTTCACTAGATGAAAAGCAAGCATCCTCTCCAACTAGAAAAACTCTCATTTGGCTTGCATTCATCCAGTATCACTTCAGTCCAGAGCTATTAAAATACCTATGAAGAAACAGCTAGAGAGTCCCTCCCACCCACTCCCCTTTTTGGCAGTAGATGAAGACCATAACTTTTAAGAAGCATCCAAAGCAAGCAAATCCCTGGTCATATGCTAACAAGAATTTTAGTTACAGAAACAAAGCAAAAAAAAGTAAAGAAATATTTTAAAATAGCAAGGCATTAAATGCTTTCATGGTAGAATCAAGAGCACTGTAGACTGATCAGGTCAGGAAGCAAAGTATTTTTAAAAGCAGACACAGACACTGCTTTAGCTCAGTTGGAAAAGCTAAAAAGGAAATGGTGTGGTTGGTTGCACAAGGTAAGTCTCAGAATATCCCACTTGCTCCTTAGAAAAAGGTTGTCAAAACCTCTACCTAAAACCAGAACGCTAACAGGGGAACTAGCTTGAAAGGGAAGTCAACTAATTTTGTGGAGACAGAAAACATGCGGTAGTATCACAAACAGGAACACTGAAATAACCTAGGTATGTGCTTGTGGTTAACATGGCTTTGTAGCAGGAATATTTGAGGTCACTTCCAATTTGTTGCACAGATACTAATTTTCAAATTGATCATTTAAGTAATTTTTTTAATGGCCACATTTTCATTTTAACTACAGTAAATACCTGCTCAAAGAAATACAGTATTTCAGCATCTGAACAATACCATAGACAATTTTAGTCACCTCCTGATCAAATATAATTTCATTCTCTTCCAGAGTGGTTGGGGGTTTTTTGTTTTGTTTAGTGTTGTTTTTTAAGTTCCTCTTGCCCCTCTACATGTAAAGGCTTTGAACCTCAGTGCAACAGTTAAGGAGTTTATAACCTAGCAGGAATCGTCATCTTCAGTTATAAAAAAATATAAACACTTCCAATGAGAATTTTGACATTTTATCTGAATTGTCGCACTCATTTTATTTTTAAGGAATAATTTTATCATTATTTTATCTTTTTTTTAAAAGCTTGATTTGCACTTAGCCATCTTCACAAATGGCTGTTGCATCATAGAGAAATTAACTTTCTCTTCCATATAACTACAGTGAGCACTAGTTATGTTATGCCTATTCATTATTTTTTAATTGTTTTGGAAATTATTTCTATTTTGTAGCTTTTTAATACAAAAAAAAACCAAACCAAAAAAACCCGAAAAAACCAACCAAAAAAAACCCACCAAAAAAACACTAAGCTCTGCTTACTAACCACTTGGAAGTTTTAGGAAATAAAGAACTGCCATGACCTCTCTGGAAATCAAAACATACAACGCAATATTTAAGATTATGTGTGTCTTACTTTTAAAGCAGGTACTGAAACTGGTAGATAGGAATTTAAGTGCATCCATCACCTTGAAAGGTGACTTAGGACATTAAAGAAAAAACCTATAATCCATCCCAGGGATACCACTGTTTCTTACTCCCAGGAGCAGTCTAAAGCAGAGGAAAAGAAATACTTTGCAGCAGAGGGATTACTTGCAGTAATCCAATTACTTGTCATTCTGAGAGCCACTGTAATTTTTATTACCCACAAATTTAATTTTTTCATTCCAAGAAAAGAAGAAAAAAATGTCCATGATCATTACTGAAAAACTGTGTGTTCAAATCAGTGTAATATTTATTTAAAGAAATTGTGATTAAGTATATAGATAGGTACAATTAATAAGAAGGAGTTTTCATTTATTACTACTACAAATGTATGGCAATTTTGATAGGTGTATGACATTCGCAATATAAACTGCTTAATACAAAGCTCATACCAGTAAGACCTATTTATTTTACAACTGCTTGTAAGAAAACATTTGCTAAAACTCTTATGTGACACAAATTAATTAGTTGTACAACACAATGCTGGAATCAAATGACAAACTTTTTCTGTATTATTTCTTTCATTAAGTTTATTTCAGTATGTAATAATGACTCTCCTAAACTCTCTCCTTGAGCATTTTTCCTTTAAAAGCAGTATCTAGTGGTTTCCAAGAAAACAGTGTTACAACTGAACAAAACAACCCATAATTTACCAATTGTGGCCAAGTGGGTTGTCAGTGACATTTTCCAGTATAAATTTCTTTTCTAATAAACAAGAACTCCTTGAACACACTCAGCTCAAAAAAACCTAAATTAACTTTAAACCTAAATAAACCCTGCTAGACAACTAAAGAGTTTTAAGGTTTTGCGTCCTGAGCAACTTTGGACACCTACAGCATACACTAAAAGAACTCCTAATTTTATAGTTTGAGTTTCATTCACTCATGGCATCACAGAATGGTTTGGAAGATCATCTAGTTCCAATTCCCCCTGCCATGATCAGGGACACCTTCCACTAGACCAAGCTGCTCAGGGCCTGATTCAACGTGGCCTTGAACACTTCCAAGTACAGGACATCCACAGCTTCCCTGGGCAACCTGTTCTAGTGCCTCACTACCCTTACAGCAATGATTTTTTTTCCTAATATCTAATCTAAACCTACTCCTTTTAAATCTAAACCCATTCCCCCTTGTCCTGTCACTACATGTTCTTGTAAATAGTCTTGCCCCATCATTCCTGTAAGTTCCCTTCAGTTACTGGAAGGTCACAATTAGATCATCCTGAAGCCTTCTCTCTTCCAGACTGAGCAACCCCAACTCTCTCAGCTCTTCCTCACAGGAGAGGCTCTCCATCCCTCTGATCATCTCAGTGTCCCTTCTCTGGACTCGCTCCAACAGGTCCATGTCCTTCCTGTGCTGGGGACCCCAGATCTGGATGCAGCACTGCAAGTGAGGTCTCAGCAGAGCAGAGCAGAGGGGCAGAATCCCCTCCCTGCCCTGCTGCCCACACTGCTTTGGATGCAGACCAGAACACGTTTGGCTTTTTGGGCTGTGAGTGCACATGGCTGGGTTGGGTCCAACCTCTCATCCATCAGTACCTCTGCAAGTACTTCTTGGCAAGGCTGCTCTCCATCTGTTCATTCCCCAGCCTGTACTGATACTGAGGATGCCCTAACACAGGTACACCTTGCTCTTGATCTTTGTCCTTTATCCAGACATCTGTGAAGCCTTTGACAAGGCTGAGATTCCCATGCACCCACTCCAAGCTTGTCCAGGTCTCTCTCAATGGCAACCCATTGCCCAGGTGTGACACTGCACCCTCAGCTTGGTGCCATTTGCAAACTTGCTATGGGTACACTTGGTCCCTTGGGCTATTCCTGAACGAAGACACGAAATAACACTGGTCCAAATATGGACCCCTGAGGGACACCACTTGCCACTGATGTTTATCAAGACTCTGAATCACTGACCATTACCCTCTGGATGCAGCCATCCGACCAATTCCTAATTTGGCTAACAGTCCCCCCATCAAATTCATCACTTGCCAATTTGGATAATAGAACATTGTGGGAGACCATGTCAAAGGCTTTACAATAGTCCAGATAAACAACATCAATAGCCCTTCCCCTATCCACTCATGTAATTACTCCGTAACAGAACTCGGTTGGTCAGGCAGGAATTTCCCCTAGGAGTTTCTCTCAATAATACCCTAAACTCCTCACACTCCATGAATATTTGAAACTTACCAGTTGAGAACTACACTTAAATCACCATTCCAAACCAGATGCACACAAGCACTCAAATTAGGCTTCTCACAGCCTATTGTAGTTGCACAGTACCAAATATTATGATAAAAGAATCAAGAACTTGCTTGCATAAAACCTGCTGTCAGAACTGAATGAACCAAAACAACGTGTCTCAATTTTAAAGGTTCTCACAATAATGCACAAACTTGACACTACTTGTGAACATTCTTGGTACTGCAAACTGCTCTTCCTCCCCAAATTAAACCAGAACATACAACTTGCTACCCATATCCTTCTCATTCTCAAATACATATCTAAACACAAAATACAACAATATGTGAACAAATACAGAATATCTGTCATTAAAGAACAAATTTATCATTTAACCTCAAAATTCCATGTTTATTTCATACTTCCATGTGCAGTGTAAGTTATACTGGTTGTGTGGGAATGTCTCATGTTCAAAGTTAATCTCCTGCACTTTTGTTTCTTCAAGACAGTATTCAACGCTTCTTCAAGTCTTTCCACGGCTTCTGGTCATGCCTATGTTTTTAGTAGCTTGAAAACCTATCCTGTCCCTTATGGTACAGCTGTGGCAAAAAAATAACGCTTAGGTTATGTTTCCAGTTACGCTGTTTACATCGCACATTTCCAGCTTTACACGTAGCACAGACACAGGAACAGGCATCCCCAAAAGGATCAGAGCTCAACGTCCAATGAGAAAATACAAGCACACATGATGCAACATTAAAGAACTTTGCAACACAGCACGGCAATGCCTCTTCTCTTGGACCACTGGTGTCTTAAAAATGGGCAGAGATGAAGAATGAGCCCCATGCAATGTGCAGCACTGGGGGCACTCACGTTTTCAAGTGTGCATTTCAAAGTAAGAAACAGAAATTTTCTTGCAAGTGAAACAGCACTGTCATACTTCAGAACACTACCCCTATAAACTCAGAGCAGAACAAACGAAGTGAAAGAACCCAAATAATAAGAACCCCAAATCCCCATATTCTATATCCTCTCCTGAAACATTCAATATTTCAGAGCTATCCTACTATACTGTAAATACTGTGATTAACATTTAAACCTTCCAGCCAACATTAGCAACAGCTCAGAGCGAAGCTGGCTCTGCAATATGTAAAAGACATCAGGATCAGATTTCTTGATTTGGAATTATTTTTAAACACAATTACTACTATCTTTACAGTCTTAAAAATAAATGAAAAACAAACAAAGTAAGTAAAATGAAAGCATAAAATTTAACACATGGAAGATCAAAGTAACAATTTTTTAAACCCTATGCTGTACAATGGAGATGAGACATAGTACAAGTATAAAGCAAATGAGAGCCTTCTCACAGCAATGTCCAATCTGTAAGTTCTACATATTTTTAATGTTTCAGCTGCATACAAGTTAGTTTTTATATATTAAAAACCCCCATCACTTAAGGACCAGTAAGCCTTTGTGTTGTGCTTGCTACTAATATGCTTCAGATAAACCCGACAGAAAGAAACAGAAATTATTAACCGAAAGTTTAATTTCAATTATATTTTCATTAATAACAAATAGGTATTCCTATTACAGCAGCATCAAAAAAAGACAGTTGTAAAAGGTCCAGTGCAGATAGTTTTTTTTTTTTTCTCAATGGCATTAATTTAATTTTTAGAAGATGTTGTTACTCATGTCTTCTTAGGAGAAGTAAACCCATGCTATTAGTAACAGGATAAACCTAATAAGTATTAATGTTAATTTAATTTTAGTTTATAGGTAGAGAAGTCATTACCTGTTTGTATTCACCAACGCAGTTCTGACAGCAGAATCTTTTCTGCTGACCATCAATAGTAAGGACATTGTTTCCAGCTCCTTTACTGGGCAAATACTCCCCACAATGCTCACAGCAATTCATTATTAAACCATTTGCCATCCTGTATCTATTGAAGCAATGGTCACTGCACAGCTTATGAGTCATATTTTTAAAGCTAACTTCGTGACGAATCTAAAAAATAAGAATAAAAAGTATTCTATCACTAGACAAGCACAAAGTTGTCTGAAACTAGCAAACCAGCCAGAAGTCTTACATTCAAATAACTAAAACTGGATTATACTATCTCACTACTTAAAAACCTGAAATGACCGTGAACTATAGAAACAGAAATGGATGTTTCTGTTGTCTCTAAAGTTCTAGGAAAAAATCTTAGACCCATCTACTTCTTTAGCCTAGAAGGAAAGACCACAGGGAAGGATGTATTAATTGCATATGAGAGCAGAAGGTCATTTATGCAATTTTATAAAATGGTCAATTTACAGGTGGAGAATGTGGCATATGAAGACTGGCCAGAAAACACGCTTTGTAAAGGAGTGGCCTGAACTAGGGTCAGCTCAGTAATCAAGAAGGCATCAAGAATAAATACATTAATGAGAATTCAAAATTACACATATTCTACAGATGTCTAAAACAATCTGCATTACCTTTCAAGACATACAGTAAAAAAAAAAAAATCAGCAGTTCTTTTATGTGGGAGATCTGGGTTATAATTACTAGATTCTATGCCTAATAGAACACATTATCAGCAAAAGGCACTTCAAGTTTCTGAAACAAAAATCAAGTATCAACCTCTTGGATTCCTTTCTTCTTTCAGCTGCTCTTTATGAATATTAAGCCTGCATATTTTAATATCTTGCTGTGTATGAAAATACTGAATATTTCACATTTACTTATTTTCAGTTCTCTTATTTCAGTATATAAGCTATTAATATGCCACTACTGAGAAAGACAAAAAACAGTCAACCAGACCTCAGTTAGTTTACCACAGATGGTGCATCTTGATTTATTCAAGGCTCCTTTTGATGGATTCTGTTTATCTTCATAGAAGGATAAACATGATGTACTGCAAAACTCCTGGAAAGACTCACTGGAATCTACTTGAGCAACAATGGTACCTTTCATTGTTGTTATATCTCTGAAATACAAAAGAAACCCCACAAACATGTGCTTGTGTATAAATACATATATAAACAAGAACACTTCACTTGTTACAAGAGTAATTCTTCCTTTCAATGCTTACACTTCAAAACAGTTTTTTTAGTGTACAGTTGATAGTCACAGGATGAACACTAAGTTCAACAATATTTTTACAACTACTGTAAGTACAATGTCTTTACTGTGTAAACCCCTGTGTTTTTTCTTTATATTTGGGTTATTTTTTCCCATTGAATTATTCTATAACTAAGTTATATTAATGCACCATTAGCTGCCATTATGGCAAACCCAATTTTATACAAAAAACCAACACAGCAAATTTGAACTTGCCATTTTGTAATGGCTTTTTTTTTCTTTTACACAAAAGCTATACTTCAGCTTCATATGAAAAGATCGGATTTATAGTAAAAAGCAAGAAATGGTCTTGTTTGTGTCTCCACCATTTCCAGTGCTAATCTCAGGATGGGATGAGAAGGAGAAGGTTTTCTCATATTTCTCAAACTTATGAACACAACCAAAAAGCTTAAAACTCTACCACAAATGTGCCTAGAACGTTTATAATTTAAAATTTACAAAATTGAGTTCCATTTCCTTTAAAGTTCCAAAGCATCTGGGCAGTTCATGCAGTTGCCCATGAAATTGCACCAATTTAATGCCTTAAACCAGAAAACCAACCATCAGTAAAAGTAATTTGAAATTGAAAAAACCTTGCTCTAACCAAACAGACTTAGACTGTCCCAAATACACACCACATACTAGAAGATGTAAGGAGAAGAAATAAAAGCTTCCTCCTTTGCCTCGTAAGCAAAAAACCCACAAAAAATCCAAAACCTATTACTGACATACTGGAATGCTATTGGGCAGAATATATTAAAAAAATATTGATTTGGCACATCTGGATCACCAGTTGGAAAACACATGCCCCACAGTCGTACCTGTAAGCCCTAAAACTAAGAGGAGTAAAAACCACTGGGGAAATGGGGAAAATACATGTTTCCCTAGACACACTTCCTTGAAAATAAACTTGTACAGCCCAATACTAACACTTGCAAGACTGCCTTCTTCCATCAAGGGGGACTCAGCAGAGTTTCGCTTAGCCCTTGGAGAGTTAGTAAGGTGTACGCCAGCATTCCTGTTCAGCAAAACAAAGGCAGAGTTCCTGCCCTGAGGAGCTTGCTATTTATGCAGCTACAGAAGAGTACAGAAGAGTGCTAGAAAAGGGATTTATAATAAAATACCTAGGAATTTTTACTTTTCCCATTGGGTTATATTGAGGAATAATTCAGTGCATATACTACCTTCCATTCAACCGTGATTGAATAAAAACTGCAGAGTAGTGGAAAAGCAAAGACTAACATCACCTCAAAAATTGTCAAAGGTGACTTCACAAAGGTTCTCCAGAAATTAAAATACACTAAACCAGAAAGCTAAAAATAAGGTATTTTCTTCATCATTCAAAAATAAAGCCTTTTCATTTGTGGCAGTTCTGTATGTAGCCTCTTGTAATATACAGGTTACATATCTCTAAAGTGGCAAGGGAAGCATGGATTTAGTCATGGTTTCAGTCAGAAATAAAAAGATTTGTCTAATCTTCATCTTCATTATATCACGCAGCTAGCTGAATAAGGTAGTCATCAGATTATGTCTAAAAAAATAATAGTGTATAAACACGTAACAAGCCAACAAAAAGAGCAAGTATTGCTTTTAACTAGCCACGTAGAGGGAAGGGTTCAGAGAAATTGAACTTTTACACCTATTTTTAAAAGCTAGAGTATGTTACATTTTCTTGATTTTCAGTGTACCAAGGTATGAATATACAGCATATCAAGGTTATCTATAGCTTATTTTTACTGAGTGCCAAGGAAATAAAAAAGACCAGTAGTTTGCATCTGAATACTAGCCATTAATCCACCACACTGCACAGTGAAGTAAAAGGTTTTTTCACTGGTTTAAATCTGATTGAGCAAAGACCACGCTCTTTGGAGCACACCCTAACAAAGGCAGTCTTTACTGCAAGCCTTCTTTAGTTCAGCAAGAATTCATCCTTTAACCAGCATCACTGCAGTGTGTACCAGACTGAGGATATGAGAAAGTGCAAAGAGTTCAGTAAACGGTACGCTGAAAGAAAAAGATAGTACAGCTATTTTATACACTTGACACTACAAGAACACAATTACAGAAGACTTCTCTTTGGCAACTTTAAGTCTGGCAAATAATGAAAAAAAGTCAAACCTAACCAGCAGTTTACAATAAGACACTTCTACCTATGCTTTTCACTCACTCCCTCTGTATTGCCCACTTAAGGTATCTCCAGCTACAAAGTTGCCAGCTGCCCCACTTATGGGGAAAATCAAAGGCTTTCTCTACCCCCATATGGCCAAAAGTGGAAGAACTCACAAGTTTCTTCCAGCTTCTTGCAAGTATCACTTTCTCATCGTTTTAAAGCCTCTTGATTTTACATCTTCAGCTATCAAAATGAGCGCTTTCTACACAACACAAGGTCCACTTTTTCCATAAAGAACCTCATATATGAAGTATACCTTGTCACAAGGTATGACATAACTTGGATACCATGTCTTTAAAAAAAAATCAGTTATTTTTAGTGTATTTGCATTCAATAAAACAATATCCCACACTTTGTATTCAGAAGCTGGTATTATTCTGTTAGACACTGTGAATTCAACATTTCCATACACTGAAGTGACACTACATAAAGCACTTATATAGCCAAATTTTCTATCATTAATGGAGCAACTTTCATGCATGCATGAGACTCTCAAGTAGTACTAGATTCAGCTGCTAAAGTTAAACAAAATAAAAAACTCACTTTCTGCACATGACACAAAGTTTCTTTGGAGTGGGTTTGTGTGAAAATGATGAGAGGCAGGTAGTGGAACAGAAAAGGTGAGCTGATCCTTTCCGCTGATACGCAGTCTGTCCCTTTTGTAAAGGCTTTTTGCAGTTTGCACATGTGACTTTAACCTGCTTAGAAGGCTGCTGCTGGGTAGAAGGCTGGAAAATTTGCTTAGGAAGTGATGCTACAGGTGACAAGGAGTCCACACCTGGTTGCTTCTGATTCCTAGGAAAGGAAGCTGACTGGGATATCCAAGAATGTTCAAGACAAAAAACCCAAACAAACACAAAAGTAAATCAAAGGACATGTACATATGTAGAGAATAGTATTCACAGATGTATGATCATAAAATCATTTTTCTGTTGGGACTGACAACAGAAGATATTTTAAATTCCGTTTTAATTTAAAAAATCTGTCTTATGGTACCACTCTCCATTGCTACAAAGCTTCAGAACATGAACAAATTTCAGGATGGTCCCATCCTACATCCAGTGACAAGTCTTGCAGATTTCAATTCACTTGCACTGAGCTTGCAAGCTGGAAATTTTATCTTCAGACAAACAAAACTGCAATTAGAAAAAGAGACCAACAGGCAGCACGGAATTTCTAAGCCAATGTTTGGGGCAAACTCTGCAAATTTAGAAGAACGTGAAATCTGAAGTTTTCATTATTTTGTTTTAAAGCTTTAACAAGCATAATGTGTCCAGCCTCACTGATAAACCCTAGAACTGGGTCCTAGTCCAGCTTGAAGCCAGAGAACAATACTCTATAGCAGTGAGAGCAAAACACAGCAGCTTCACATCTGAGATCTGCATCTACAACATTGATTCCTGTTACAGTTCCTGGTTTCCTCAATAACCTTTTCAATGTCATGACAGCAGTTAATCTGGCAACTTGCAAAGTCATGAGAAATACAAGTCTTCCTCAGTAGGAATCAATAAACCAGAAAATAATATTTCATTATGTTCTGGCAGTACACAGATCCATGTCCCCATGTTTCAGAGTCCACCAGTTTTCTACCTGTATTTTTGGAAAATAAACTACCATGGAACAAAGTCATCTTTGCCCAGTCTTTTGTAGCATGACCTACTACATGAGCAACTTGCATAACAAGAGCGTAAGCAAAACATTTTGTCTGAAAGAAATGCACCTAGAAAGATCATACATTAAATTACATGCTCTGTATATTGGTCTGGAGCAGAATATACTCTGCTGGGGGGACAAGAAATCCCCCAATAAAATGTAATTTCTAGGCTTTTGTCTGGAATTTAAGCTTTCGTTTAAAGTAATTATTACCAGAATTTAGAAATGTTGGCCTTCTGAAGATTGCCAGTAATAACACATTACTTAAGCATGAACTAAAACTGAATAGAATCAATTTTCCATTATAAGAAATATTTGCACAACTTTTCAATAGTCTGTCAGTTATACAAAATACTACGACAGCATGTGGGACTTACCTAGCCTTGAATGTCTTACTGTAGTGATTCAGTGTATTCCTGGAGTGTCATTACAACTAATATACAACTAACACCCAAATACGAGAAAGATGATTTTAATTTCCATGACTTCCGATAACAAAAGCATTAACTTACAGACATGAGCAACTGCCCACATCTTATTCTTAAGGACATTATTTTGGTCCATAGTTGTTCACTCAATAGAAGGAACCCTTTCCTCTAATTTTCAGCATTCCTTTCTTTCCCCAAAGGATTTTATTAACAACCACTCTGATGCGTAGCTTTAAAATTCACTCAGGGACAGAGTTCCACAAATCTTTGTTAGTGCAAGGAACAGCATACATTCCCTAGCAGGTAAAAGGTAATTTTCTGGTGTGACTTTGTAGCTGTCAAGGGTGTCCTATTACTCGAGTATTTAAGACAAGCTAGAAATTTACCTGTTGTAGCGCTTGAGGGTAAACAGAAGAGCTGGAATGAAGAGGTGAAGGGAAAAGGACACAGAATAAAACACATTTTTCTTCAAAGCTTTAAAGAGGTTTACCTTTGAAGGCATGATATCCTTACTGACAAAGTAGGACAAGCTACCAGAGTGCTTAAAGTCAAAATTCACTTGAGTGCCCTCTTCAAACTTTTCTATACTTCTACTACTTCAAATATACTAATATCCTGGTAGCACCTGAACACCTCAAAACATTGAGATTCTCCTCTTTTCTCTCTGTTTTTAAGTGAAAGCACATTGCCTCTCTTATCAGGAATGCATAGCATGTGCAATAGAGCTACATCTGGCTTGTAGTTCCAGCAGTACTCAACTGCCACTCAAGAAAACTTGAGTTTGCTACTCATTTGGGTTTGAAATTTTTACCATGACTACTACCTAATTACGGTAGGTAATAATATCTCATTAAGGTTATATTAATTATTACTTACTTTCTTAAGGTCTCAGACAACCTCCCTCAACATTTTGTTGCATTTCTCCTTCCACAAACATACCAGAAGAACATCTGAAGATCTTCACTTTTTTTCTTTTACTTTTTCCATATCCCATCTTCATAAATACTCATTTTTGTATCATGCCTTTTCTTCACATCTCACTTCACAGCCATGTTACCTCCTACACTTTAAGTTCTCTACAAAAGATCTGCAAAATCCACTTTTCATGTCCTCAAACTGAGGTTTACCACACTTCCTTAGTTAAATCCTGGCGAGTTTACATACCTCACTGCCTGATGTCTTCATCCTTCAGGTTCCTACCTGCAATTCTTTAATGGCCAAGTTTATGAGATTATACAGTTTAATGTTCAACTACTTATTGTTATGGCTTTTCAGGTTGCTCCCATTCTTTCTTATTCCTTCCTGCCCCCAAGTGCAGTAAAATTCTCCTTTCCTGTCACATTTCTTTGCAAAACCATCTTTCAAAAATTAAATATTTTTTAAAAAGCTGAGAAGAAGAGTCAGTACAACTTGGGGCAGAGGTGGGGAGGAAGACAGTACTGAAGTTTTAGACAGGTATGCATGAAACATACTGAGCTACATTTGCATTAATAACCTGCTTCAGATTAGGGCAATTGTAACCTGCATCCTCAATTTACTAAGTGTTGGCTGTTTTTCTGGAGCATTTTTGAAGCAAAAAAACCTAGATTCCATTGAAAGAAACAAAACCTAAGTTCCACACCAAAGCACATCTACATGGACTTCATTTACCTCGACCTTTCCCAAGACCCTTGATATGGTCCCCCACAATGTTCTTGCTGCTGAATTGGAGACATTTTTATTTGATGGATAAGGAATTGGCTGGATGACTGCATCCCAATCATTACGGTTCATGGCTCAATGTCCAAGTGGAAACCAGTAATGACCTGTGTCCCTCAAGGGTCTGTACTGGCACTGACCTTATTTAGTATTTTCTTCAACACAGACAGTAAGATTAAGCACACCCTCAGCAAGTTCAATGGTAACACCAAGCTGAGTGGTGCAATTGATAAAGCAGAGGGATAGTATGCCATACAGAGGGACCTTAACAGACTAGAAGAATGAGCACATGGGAAACTCTAAGCTCTACAAGGCCAACTGCAAGGTCAGTCACAGCAATCCTCAAAATCAATGCAAACTGGGAGCTGAATGGATTGAGGGCAGCCCTGGGGAAAAGGACCGGGGGGGACCGATAGATGGAAAATTTGACATGAGCCAGCAATGTGTGCTTGCAACCCAGAAATTAAGTTGTATCCTGGTCTGTGGTGATTCTGTCCCTCTTCTCTGCTCTGCTGAGACCCCACCTGGAATATTCCATCTAGCTCTGAGGTCCCCTGTACAAGACAGAAATGGGCCTGTTAAAGCAGGTACAGAAGAGGGTTACAAAAAATGGCAGAAAGCCTGAATACCTCTCCTGTGAAGAAAAGCAGAGAGAGTTGGGAGTTGTTCAGGCTGAAGAAGAGAAGGCTGGGGAGACCATATTGCAACCTTTCAACGTATAAAGGAGGGGTTACAGAAAAAGATGCAGTGAGACTTGTTAACAAGACCTGTACTAACAGGACAGGAGGCAACGCCTTCAAACTGAAAGAGCATACGTTTACATTGGACATGAGAAATAATTATTTTACAATGAAGGTGGCAAGACACAAAAACAGGTTACCCAGAGAAGCTGTGGATTTCCCCATCTGTGAGAGTGTTCCAGGTCAGGCTGGATGGGGCTTTGAGCAACCTCATCCAGTGAATGATGTCCCTGCCATGGCAGGGTGGTTGGATTAGGTGATCTTTAAATGTCCCTTCTAATCCAAACCATTCTATCATAGGTACTCCAATCCTTACTGGAGACATCAGACTCTAAATTAAATTAATGTGTTGGACAGAAGTCTCTCTGTTATGAACCTACTGCTTCATATAGAGTGGAGTTACTTAGCCATGGAGAATAGACTAACATAGATCCATCCAGAAGAAATCTTCCACACCACAGAACCATTTAGGTTGGAAGAGACACTTAAGATCATCAAATCCAACCATTAACCCAGCGCTCACACTAAACTATGTCCCTGAATGCCACAGCTACATCTCTTTTAAATATATCCAGGGCTGGAGACCACTTTCTTGGGCAGCCTGTTCCAATACTTAATAATCCTTTTGATGAAAACATGTTTCCTAGTGTATTATGTCACTGAGTGTATTTTATTCTAGTCATAGATAAGGCAGTCATAGGGATGAAGGGAAGCAAGATCTTTCATACATATTAAGCTTAAAGACTAAGCAGTGCCACTGCCAAAAATACTTCAAAAATTCTATGATCAAGTATTTCACAATTCATTTTCAGCCTTCAAGGAAACATTCAAAATTGCAACTTACCAGGATTATGATGAGTCACAGATTCTCCATTTTGAAACACATCTCCAGCCACGTTCATTCTACCGGGATTGAAAGGTCCTACTCCAGTCTTGGTCTGTGAAGTCAAAGATGGGTTGTATGTTTGCAAATTAACACCAAAATTATTTGACTGCAGTCCGTTAGATACATCTCCCAAGCTGGCATTCTGCAGTGACGTTACATGTGTAATCATTAAGTTCATGTCACGCCCTTCGGCATCATTTTCTAAATGACCGTCACTGACAGAGCTTATAGCACCTGTTTCTAATGTAGTAACATTAGCAATCTGAATTTCAGAGTCTGGTTCTGTGGTTATACCACTATTACCTATTCCTGAATTTACCTTACTTCTCGAAAAACTGGAAGCTGAGAATTCCATTTCGTTGGTTCTATTTTTACACTCTGGAAGTCTTCTTTCATTGAAACTGGAAGCATTCTTCTCTTGTCCTTGATTTGTTTCAATGTCTTCTTCATCATCAATAATAATAGTTTCACTTATACTCCCCTTTTGAGAATTTAAGTCTTTTGGAGAAGGAAGCATTTTGCAATCATTTCCTTTAAGTTCTTCATTTTTGGATGATGTAAATGCAGCGTTCCTTTGGTCTGCTACCAGTGATGTAGAATTAAGCGGAGGTTGTACAGGTTCAATAAAAACTACATCATCATCATCTTCTATAGGTGAGTTTTGGAATTTATTAGGTCTAGAAACTAAAGAACTTGGTGGCCCTCCAAATGTATTTCCTACATTTGCAAGACCTGCTGCCATGGTGGTATTCCCTAGCAGACTAGGAGTATGTTCAGACAAGTCTAATCCTCCCAGAGGACTCGTGTCCATTCCAGATCTGCTGTTTGAAAAAAAAACATAAAGCAAGAAAAAAACACATCCAACTTCAGAGTAAGATATAACTTTCCAATAACAGCTCTTAAACATAACTACAGAATTATTATAGCTTTTATTTTCTTCCTGAAATAATAGTGAGAAAAAATAAAAATTTTTCAATCCTCTTCTTTGAAAGTCTTAACATCCATTTACTTTCTAATTCTATACTAGCAGAAAAATACAATTGCTACTCATCATAATGTTTATCAATACATGCACACATAGGAAATAGAATTTTCAGTGCTATTTATTACATGATCCTGATCTCTCAGTCCCTTTCCCATCCCACAGATGCACACAATCACCCTCTAACACTACTTCTGCTACTGTGCAAAGCAAGATAGTAAGTTAGGCACACAGAAAGAAAATATGAATTCCTATTAAATTTCAGCCCTAAAATGTTAACAACTTTGAAATTCAAATGATTTTCCCCCAGACCCACCCTGCCAAAACTTCTCAGGTAGCCACAAAATGACTGGAAAAAGGAAGTAAGGAAGAGATAAATAGAAAATCCTTGCACATAACAGGAATAGATACATTATTGAGCAGCAGAAAGTGGACAGCAACCTATCATTTGTAGTCACTACAGACTGTCAGCTCATTTTAAGTCCTGACTTACTAACTCATATTCCTGCAACTTTCAGTAACTTCATCTGTTTTCTTTTCAACAGCAAGTAATGTTTATTCAGGCTACTCCCCAACAGCTACTTTGCCTGGGGAGCTGTTTGCTTTTGGTAATTGTTCCGTTTGGGGAATTTGTTCTTCATAATTGTCAATTCAACCATGTATTTAAAAAATTATAAAAATCAACCTGGATATAATCAAAGCTAAAAGACCTAAGATTGCTCTAAAAAACATCTGTATTAAACATCAGTAAGTTAAAGTAATCCTGATATAATACTACAACAAAAATACAGACATAATTTTAATTTGGGTATGTCTTGGAGTCACACTGATGTGCGACAGCGCTGAGCTTTTGTGAAAGAACAGAAGTATGTCTGTGCTTTTTTATAAAATCTTTATACAGGAAAAATGCAAGAAGAAATATCCTGCTCATATATACTTACCCATCCAGAAATCCACTGCAATCTGTTTACCTTAATAAGTTGCTCCAAGCACTTTTATTTTCTTTCCTGTGGGGGAACTGCTCTTGTACCAACTTGCTGCCCTTCACAAAATTAGCGTGGTCTGAAACAGGGTTAAAACAAACATTAGCTATCCAAAACGATTTCCTCATCTCAAGCATCATCTATCAGCTATGTTCCTTAAGCTGACTTCCTTCTAAATTTACCGTTTAAGTTCAAATCTGACTTTCAGCACTATGATCCTACAGTGAGATAGAATGTGAGTCTATTCAATCATTGCTGTGAGTAAAGCAGCAACAGTAGTGTTTGAGATCTTCTACACTCTCACATCCCATTTCCAGAAGGCTTTATAGACAGAGGGGGAAAACATGCCATGATTGTTTAGAGACAGGCATACATAACCGCAATTAAGTAATCAAACATTAGAATTTAGTATATCTGTAACAGAATGTTAAGGAATAAATTATTCAAGTAAACTGAGCAACTGAGAAAAAAAAAATCTTAGCAGTTACAGCTCCTTCTTTTTTATCAGATCAACTTCCTTACTGACCATAGCAGAACACACTACGCTAAAATTAAAATATGAAAGGAAAATTTCAGGACATAAAATCAGGCGTACAATGCAATATAAACCTTACGCTGCTAATAATTTTCAACTTGCCTATTTGCACTGCACTGATACTTAGCACAGATTCAGGCATCCATAGCCTGTATTAACACATGTGATCACACACAAGAGACTGAAAATGTTCAAAGTTCAAGCCTCTATTTATTCTTCAGGTTTTACAACAGTCATTAGGTTTCCCAGACTTTGCCTCATTTTTAAAAGAGAGAGCATCAACTTCTGTAGTTATCTACTGTTTGAGGATAGCCTTAAAATCTCTAGACAGTAAAGATGCCCAGAGGAATAAAGCTCAAATATTCTTCTACACATTTACCCTGTTGTCCATTAACGGAGCGGGAGCAGTGGGGGCAAGACAAGGACCAAAAAGTAAAGCTGTGAACCAGATTAATCCTGGAGGAGAGGCAACCACCTTTTAATTCCTTCCTATGTTAGCCTTACAGCCAAATGCTATTATGTAATAGCATTTGAACTCCAATAAAGGTAATGTTTAACTGGAACGAAAGAGGTTTTCTTACAAAAAATAATTTTATTATCAATGCAGTTGGCTTGTACCTCCCTGGAAATCAGTCAGTTACACTGAAGATTAATTTAATTCAATATTCTCTTTTACCTATTTTACTTTTTCCTCTAGGGCTGAATAACTTATCGTTAGATTTTCCTGCACCTAAGCTTTTGCTGAAAAGAATTAATTCTGATTTTAAAGCTTCAGAGGTTTTTTCTGTATATCTCCCTTCTCTACAAGGAAAAAAGCATCACAAGTACATAAAGCTTTTAATAAAGTTTTAAATATACTTGAACAGATGTGAGCAGGGAAAAAATGAGACTATGCCAAGACTACACCCAAGGCCTGACTCAAAACCTTTACTATTCTTATTTTCACAAAACCTTAGTAGAAAGACAAACTTGGTCTGTATTACAGTACATGCACATAATATGTAGCAAAGTTAAGATTCAAAACAGGTATCTTTTTCCCTAATTCTATTTAAATTTTCCACAAACGTTTTAAGGTTTTAATTAACTGTATCGTTAAGTATAAAAAAAATAAGAAAAGTTTAACTACTAGTGCAAAGTCATAAGCAAAATCTGCATAGATTTGCTTGCAAATAGCTCCTATCTCTGTAAGACTCAACAACAAAATTACCCATAAAATGTGCAAAATGAGGTAGCTTGTTTTCTAAAATTGGGAGTAGCAAGGATAAACACAAAAACCACGTGGGCATTGTCACAGTCAGTATTCCTAAATGAAAAACTACCAAAAAAGACTTCGAGAGTGAAAAAAATAGGTTTAGAATGGAAAGCATGGAAAAAACTCACACCTCAGAACTGGCAAAGGCAAAAGATGTTTTACAATAGAAATACAGTTGTTAGAAACCTGTGAGATTGATTAGACTGATCACTGGATGAACTGCTGAGATTTGGGGGAAAAAACTAAACTGGAATAAAAAAACCCAACCCACCAACAAAACAAACCCCCAAGCTGAAAGGAAAAAAAAAAAAAAAAAAAACCAAAAACCCAAAACAAAAAAAAAAAAAAAACCCCCAAAAAACTACAAAAAAAAAAAAAAAAAAAAAAAAAAAAAAAAACCCCAAAACCCAAAAAAAAAAAAAAAAAAAAACTCTCAAAACATCTCAAACAAACAAGCAAACAAAAAATCCCAACCTACAAGAAAAAAAAACAATCCAGTTTGCAGAAAACGAATGTTCAATACTCCTGCAAAATAAGCTCAAGGCTTTGTGGTGGCATGCAGGCACCAAAACTACAGCTGGAATGAAACAGAAGCACTACCAATATTCAACATGTGTGTCCCTCCTAATTTAGGCTACATCACTCACCTACTGAAAGCCTTCACACTGAAATAAATTATGATCCCATTGCTATATTCAAGGTTTAATTGCTGGAAGAAATAAAAGGCAAAATGCAAGTACTTCTTTAGAATGATAACTACTACAGCTCTTACGACAGCTAAGAAATACCTGTAGGTCAACTCCGCTGATGAATAAGAGAGTGAAATTTACCATCAATTGCAGAAATTTAGGTGAGGTGTATGACTGCCCCAAAAAACTCCACTTTAACAAAAGCAGAAACTGGAATTTAAATGCCTTTACCAAGTGTCATTAATAACAAGTGAAATGAAGGTGACAGAAGATCAAAGTCACAGTTATGCACACTTGGAGCAAAAACACAAAAATCAAAAGGAGTCACTGAAATCTGGCTAAAACTACAGTTCCACCACAATAGGGCATTCAAAGCAGACTTCCAAGGTCAGATCAGCATGTACAACTGCTTCCATATAAAGGATGTAAGCCCAGAAATAAAAAGGAGAAACTTGAAAGACTACTTTGGAGGTAATACATAACTGAGACATCTTCAAATGTGAACAGATAAAGAAAATTTAGGAGACAGTACATTAAGACACAAATATAGGAACAAGAAGAAAGGGGTGTATTTGCCTCAGCAAAATACTACTTTCTGCTAGGAAAGCACAGTATCTTAACTAAATTATTTACCTCAATAGGTACCGGGCTACGTTTAAAATTCCACATCCCAAGCAGAAGAAAACAGCCTATTAATGGTATACTATCAATCACTTCCACTCAACAGTGATACCACAGGTGAGACTGCAGAATAATAACTGAAGATTTCAACTACTATTGTGCAGACTAGGGGTGAGAAAACAAAACCAACCCACCACTGAATGATGAGACAGATTTTTACAACACAGCCAACTTCAACCACACAGAGAACTCTCTGAAGGAAAAGCAAATCCTAGTCTAACTCTGAGCCATGCAACATAGTTCAATATGTAATTATTCAGATAGCACTCCAGAAAAGCATATTTAAATTCCCCGGGGAATAAAAAAATAAAAATAAAAAACCCTCATCATTTCAACATCTGACTTCAGAAAGAAAAACCTCAGTGGGAGGAACAGAAATGGAGCAGCTAGAACAAAAAGCTTGAAAGCATGAAGGCTATTTAAAAAACTCACCATGTTATGCACACAACCAGTTCAGAAAGACTCCAGAAACCCCATAAAGACTACTATCAGGAAGTCCCTGACCTACAAAGGTGCTGGAATTGTACTGGGGGTATGTTTCTTATATATTTCATACACCTTTTGGTTAGAGACAAGCTACTGACCTATGTCAGAGCAATGGTTTGTCTGAAGTCCCAATTCTTGTCAATTTTACAATCAGCAAAATTTTCCTGAGGTAAAAGAATACCCAAGAAGCCTAAACCAGAAACCACAGAATAAATTCTTTGCAAAGATGTTCAGTAAGGAAAGGATCAGGGAAGATCACATCTAAGCTCTCCTTCTAGGGGTCAGGTCAAAGGAAAAATGTTGCATCAAAGTGCTAACACAAGAGGATTTTAGAACAAATCACTAGGGCCATGTGGCAGTCACTTAAATCTTCTGAAGACAGTCAGCAATTTTTTATTTCACTATCTGCAACCAATTACTTAAGCAGAAGGTGAGAACAATTAGCCAGACTACAGTCCTATCTCTAACATGAAATAAATTGATAGAAACCACAGCTGAATAAATATGGGTGTAACATGGATTTTGCAAAGAAAAGATAATGTCTCACAGGACTACTGCTGAAATCTTTTGAAGGGTTCACATACTTGTTGACCAACCATGATTAAACTAGTATATCGCACTTATGTCTTCCAAAAGACATTCAAACACTGCACTCACTGAAGACTGCTGTGGAAATTATCTATAATAAACATCTTGAAAAAATATCATGTGTTGTTTGCTGTTATCACAATAAACAATAACAGCAGTTACCAGAGGTGTACCAAAATAAAATGACACAGGTCAACATATATAAGTCAGCCAAGGAGACAGCGACTCCTGAATTGAGTGCTTCCTAATCATACAAACTTAGTCACACAGCAGCTGAAAACAGAAACTGATGTTTAAGCAGTGTGGTAGGCAAAATCACACAGGATAGGATAAATTTAAGGTAACGAACAGCGGGGAAAGAATACACGTAACAATCTAAGACCCAAGTTGCAACTCTCTCACTCGTTCAAATCAAAGCTATCAATCATCAACCAAAGAGGAAAAAAAATTAAGGAATCAAATAAAACAGAACACATTGGTCACTACAAAAAAACCCATACATCACCAGCATCTTGCTTACCATGAAATGTCCAGATCACTCACTTTTCAGAGAAAGGGAAAAACAGATGAGCTACATGAACAATTGATATTCATGGAAAAGACTTCTCATTGAAAGAAAAACAACTCAAGGAAGATCCTAAATCTGAAAGAATTTTTTTAAAAATGCATAAAAGATAAGAGTTGCCCAGTGTCTCACAAGAACAAAAAGGTGCCAAATACTTAAGTAGCTTTAATAATCTATTGTGCATGAAAACATTTTCTTCTAAATTGTGGGAGTCACTGCTGTAGAAGGCTACAAAGGTTAGAAATGCAACCAGTTCAAACAGCGATTGGGCAAACATGACATAAATGCACTGATGACTTAAACACACTGGTCCAAAGGCAACTCTACAAAATTCTTAGCCAGCCAGCTGAAAACCAGAATACACCTGCAGAAAAATCAGGCTGTAACTGAAAAGCTTCCATTTCTAGACATTCCTGTTACAAACAGGTTACCCAATTGCCTAGTACAGCAATTACCCTAACCCAGTAGAAGAATAACCTTCTTACATACAAAATAAGTATCACTAACCTCACAGACGCACTACCCATCTACCCAAAAGATTTGAATTTCAGCCTAGGCTCTTAGGCTGACTTCAGCCCGGGAATGGTCAATACTTTGATAAAAGGTTAGAGAGTATCTGAACACATCCTGATGTTCTGTCAGGCTATCCAGTTTTAATGATCAGTTCCTGACCCTGACGTTCATTTGACCAAAATATCATTTAATTCCTTAATTCAGCTACTTGCTGAAGTTCCTACCCTTATTACAGAACAGTATCAGATTACAGAATGTTATCCCTTGACTTTTCCTAAGTCTGATGATCACAACCTCAGTAAAGACTATCTGTAAAGCAGCTATCAAGAAGCTCTCTAGCTTACTGTCTTGCTACAAATCAAGAACACTCATTTCCTACACAACCAGATGCAACCTACATACTACAGTTTTCTTTGGGTATGAACTATCAATCCAGTGGCTGGCTGAATGTATGCCACAGTTCACCCCAAAAACAAAGTACACCACTCCAACTAAAATCACCTTAAAGTAGCACTTTTTCATCGCAATTGAAGCAAACTAGTAGCCCAACTACACCCACATATAAGAACTGAGAAGTGCTAGAAAAACACAAGTAGCCCAGCATTTTTAAAGGGTTGTATTTTAAGTCAGCTTTAAGATAAACCTGAATGCTGCTACTGCAGTCTCAATTTGGGTATAGTACAATCTGTGCATGGACAGACTCCTACCTGGGTGAACAGAACTCCACTTTATAGAAAAAGCAGTTGCATTGCCCTTCTGGGTCACCAGACATAAAACTCTTACCACAGACAACCACATAAGCTGTTTTGGTTTGTGGTTCTTTTCTCCTCCTTATATCCTTCCTGAGGGGTTATTTAGTCATCAGCCTTAGCATTTACATTCATGTATGCCTTGGATATATGGTAGCTCTGATTTAGTGATAACTTTTACATCTCTAACAAGTTTTAACACTGCTGAAAGTCTACCTAGTTACCAGGTCCACAGTCTCATTTGTTATGCTATCATGTGGCACAGCTGTTTCTGCAACCACACATAACCATACATGAGACGTTCCTGCTGGAATCCTTTCTAGCCAGATCGATTCCCCAAAACAAAAATTTCTGTGCAAGAACACTACAGCTGTACCTGAACATATCAAGGTTGGTAGCATAGCTCTGAACTTCAGAACAGAGATCCTTCCAGCAGACAGGACAGCCGTGACAAGCTGACGGCCACAGACTGAAATGCTCTACCCTAACAGCAACTACCAACACTCCAACATGCATGTGCTAACTGCCAACAAAGCAAGCAGTGAGACAGGCTGAATATTAAAACAGGTCAGACTGAATTTTACAACATATATATCCACTGGTCACACTGAGTAGGTATCTGAAAAGGAACAAGGCTTTAAGCAAGCCTCAGATACTATATCAAGGCCCATCTATTTCATCACTCTGCCAGTTTCACACACAAATCATTCTAATGAGTTCAACAGGAATACTGATATATTTTGGGCTAAACTCAAGTGCAAGAATTCAAAACACCAAAGTAAAACAAAGGTGTTAAATTACTATACAAACTAATTAAGGTGTCTGAATAATATTTAACACGAACCCATCAATGTATTTATACTGCGGGTGTTTCAGAACACAGGTAAGAGCTTTCAGGAACAGGACACTAAGTTTAGGTTCACAAATCTAATGTATCTATTTGTCTGAGTACCATCATGACAATAACCTGGTATAGCTCATTATTTCAGTCTTGAGACACTACTCCAGAATTTATTTTCCAGTAAGTTTGGAGCTGCTTCAAGTTTAGTTCTTTTCCCTGATTTTGAAAGAACTTGAATGGATCGAAGAAATTAGCTTACTAAAAGTCATTATGTAACACTCAAAATGTGTTTGTTGTGCAGATTTCAGGGAATTCAACAGAAAAGCATATGCAAATACCTGTAATCCAGCAACTAAGAACAGTCAGCAACTAAGAGACAGCAACTAAGAACAGTCAAAAGGCAAGATCTACTTAGTGAAAGAAACATTTTGAAGCAAGACAATAAATTTTGGTTTTATTCACAAGAGTAACTATTTACACACAACTAAAGTTAACTAAAAATGTGCAAACCTCTATATCTTCTGAGCATCTTAACTGCACTGCAGCCACCACTGTTACATGGGAATGTGGACATCTGTTTTCCAAGTAATGCTTCCAGGAATATTTGAATAATTTTACTTAGCACAGCCTCTTCCTTGACTCTTCCTACTCAATGAATGCTAAGAAATGCATCCTTGCATGCACAAACAGAATCAAAATTCAGAGTCAACCTCAAACTTAATTCTATGCAAGGGTATCCAAAACAACGACCAGTAATTCCCAAGATTACTCATCAAAGAATGAGCAGCACTTGGCATAGGAATTCATGGCAAATCAAAATCATAATGTTGACCAACAGTATTTTAGGGCAGCCATACTGACATGCATCTCCCCCTTATACACACACATCCAATGTATTTCATGGCTGTTTAATCTTGGAAAGACACTGGTCAGCAAGACCACAGACCAAAGACCACATTTCTAGCCTTAAAAGCCACTACAAGTAATGCAGTAGACAGTAAATTTTATCTCTCTACTACTCAAGCAGCAAGATGCTTAAGGATGTCCTTTATTATAAATGGAACAGAAAGGTGAAACAAGACAAAGAAACAAAGGATCCATAATAAATGCTTACCTATTACTTACATCTAAATGTGTATCTATTTCCAGAAAATAGGCAACACCAGAGAACAGCAACAGACTTGAAAGACAGCTAAGTGGAAATAGAAACAGTAGAGAAACACTACACTGAAGATACAAAAACAGGAAAAGGACAAGCAAAATCCTTAGAAATAAATAGAAAGTGGCACTAACACAGCATGCAAAGAGGTTAAATCGTCATTTGATTGGTCTTAATTTTAAAAATGTAACACTTAACAGGACAAATGCTGAATGGCTAGGTCAGAAACAGACCCAGGAACAGTAAATTTATTTAGATGTCTGGCCTGGGCAATAGAACACAGGCCATTGGTAAGTGTCAGTGGGTCACAGCACACATTTCAAACACATGCCCTACACTTGCTCCACAGGGAGAAACGATGATTGAGAACTCAGATCTATGAAGTCCCCAGCTTTTGCTGGCATTTCAAGAGCATCCAGTATAAACAAATAGTATACAATCTTTCGAATTTGTCAAGTTACAAGAAAATGGGTGTGTAGCCAATCATATATAAACCAAGCAAATCTGAGCAAACAACTAGAGACAGGAAAGAAGAGAAATCTCAAGAGCAAGAATTTTCCAGTGTTTGATTATCTTAGCTATTCACAATTTTTCCCTTGCTGCTATTTATGCTCATTACCTGCCATTCTATCAACAGGCATCTCTGAGAAGAGCTTGGCTCAGTCTTCTCCATATTTTCCCCCTAATTAATTGAAAAAAGCCATAACCTGTCCCTTCAGCCTTCTCTTTAGACTGAACACATCCTCTCAGGTTTTCCTTCTTTTTGTGTTCCAACCCCCTATGCTGATGGCCTTACAATGGGCTTACTCCAGTATATCCCTATCTTCATTAGGACAGAATCTAACCAAAACCAGACTAAACACTGTAGATATGTTTTCTCAGTGTCAAACAGCAGGGAACAATCACTTCCCTTAAACTGCTGGCTAGTCTTGCTTAATTCAGCCCAGTATGTTGATTACATTCATCCTGCTAGAGTGCATTATTCATGTTTAACTTGCTGTCCACCAGGACTAGCCAAAGCTGTCTTCTATCCTATCAGTGCCCAGACTGTAGTATTCCCCAACATTCTGGAAATGAGGACACTTTCTAACTATCAACATGGACTTTTAACGTTATCCTTCTTATTTTTTGTTTTAAACTAGTATTCAGTCTACACTCCTATATGTACCACCCATTAACAAGTAACCTGCATGGATAACTTGTATCCACCATGCCTAATGGCACACCACTTCTCAGTGCCTGATAGCATGAACATTTTCAACTACAATACTTCATTTTCACACCTGTTTAGAAAGAGGAAAAACTGTCATGCTATAGTTCATAAAAGAACAAGTTTGTAGATGGATCACTTTCTCTGCCTTTAGCATGACTAATGTCAGCAAATAGCTTAAACCAGATTTTTCATCCCTGAGAAATAATCAAGTATTGGCTAACAACCTAGTATTTTGGGCCTGGTATGGAAAAGCTTCTTCAACATGATTTACCTGCACTGATTAGCATTCAATGAATCTAGTAACTCAGAACAAAGAAAACTGGATTTAAAAGATTACATTAATGTTATGCTATATACGGCAGGGAAGCCCATGTAGACTACGACCAAATGAACAGACAATGAAGCCACAGTATAACAAAGGAAAGAAAAAATTACCACCACAAACAAAATGAGATAGAAGAGGAAGTGGGAGAAAATAAAAAGAAAAAACAGCCACAAAATAGTTCAAGTTCTAATGAGGTAAGGTTGATGGGAAATGGGATCCAAGGCAAGAACTGATACAGCCAGCAAGGCAAGTATGATAGGTTTTCACAGCTGCACTGGCCGGCTGGCTGCAAGTTACACTATGCAATCAAGACTCCAGGTTATCAAACTATTTTGAAAATGTAAAAGGTAGTTTTATTTTTAAATAAGATGCATATTGTATTTGCTAAGGCCACAATTTCACAACTACAAATCATATCCACTCTTGGACAGGACTACTGTGGTTTTGTATTTCTACTCCTTTCTTCCTTTCTTCCTGGCTGTTCAAGGATACCAACAGCCAGTCCATCATGGGAGCTAATATGGTAGAAAGCTGAAACACAAAAAGACAAGAGCAAATACTCTACACCTACATAGCTCCTCACCCCAAAATTTCATTGTGATGACTCACAGCCCTAAATTGACTCCTAAAATTAAAAACATAAAACAGTCAAAAAAGCCAGAAAAGGCTGGTGTAAGTACAAAGAGGAAAGGACAATGACAAACTTAAGTTAGTCTGGTTTAAATGGTCATACAACCAAGGATATAAACCTTAAATTTAAACCCATGAAAAATATAAAAGGTAGTGTTTGTTTTAAGCCAGTATTTTGTCTTTTGAGTCCAAGTCTGCATCTGGAATTATATTCTGAGCCTTAAAAAAAAAAAAATCTATTAATTTTCCTAGTAGAGAGCTTTTCAAATTCTTCCATAAACTTTTGCCTAAAAGGAAAGAAGTGATGCCTCAGTAAGTTATTCAAACTCCTGGTTATTGCACTTGCTGAAAGGCTACACATTGTTCCCTGCCTGATTTTGTACTGCTCTGGCAATAATTGACACTCAGAACTTAGGCCTTTAACACTGGGGGATGGAAAGGGAGATGGAGGAAGCACACTCTATTATCTAATAAGTTATTTGGTGCACAGTCTCTCTTAGATCAGGATTAAGTCACACAACTATTCTCTTTAATTGAGGAATACACTGAGTTTCTGAAGTCTGTTAATAGAAAGCATGATTTCCACTCCTTCTGAAGTCATTCCTGTATATCTTCTCCAATTTTTATGGTTCTTTTAAATTATTTTAAAAAGCTGAATTTAGTTGAGATTATAACTGCACTATATACAGTATTACTCAGACCACCTCAGTATTTCTATTTGTTAATTCTTTTGATAGACATATACATAATGATGGTCAAACACAGTGATGATGGCAAATACCCAACTTTTGCTTCTGGTAAAAAACAAATAGCCTTTGTTGCGCTCTCCATTTTCCAGCATTTCTAAATTGTGATTTTTTTAAATTATTATTATTATATGGATGACAAAGGACTTCTCACCTCATCTCTCTAGATACTACCTGGCTTCTTTAATGAGGCACCACCTCCCAGAACAAAACATCATTTTCTGAATGCTCTTTTTTTCAAAAAACACAACCACCCTCACAAGCAAAACTACTACTCCTAAAAATAATTATTACTACAATAAATAATACCCCAAACATGCACACAGAAACACTAGTTATAAATTCAAAAAATATCTGGTAAATTCTTCCAGCTTAATAAGAATTCTTGAACATTTATAGATTGGTATATTAATGATCAACTGGTGCTCCAACAAAATGATGGAATTATTTCAGGTATCATAGAACACTAAGTCTTCTTCCCCTTTCCACACACACATACACAAAAAGAAGACACCAAGACCACACCCATAGATCACAACTGTTATCACAGACTCCCAGGAGCCAAAGCTGCAGACCACATCATGCTAGCCACTGTGCAAACACAGAGTACAACTGCTCAAAGAGCAAACAATCTAAACATAACGGGCAACAGATGGAGAGAGACAAAAATGAGAATACAAGGAAACAGCACCACCATAAACAAAGGTTACTATTAGTTCTTGTTCTAAGGATGGTGTGTTCGAGTCCTAGGGTGACAGGAAAGGTGGTGGTTTGGGTTTGTTTTCAGTAGGCTTTATTTCCTAAAGCCAGCTTCTTTTGCATTCACAGCTTGCAACTAGGTTTCTTGTAAGGCTGAACACACAAGACTTCTCCAAGCATGAGGAGCATCACAGGAGAAAGAATGAAATTGTTTAACTGCCCAGGGCGTTGTGCTGCTCCTAAACAGCACTTGCAATCTCACTAACAAAAACAGATAGTATCCTTCACAGTTAAATCCCAACTTTAAAGGTAAGTAAAACATGTTAGTTTCACAGCCATAAAATACAAGATGCAGAAAGACCAGACAATCAAAAGAAAAGTCCAGGAAAGCACTCTGGTAAAGATTCTGAACCAGTATCAGTGGAGCAGGATTGTTCTCAGCACATCCACTAAGAAAAATTGTTACCACAAGATTCAGACATCAAAGGCATATTATTAGATGTACTCGTGATTTATTAACACAACCAAATAACAAACACTTAATTGCTGATTAAAGACCACTTACTATGTGGGAGAAATCTACAGTCTGTTAAAAGAGTCGTGTGCTGTGCCTAAAACCAGGGGTAGATTATGGGCCTGAACCAAAGATCTCATGACAACGTTGTCTACAAGCAACAGCACGGAGTTTTCCTTTGCAACAGCAGCCTCAGTTAAAGGTCAGACATCCACAAAGAGAAGTCAAAAGCACACACAGAGATTTAGCTGGCTTAGAGGGCAGCAAGTCTGGAAGAGAGAGGGACTTGAAGGTCATCCATACATGAATGATAGCTGAGTTTATGAATTAAATGAACAAAGTAACTTTTAGAGAAATTTGATGTAGTACTGGGTGTAAATACCAAGCTGGAAAGATCTTAGATCTTAAATAAATCTAAGGAAAAGGAACTCCAAAAAGACGTAAGGCTTTCACCAAGGTTACTTTCAAGGAGAGAGGAAAACAAAAGCCAAAAGGAAAAGAGGCATAGTTGCCTTACGAGTTAACTCGAATGAATGAACTTTTTTCAATATTCACTATGGGTGCATTGCACAGAAGAGCCTGAAGAAACATAAGACGCCAATACACTTCCAACAAAAGTCTGCAGGAGGAAAACAAAGAGGTTCATGATTCTTGAACTGACTATGAGCTGCAAGCAGCCCTCAATTAGTAAAATCTGTCATAACCCATAGAATTCTATGTGCATTATTTTCTATCTTCTTCCAGTGCCATCCTTCACAACAGAAGATTAGAGGAAACTGCATGTAGAAACCAACACAAACTCTTCCGTAATGCCACTGACTTCTAATAGTCTGGCCCAGCAAAAGTTGCACCAGTAGCCCTGGTGCAAGTATCTAAGCAGCTGTTCTCCCATCAGCTAACAGCATGGCCCAAGCATACATCACTACTTCATACAAACGACTCCATGAGGGAAAGGTGAAACTAAGATGACATCATGCTTAGCATGTGCTGGTGTTCAAACTGATGAGTAGGGACCATGCCTCAATAGATTTCTGTATTGAGCGCTAGGTACACAAATGTAGGTATTACAGTCTTTGGAAGCTACGGTGGTGCTAACTGAAGGATTCCGATAGTCTTGTGAGGGCTAAAGAAGCTGTACAATAAAGTTCATAAACCACCTGTGTAAAGAAATAACATACTACATGTTTAAGTTTTTAGAGACCCAAACCACCAAACATCACTAAGTAGTCTCATCTCAGACAAAGTTTAAAAAAGCAAACAGACCCATCAAAATCCTGCTGCGCTACTGACACTGAGTATGGCTGGCTAGAGCACTGAGAATGCCTGAGTGTTTCAAACCAGTGCTGCAGCTACTCTGTTCAGATCACTAAATGCTAGCCTCTGCATCCCACCTCTGTGATGGATCCCTGCTACCCCTATCATTATTCTCTAACAGCTGATGATAAGAAAGGGGCAGAGAAAGAAGTTATGGTGAAGCTAATTCCAAAAAACTTAAACATGGACAAAAATTAAAGCACCTAAGCATGAGGACAATCTTACAAAGTGCAAATGCCCTCCGAAGCAAGAGCAATTTGAAAAATATATTGGTGGCAATCTTGTCACTGGTAACTGTCACATGTACACCAAAACAATCTCTGTAGATTTTACTTATGTTGGACTAATAAAATCTGTGTTATAACCATTGACTGAAATAATTTTGTTGTAATAGCAAACTGGAGCAAGAAAACAACTTTCATCATTGATATGTCCAATCTGTAAGACACTTCAGGTGAAAAGACATGAGAACCCTGTCTATAAAGGACAGTCACTGATCTCATCTATTGCAACTATTGATGTTTTCATACATGGATACATACAATCAAACTCTTTGTGTGTGTGTGTCCAATTGAACTCTAGTGATATTGGGTTTCACAGAATAAATATAAAATTGGTAGCTTCTAGAAGTTCATGGAAAAGGAAAGCCTTAAATTGTCAAAATCATTTAAGTATAAATAAGTGGCATTGAAATCATGGAATCATGTAGGTTGGAAAACACACGATCAAGTCCAACCATTAAATTGGCATCACCATGTTCACCACTAAAGAACATCCTTAAGTTCCACATCTACACATCTTTTACTTACTTACATGCGTTGAAAACTCCACCACTTTGCTGGGCAGCCTGTTTCTACGCTCGACACCCCTTCCAGCAAAAACGTTTTCCCAAATATCCAATCTAAACCTTGCCTGGCACAACCTGAGGCCGTCTTGTTCTATCACTTGTTACCTGGGAGAAGAGACCAACCCCCATCTGGCTACACCCTCCTTTCAGGCAGACGCAACGAGTGACAAGGTCCCCCTGAGCCTCCTTTTCTCCATGCTAAACACCCCCAGCTCCCTCAGCTGCTCCTCACAGAACTTGTGCTCCAGACCTTTTCCCAGCTCCCTTTCCCTTCTCTGGACACTCTCCAGCCCCTCAATGTTTTTCCTGCAGTGAGTGACCCAGAACTGAACACAGGATTTGAGGTGTGGCCTCAGCAGTGCTGAGTACAGGGGGACAATCACTGCCCTGGTGCTGCTGGCCACACTTGCTGATCCAGGCCAGGATGCCATTGGCCTTCTTAGGCCAACAGGCACACCTTGGCTCATATTCAACCAAGCCAACCAGAGCAGCAAAGAATGCTCCCTAGCCATCTGAGTAGGAGGTAATGGATGGAGATTCACAGGACAGCAAAGACACAGAGCTTGTTGATGCATTAGAAACCACAGAAACACCTGAGAATAGTCACACAGGAATCACCACCACCTCTCTCCCAAAACAGGTGGCAGAATGAACCGTCCCAATTAAACGCATTTACACCAATGCACACAGCATAAGCAACAAACAGCATGAGCTGGAATCCATTGTGCAGCTGGAAAACTGATACAAAAATCAAAAAAGTGAAAGTGCTAACTGAAGAGGCCATAAAATGCAACAGCATTCCAGAAGCCTCACACTTCTTCCTTCTACCTAAAATTTCTCTTTAAAGTACAAAACACTATGAGACAAACTTGCAAATCTTGATCCACAGTGAAGAATGTAAATAGTAGCATCTAAATTGAGTAGATCATTCATACATCAAGTTAGCATCTACTGCCAGCCATGTTTTCCAGCAGCACGTAGGGCAGGCTATAAACATGAAAGAAAAGCTTAGTTTCATCCAAACTCTAAGGTGCAAGAAACCCAGTTAACCACACAGAACATTCAACAACTAAGATTAAAACACTGAATCAAAGTTAACAAGTTGAAAAGGAAACACCTTCTACTGTGGAGTTAAACACAACCATTTCAGTGGACATAAAACTCCTGCAACATATGGGGCTTTTAAGACCCTTGTGAGGCAAGTATTGCCTCAAGGTTCTCAGATGGGACACCTTAGTAGTCTTTTGAACTCTTATGAACTTCAAATTTCCATCTCTTTCCACACATCAAGTGAGTTCATTGTTATTTGTGATGAAAAAGATAAATAAAAATAAAAATAATAAATGAATAAAAAAATTAATAAATTCACTCTTCAGGGAACGGTGAATTTTCCATTGCTAACAATCCTTGATACAAGTTCTTCACAGAACTCCCCATACTGCTTTTGTTGCAGGGCATATCAGTCGGTTACAAACTCAAACAACGTGGCAGAACTTCACTAACTCTGTATTTAGTTCTCAAAACCAAAATGAAAACTTCTCTAACAACACAAGACTATTTATTATGCCACTGGACCAAAAAAAAAACCAAAACCCAAACCAAAAAAAACTCAGCAGAAATCTGACAGATGGTTGCAAAGGTCCCGCACCCCTCTGTATACTTGAACAAGCTCTATAGAAGACAAAGAAACTTCCTTTCACTTTTTCACTGCCATTTTGACATTCTTGCTGATGCAAATCCCTCTTAGCACGTTATTACAGGGTAAGCAACAGTAGAATGTAATCATATATTTGAGGTCAAAGAGGATTAATAACAATATAAAGCAAATTTAGTAGACAATAAAGTGAATTTATTGCTCCAATTAAGACAGTCTACTAAAACAAGTTATTTAGTTTAACCACCTAATAATGTGGCTGAGGAGTTTGGTTCCTAGAGATGACCTTGCAGCACTAAGCACTGAATACATTCCCCCGAGAACAGCATGGTCCTGTCACATGCCATAACTAGGCTGTACCACCATTATCACAGCTGGTAGAGGACAATGTGCCATGTACCACGCTTTTGTGCAAGACGTTTACTGCATCTTAGCTATAGGGCTGTTCTTGGCAGTATTCTCATCTTTTCATAAGCAGCCACACAAAGCTGCAATAATTTTTGCCAAACCAGCTCCAGTACGCAACAGCCTCCCTCCTTCCAAAGCACTATTTGCCTTGATTCTCCTAGAAGTAACGTTTTTTGACATGAAGGATCATCAGATAAAACAGAACAGCTGTTAGACTGTGGAATGCATAATGAATCGGAAGTGAAATTAGATGGCAACCTTACATCTAAGGCATGGTAAGAGTTAAAAAATTACAATTAAAATTTTTAAACTGCATTAGCAACTCAAGGTTTAGAACAGACCGCTTTATTAATGACAACATGCCATGCAAACTCATGAGAGTCTTTGATGTGTCTCGTAATTTTAGATGCTCCGAATAAATCCAGATCTGATGCCTTCCCCCTAAGCATTGAGGTTTTGCAGCGAACCACTCATTCTTTGTATACGCAAGCCACCAAAAAGTGACAAAGAAAGTTGCAAGCTTTGCGAATCTGGAAAACCTACCACGCAAAACGGCAAGGGATAGAAATAAAGGGGAAAAAAATTTCAAGATACGAGTGGTGGGGAAGGCTGCACCACCTGAATCCGTGCTGCACCCAAGCGAGGCACCCAGAGCGCAAGCCAGGCGCTGCTGCCTTTTTGTTTTGTTCTCGGGCTGCACGTTCCCAGCGGAGCGGAGCGGAGCGGAGCGCCGCGCTGCCCGCCGGCGCCTCTGGCGGCACAGGCCGCGCACCGCGCCCGGCCCGCCCGGCTCCCGAGCCTGCCTCTCCCCGGGCGCTCACTGCCTCACTTGCTCCCCTCACGGCACGACTTGGCCGTTTCGGAATCCCCCGTGCAGCTAAAAAACAGCCCCGTTATTAACAACGGCAGAAACTAGAGGCAAGTTACATGCCAGTCCTACCCACAGGGATTGGCAATCGGCCTCGCCTTAGCCAACCTAACACCCAACAGAGATCAAAATCTGCTCTGAAAATCTCACCCAGACAAAACACCAAATATGCTCGCTGTTGAGCACCTGTGGGTTTCCCCAGCGTCCTCCAGCTTTTTGGGGAAGGGGCAAAGCGGATGGCTCAGAAACCCAGTCAAGACACCCAACAAACCCATCCAAACAAATCTGCGGATCTTTGAGAGAACACCAGAGAACCAGTCCGAGTGCACAAAGAGACGATGGACTGTGCTTCTCCACCACAAACTGCTAGGTGATTTTAAATCTCCCACGCCTCCTCTTAGCTTCGAGATGATACGCAGGACATGGGATTCGAGCAACGGGGGGAGAAAAAAAATCCAAGATGGCCGAAGGTGTCTTGTCACGGATTTTCATACACGCTCCAGAACTCTAGAGGGCACCCGAAATATGCCCTCCTCCTCCTCCTCCCTCCGGAGCCGGGTAACGCGAGCAGCGGCAGCAGCCCGTCTCTGCCTGCCGGAGTTGGTATTGCAGGAGCGATGTCTGCAGCAGCAGCGCCCACCCCGAGGAGGAGCCGCCTCACAGCCATTACTGGGGCTTCGCCCCAGGGCAGCAGCTGCTGGACCCAGGAATTTCCCCACCCAGCCCTGGAGGGACCTCATTCCACCCCTGCCCCCGGGAGAATATGGGGCGGGGGGTATGGTTCAAGCCCTGCCTAAGCAAGTCTAGTAATGGCAGGAACAGATACACAAATAGCACTCACAATGGAGCTCCCTCTCCTTGTTGGTCTCTGCCAAGGCTGCACCAAACTGGGCTGGAGCCTAAGGGAAAGACACGGGGTTAACACGGGGCAGCGAAGAACACACAGCGCCCCCAACGAGGGTTTCCTTCGCCTGGCCAGGGCAGGTACTGCCCGCATCACTCACCCCTTCCCTTTAATCCCAATCCTTCAAATAAGTAAATAAATAAATAAATTAATTTACTGCCCTTCCCGGGGGCGGTGGGGGTACTCCTCGCAGCACACCCACGCCGCCTGTCCCCGCTGAAGGCAGAAGGGACAAGGAGCCCTCCCCGGGCGCCGCCGCACCGGGGGCTTCTACGCGCGAGTGCGGGGGACAGCGGCAGCAGCGGCACCCACGGCGGGGAGCAGCGGGTGCTACCTGCGAACCTGCCCTGTCAGCCCTGAAGCGGCGCCCGCGGGGCCCTCAGCGGCAGCGCCCCGGCACCGGGCGAGCGCCCGCGCCCCCCGCCCGCCTGCGCGGCAGTTGCCCCCGGTCTCGGGTTTGCCCCCCTGCAGTCGGCCGGCAGCACTGCCGCCTCCTGTCCGCCATTAGAGGGACCNCGCCCGCGCCCCCTCCGCCAGAGGTAACGGCGCGGCGGCGGCGGCACCGCAGGGTACTTCGCCCGGGTAGCTGGGAGGCACGGCGGCTGCTCTCCCATCCCCGCCCTGGGGGCAGCTGAGCGCCGCCAGCCCCCCGCCAGCCCGCCCCGGTGAGGCGCAGCGCCCCGCGCCCCCGCCTTACCCGGCTCCCCACCGCCTGCGGGCACGGACCCCCCCGCGGGAGACGCACGCACTCTGCGCTACTCCTCCGGCGCCTCAACTCTAACTCGGTCCAGTCCCGGGCGAAGCGCAGCTGCTGGCGAAGGGGAGGAGGAACCGGGCCAAGCGAGCTCGGGGAGATCCGCCTCCCTGCCCCGGCATTGGCTTTCCCAGAGGGCGGGCTCTGGCGCTGGGCTAGCCGAGTGGGTGCACCGCCCATCCATCAGAGCCGCCCGCAGCCGGTTGACCCTATAAACTGCCAATCTTCCTCCTGGCCATGCTTGGGGTTCTTCCCACTTTGATCCATCGGGTTTGAGGAACCCGGATCGCTGCCCACCGACCGGCTCGTTACCCCTGCGCGAGGGTTGCGCTGGCGCTCCCCGCGCCGCTCTTTGACAGCGGCAACTTGCAGAAGTTCTTGGTGGCGCCGAGCCGACTGCGCCTTGCCGGCCGCGGGCAGGGTGCGCTGGCCGTCCGGGCCGTGCGCTCGGTCCCTGCGGGCGCCACCGCTCCGGCCGCGGGGCGCGGGCTCGCCTCTCCCGCTCCGTTCCCCGCTGCTGAGCTATAGGGGCTCGCCGTGGTCCTCCGAGGGGTCCCACTCCGCTCCTTCCCTTCCCTCACCAGGGCTTTGAACCTGGGGCCATTCCCCTGATGGACAGAGCATGGGTAATCGAAGCGCTCCCAGAGGGAAAAGGGAGAGCTCACGTCTCCTAAGGAGGGCGCCTGGCCCGCGTCCCCACAGCCTGCCCCGGCGAGCAGCGCCTCCTCAGCCGAGGACGCCTTGCTGCCCCCGCCCGCCGCGGGGGAGGGCGCCATATCAGCTGCCGACATGGCTCCTGGAGGAGCTGCTGGTGGTGCTGGTGGTGGTGGCAGTGGTGGTGGCGTCCTCCATTTTGTCGGAAGCCGCTGCGGGGAGCTTGGGACCAATTCGAACCAATGTGAGGCGCAGCGGGGCGTCCATTTGAAGAGCCCCCGTGTGGCTTCCCCGCGGGAAAAGGGGCCGGTTGCCCCCGGCAGTGCCGCGGGGTGGGAACGAGTGCTCTGGCCAAGGGCCGGGAGCCAACTCCCCGCCCGCCCTCTGCCAAAATGGAGGATGCGCGCTTCCCTTGCGCGGCTCCTTCTCCCGCGCTGGCCATGGCACCAGCGCCCGCTCCTTCGAGGACCGGGGCAGCGCAGCCGCCCGTCTGGCGCGCTGCTCCCGCTCTGCCCCATTCACCCATCCTCCTCTGCCCAGAAGAGGGAGAGAGAGAGCGCAATAGCCGCCCTGCCTCCTCTAGGCGGGATCCATCCGTGTCAACCACGCGGAGCGGCGTCCCCCGGAGAGAGAGAGCCTCTTGTGTGCGCAAGGAGCTGGGTTTCAGCCGCTGGCGCCATTTCCAGTGCGGAGCTGGAGCCTGCCGCGGGCTCAGCCCGAGGCACAGCCTGCCTCTGGGGCAGCGCAGGAGCCATTGAAGGGATGGCTCCTTTCTACACCACTCTTCATGTGTTTGGCTAATAATTTTCGTGCGTGGGAGACACCAGAAATTTTTGTCTTCCATTGTCACAACAATACATCTAGTTTCTTCCTAATGATGCCACCCGGAGACACAAGCTCCAGTCAACAACCCAAGCCAAAAGCTTCTCCCCCACCGTTACTGCATGTTGTTGAGTAGAATTATTGTGGCTTTGGCTTTGTTGGTTTGGGGGGCTTTTTTTCAAGACATATAGCTTACCAGATGAAGCTTGAAAGGGTTGCTTGGTGTGGGGGGACAGAGTTCCCTCAGGGCTGGCAGCAGCTTGCTCGTGCCTGCAAAAAAAGGTGTGAGCTGATGGCAAAACAGCTCCCATAGAACCACTGCCAAGGAAGAAAGTGCCATGGAGATGTATCACCACCCATTTTGAAGGTCTCAAAATTGCCCTATAAACTGATAGACTTTGATCTACAATATCACACTGTCAAACTATTTACATTACCAAAGAGCTGTTGAAATTTCAGCATTGAATCCCATTCACTCCATCAGGTGAGCTGGCTCCTGACCATCTTCATTATTAGCCTGGAATGTCTTCTAGGTTGGTAAAACTCAAAGCCATTTTAAATTGTCCTCGATATTACGTATTTGCCAACATTCGTAGTCATATGTCTCAGGAAGATGTCTTCTGTTCTACAACAGTGCTTATCCATAAGAATTTAAGTTCTCATGAAGTTCGGAAAGAACTTCAAGAGGACTTGAGCACCAGCCATGGATGGTAGAAAACAAGTAGTTTTCCTATTAAGAACACATTAAGAGAAACCTGTCACTCTTTGTAGTCATTAAAAAAGTAACTGAAGAATGCTTTCATCTTACCACTGCCCTAGCAAAGAGACATTAACTAACAGGGTTATCTAGCACTGTTATGCAGCAATAGAACATTTTCATTAATGTCTTAGATTATACCGCTCAAACAAAATTTAATGGTTTTGCTTGCACTTTTGGAACTGAAATGTATTTATATATTAAAGTTTATAACTCCAGAGAACTGTCGTCCTCCTCTAGACATGTAACCTTAATTTTAAATTCACATGTTCAAATATAGGCAAAAATAATTAAATACACCACAACTTTTCCTTTATTTTTTCAACTGACATCAGGGAAAATGACAAACAAGTTCAGGCACCCATGTAAATTCCTCTTCCTCTATAAAACCATGTATAATTCAGATTATTTTTAAGAATAATCCATATAGAGTAATTATTTTTATGGTTTGAAAGAGTTAGCATTAGCTTGAACACTAAGCAGCAAAATCTTTTCGTGAACACCAGAGAACTGAAGCACATGCATTTATAGACTCCACACCACACTGCTTTCATGCACAGGCCTGCTGACAGTAACTTCACTAGAAAAAGTCAAATGTATTGACTGGGAGTAGATAAATTCAACGAAGCTGAGCCAACAGTTTGTTAATCAACTTAGAAGTAGAGTGGTATCCTTCTATCTGTCATGGAGGAAAATTGTCTCAAAAAGCAATCAACTGTATTTGAACTGAGAAAGAGTAATCTGATATATTTTGAAAAGTTTATGATTGAGCAAAAATGTTAAAGACACTTACCAAGCCAACCTTCAAGTGATGCATGTTGTATTGTAAGAACAGGATGAACATAGTTTAAAGCTGCTTCTTGCTGTCAGCGTTATTTATCCATGATAAAGAGTAGTGGCATTTGTTCCAGACTTAGAACTTCACTTTCTCCTACCATTTCTTCCAGTATTTTTCTTCCTTTTCTGTCCTCAATCTCACTTTTTTTGTCTACTTATCCTCAATCCCTTTTGGCCATCACAAAGAAGAAATATGTGACCAAACTGTATAGGTTGATGGAACATGTGTTCTCATAGTCATGGTGTAATGGAATTCTGGTCTACTAGTTGTTTGCTCAACACGTCAAGAAATATTAGTGGATGGAAAAGAAATTAAAAAGACAAAACCAAAAGAAAGCGAAATCTTAAAACACCTATGATCAGTAACCTATGATCATTTTGGTTTTATTATATAGTATTTCCTCTATCAGTGTTCTGATTTTTTAGTTTCATTAGGCATAGCAGCTATTCCTTGTAGACTAAAAGCTCTTAATGAAAAAATATTTAGGTGAAAACCTCTTTACTGTGAGGGTGGTGAAGCATGGGAACAGGTTGCCCAGAGAAGCTGTGGATGCCCCATCTCTGGCCATGTTCAAGGCCAGGTTGGATGGGGCTCTGAGCAACCTGGTCTAGTGGAAGGTGTCCCTGGCCATGGTACAGGAGGTGGAACTAGATGGTCTTCAAGGTCTCCTTCCCACCCAAACCATTCTATGATTCTATGACAACATATCTGTGTGTATGTTTGTGCTCTATATAGCTGAACAAATAGAATTTTTTAAAATGAAAAAAGAATGCTTTGTATGAAACATTACCTATGGTTTTCATTATGATTGTTGAATTATGTATACATTTCATAATATTTATAAACAAATCAATCTACAGGCAGATTGCATTCAACTGTTTAATTTGCAGTGATCTTTCCAAAGGCCAAATGCAGAGACAATATGTCCTATCCCATAAGTTTAATAGTCATTGCATAATATAATATGCCTTTAAATTACCTTTGTGCCACATCCCATATATAAGTTCTGTAGCAGTAAATAACAACTTCTGTTCTGAACTGGGCAACCTCCCTGCAGAAGACATTCCAATACTGTAAAGACTAAGAATGTAATACCCAACAAATTGTTATTCTGAAATAATTTAAGGGGGTTTACAATAATCAACATAATCCTTACTTGCAAAGTCATTTTTATTAATTTTTAAACATTTGAGGGTTTTAGTTGGATAAATCTCTTGTCTTAATGGAGAAGAAAAGATATTGCAAAACAGAAGATAGGACCTTAAAACTGGAAGAGACTTCATAGGTCACTGAGTCCACTATCTTGCTATTACAGGAAACTGTGTCATATAATCCCTTGCAGAAACTTTTCAAGCCCCATCTTAATGGTAGCTTGATATGTTTACCCCCTACTTCTCTTGCAAATCTGTTCTAGAACGTCATTGTTTTGGTGACAAGAAACCTCCTTCTAATTTTCACACTAAATTTGTTCAAGAATCCATTTGTTTTTGTGCCAATATTCATCCTTTGGCTTAAATAGCTCTTCTCCCTCTCTGGTGTTTAGCCCTGATATATTTTTAGACAGTCATCATATTCCCTCTCAGCCTTCCTTTTGCTAGACTAAACACAAATTTTTTAGTCTCTTCTTGCTCAATGGATCTTCATTCCACTGGCCATTCTACTAGGCTTTATTGCTCCCATCCCAGTCTGAACTCATCTGTCTGAATGTGAGTTCAAATTCCCATAATAATCCATTTTAGACTAAATGACTACATTGTAAAGTAGATCAATATTTCCATGAAATATTACAGTCTTGGGTGTGTAGTTGCCTTTTTGCTTAAATGCATTAGATTACCACCATCTATTTTAGAGGTACCTATGTTCTTTTCTACCACTCAGTTACTGGGAAAATTCTCCATTAACAGCAAAATGTTTATTAGCCTCCAAGTGAATGACCTTGCATTTCGTATTATAGCAGTTTGTTTTGTTTCCATTAGTTCAATCATTAAGGTCATTCGTTGTTTTTCCATATGACATCCCACTGCAGCTGTGTTGATGATACGCTGCCTAGTTTTGTGAAACCAGCCACTGCAATAAACTTTTCTCTTCTTAGCCAAACAATAAGATCAATCCTAAGAATAACTCCCAAAGAAATCTAGCAGACACTATTCTTTTGGGTACTCTCCTGTTTGGTACTTCCTGCTTCCATTTCCCTCATTCTGCTCTGGAAAATGCCACCTTATCTCTGCAATTCTTAATGTGTAGCAGAACTCTTCTGCTATTCAGTCCCTCTTTCCCCAAAAGCTCTCTGCCTAATTATCTTTTTTATGAACTGTGTTAGCACCTGCCCCTTGAAGAAAGGGCAAATAAGTTTCTTTTCAAACTTCTGAGTTCTGCTGTTCAGTTGACTTGGTTAACTAGGTCTTAGTTTACCAAAATTTGCCTTATGAAATCAAGGGGTTTAGATACAGACCTACTTTTGTTTTCTTTACACAACATTAACTTTAGGATCATTTTCTCAACCAGTTTTTCTATACTGTCTTGTCCTCAAACTGTAAGTCCAAGTCTAAAAAAGCATGATTTCGTGTTGGTTTAGTGACATTTTTCTGAGAAAAGCTGTCAGCTGTGACATTCAGCTATATTTGGGGCCCTGCCACCATTAATAACATTTGTTCTCCAGCCTACTAAACCAATTAAGTAAAGAAAAAATGTGAATAGCTTTTTGCCACTTTAGTGAGTTGAAGTGACTTACATGTCTGCCAGGTACCAAAGCCCCCACAAAGACAGCACAGAAGAGTGTGCAGCCTGAAGGAGGAGAGAATGACTCCATTTCAGCAGGAGGGAGTTGTTGCATGAACCTAGCTTCTCATCTTACCATAACCTATCTTTGGAGCAGCATCTGTGTATGTATTCCTATATATAAAGAAAATTTCCTATTCTTTCTAAATCCAATTTCTTTCTAGGTTTTCACTAGTGGATCTCAAAAACTATTTGATCACAAGTATTAATCAAGTACTGGATTAGGTAATTTAAACCTTTTCTAGTTTCCTAAACATGATCTTTCTACGTAAGAGGTTGAAGATCTCCTCCTGTGGGGTGTGTAAGAGCAGTGCTGAAAGAAATATCTTCTGTGTACCTTCACTTTTGTTTCTTTCCATTAAATCTGGCATATGATATTCCTTTTTTTATCCTGGTGTTTCTCATACTGAAGAACTTGAATAAGATCAGGTTCCATGGTTTCACCACAGGCAAGTTGCTGCATGATAAAGCTGCTGCCAAAAGTAGCAGTCCTGTCCTCTTCTCAGGGACTGGCTATAAATTTATGTCATCTTTCTATGGTGAGATGAGCATTCATGCAGCTAGAAATTGGCCAGTTTTCAGTTGGGCCAACACGTTGATCTCTCTGCACATGCCATCAGATGAGTGATAGTGCCTGATAAGGGGGTGCAGTAGGAAGCACAGGGATATGATGTATATCCCATTTTTGAAACAGCACTACTTGCTTGCATGAATCAAAGTGATGCTACATATATGTAAAGGAATAAGTAGTTTTGGGCTGGTGACCTGGCTTCTGCTTTACCTCAATAAGATCCACAATGCAGTTTTTGATTGGTTAGTGGCATTGTTTGGAGCTGTCTGAGAGAAAAAATCGAACTTGCAAAATAGGAAATTGTGAAGTGAATTTTATTTCAAATGCTTAAATTTGGTCAGTTTTAAAAACATTCTTTGATATATTTCTTGTAGTAAATTCAATTTAAAAATCAAATTATTAAAAATCATAATATGATTCTCTCTCTGCAAATCACTGTGATGATAGTTTGGCAATATTTTGACGTGTGCTTCATAGACAAAAACTGGAAAAAGCAGTAATTTTTTGTGAGCTTTTTCATTTTCAAAGCAAAGCCATTTTCTTTCAGTTTCATTTAGTGTCTGAGCCTGTTCTAGCAATGAACAAAGTTGCTTTTTTAGGCAACGTGTCCTTTCCTGTTGGATAAGGACCGTGCCATAGTCAACAGTACCTTCAGGTTGGATTAATGCACTACTCTTTTATATTCTGAAAAGCCATTTGGAAAAATGAGTTAGGGTGGAATACAGTCAGGACATTTACTAGAGCATCTTTCCACCATGGCTTTGTTAAAATATAAGGTGGATGATTGAACATTCTGAACAGCAGAGTCCCTTCCTTGCCACAATATTGGGAATATGTCCTGCACAGAGCCTTGCAAATGGGAAGACTCCTCTAGAAAGACTACAGAATTGGACTTTGACTTGTGACCAGAAAACCAAAATTCTTGCTCTTTAAACCTCTGTCATCATGGTGCAGCCTCTTTTTTACATACAGTTTTTTTCTTCCTTCTTTTTATTAACCAGTGCTTTATCCTCAATTTCAAACCCCTTTACTAGTGCACCGCCATCCCCCAGTGCTGAATCTGTTGTCGTCTTTATATTTTTGTGATCTTTCAAAGATCAATTATTTTAATTTTCTAGTGTCTCTTAAGGTACTTTCCCTTCTATCTCTTGCTCTTGCTCTAAAACTATAATTTCTTTCATAAACATTTCTTCATTTTAGTTCTAAATCATTCTTGCTCATCATAAATAAATGCATTATACATGAAAAAGTAATCAAAGAGACTTTGCAAAGTCATGTGCTTACAGGTTAGGAAATGCAACATTCCCTACATCCCCATGCAATTTCAGTTCTAAAAAGCCAGCTGGGAAAATCACAACGAATTTGTGACATGGCTTTAAAGAACTGTCTTCCATCCTCTCCTCTCTCTGGAGCTGCAATTCCCTATCCTTGAGTCCCACTGTCTATGTTCAGCTCAACAGACAGCTCCTTGTCCCAGCTTATGATGATTCAGACCCAAAAATCCCCAGCCTGTGATCCCACCTTCAAACCTGTTCCTATGCTTTCTACCACTTGAACTAATTATTAATTGACAATGCACATTTGAGCATATGCATTATGTCACACTCCTAAACTGCACTAATACTTCTTTTTCATATTACCTCTGTCCCATTCAGTATATAAGGTGAATGACATTCACAAATATCCTCCCACATATGGGTTTGATACCCATATTAGGGTATTAACTTCATGCTTTTTTTAAGAAACAACATTCCATGGTGTAAATAATTTTCTTAGGATGGTGCAATGCTTTATGCATTTATGTACTAGGAGACAAGAGCCTGGAGTGAAAGCGCAGCCCTGCAGAAAAGGACAGGGAGGATTTAGACTGAGTCAATAATGTGCCCTAGAGCCAAAGGGCCAGCCATATCCTGGGGTGCATTAGGCACAGTATAGCTAACTGTGGTTAGGTCAAAAGAAGTGATTATCCCACTCTATGCTGTGCTGGTGTGGCCTCACCCTGAGTATTGTATGCATTTTGGGGCTCCATGACATGGGAGGGGTATAAAAATATTGTAGTGTATTCAAAGGAGGGCAACAAAGATGGGGAAGAATCTAGAGGGTAGGAGTTAGGAGGAGCAGTGGAGGGTCTGTTCAGCTCAGAGGAGACTGAGGGGTAACCTCATTGCTGTCAACAACTTCCTCATGAGTGGTAGCAGAGAGGGAGGTGCTGGTATCTCTGATGTCTGGTGATAGGACATAAGGGAATGGCTTCAAGCTGCATCAGCATAAATTCAGATTGGAAATTAAGAAGTTCTTCACTGAAAGGGTGGTTAAGCACTGGAACAAGCTCTCCAGGGAAGTGCTCATGGCCACAAGCCTGTAGGTGTTCAAAAGGTGTTTAAGCTATACTCTTAGATATATGGTTTAACTTTTAATTTGTCCTGTGTGGAGTCAGACTTTATGATCCCTATGGGTCCCTTCCAGCTCAGGATATTCTATGATTCCATGGTTCTTTTGGCACCTATCACTAGCACATACCAGCTTCACAAACATTAATGCATTTATCCCCATTTTATACACAGAGAGCATACAGTTAGTGTCAAAAATATGTGTTATTTTGGCTGCCTGTTTTGGATGGCTACATTTGTCAAGGATATAGCATTTATTTCTACACTTCATTTGGCAGTCACATCTGACATACGTTTTGTTTGCATCTGAGAAGTTTTCACAGCATGAGGCTGGGTGCCCAGAAAGTGAAAAATACCTAGTTCTCATCGCTTGTCCCAAAACTGAATTAAATAAGCTTCAGCCTCATACAGGATCCATTGAAACAAGGAGATAATCCATTGTTCAGGAGATATTCTTCTGTCCAAAGAACACAACTTACTTTTTCTTCTTGAAATCATGTGCATCAGTCACTGTACTGTGTAACTTTTGTACTAGAAAAGGTAAATACAAAGATTCATACAATCAGCAGGCTACTTCATGTCTTCTTACTCTGAACACTAGATATCCTGTGTATTGAAATACATAAGGAATGGCCTGTGGTATGAGTAGATTGTGATCTCACAGATAAAAGGCCATATTTTGCAGGAGTGTGAGTTAAGTTTTCAGAAGTAATCTGAGTTTGAATGCTCTCTATTTTATGCATGTTTTAATGTCTGTATTCCTAAAACTTTCCAAATTACTTTTAGGAGTTAACGAATCCAGAAGAACAACCATCAGAAATTCTGTCTTGGTGAGGCAAATTTGTATCCCTGGGGCTCATCCAAAAAGTTCAAAACTCACGAGTTTATAGGACAAATTCTGGTGACATAAGCTAATAGCAAATAAAAGCAGGAGAAAAATATAAACCGTGAAATCTGTGCACCTCAATCATTTGGGAGAGATAAGCTAAAATTTGAGGTTTTCTCTTTAACAGCTAACTCAGGAATCCTGGATCCTGAGCTGCATGCAAAAGGAACATGGAACATACCCTTTTCTTCTCCATCACTACCTGCCCTGCAAGCCTTTGTCTCAGTCTTTCATTTTCTCATGTCTTAACTTCCAGTTTGAAGATGCACATCCTGGTACATTTGTGGCTTATATCCTAGTCCCCCACCTCTTTGAAACATTGTTCCAGCTCCCATTCTTCTCTTACCTCAGTAATCATTCAGTCCCTTCAAGCATATCTTCTCACATTTACGTGTTCCAGCACCTCTTCTGTGCTCTCAGTTCTTGGCATTGTAGCAAGCTCTTCAGGAATAATGACAGTTTGGACCTCAGACTAGAGCATATCAGTATGTATGTACTCTAAGAATTTATCAATCACAAGCTAACTTGTGCAAACAGAGAATTTTCAAACTTATAGGAACATAAAAACATAAAAGCAGTCAAACCAAAGGTTTCTTTAGCTCAAGATCCCATCTCTCACAGTGGCCAGTGGTGGACATCTAGAGAACAGTAGAAGACAGCAATAGAGTGATACATCCCAAATATTCTCTCAGCCTCCAGTTTATCACTTTTGCAAATATACGTCAGTGAATAGAAATCAGGAAGGAGAGATGTAGGAAACAACAGGTTGCATTTATTGCTGTGGATCATAGATGCTAAATGCATTGGTTTCAAGGTTTCTTTTGGAACAAACCGGACATTTTTGTGGATTTCTATGAGCTGTGCCCCATGGGTTTTGGTTAACATTATGTTACATTTAAAAAATTTGTGATTTCAAGATACCTAACCTTGACCATATTTTCAAAACAATCCACCCTGCCCAAAGTCACTGTTCTGCTGGAGAACAGATGATCCACTGAGGTAAGTCTCTTTTTTCTCTACTCAAATAGAAGTGAGGTACCAATTAATTACTAGACAAGGAATCACAGAATCATAGAATATCTTGAGTTGGAAGGGACCACAAGGATCATTGAGTCCAGCTCCTGGCTGTTGTGGAAAATGGACTGGCTGGTTATGTCAAAATAGAGAGATGCTGTGAGATGGTGGAGAATTGATGAGGCTGATTCAGCAAAACCACAAGCTAAGCCACTTGCTCACCTTGCACCTGGGCTTGAGCAAGGCTCCACAACTGAATGGTGCCTGGGCTGAAGAGGAGGACCCACAGCCCGATGCTGTCTCAGTGAAGTGCAGAAGAGCACCCACATCTCTGTGCCAGCCCTCAGCCTCACTGCCCCTTCACTGTGCATAACAAGTCTTGGTTTAGGTCTGTTCCTCTGAGGAGACAATGATGGGAGTAAAGACCTGGCGAAGGTCAGATGGCCACTGCTGCCTCAGTCGTGTGGAAGAGCATACTGAAGTGCCTCAGTTCTGTGCTGTCTGTGTTTCAGCTGTAAATTTTATAACTCAGTTTAACTGAAGGTAATCAGAGACCCTCATTATCCCCTTGCTTATATACTAAAAAGCTCACCTACCAATACGAAAATAAGAAAACAGATGTCCCCCCACCTCACATCTATGATGGCAGCAACAGGCAGACAATGATTTTTTACTACAGTCATACGACCATTTGTCCAAGAAGTATAAACTGGTATTTGAAATCCTCCACTATGGAAGGACAAGAAGATAACCCCATTCTGCAAACAAGTCAATGGGCTTGCTCCTCTCCCCTCCTCAAGGCAGGCACAGTGCTGTGATAAGATTTGTGTCTCTGACTGCATTGGAGCTTACCTGGGGACACTTGTGCACAGAGCTATGCTCTTCTATTTTGTAGGTCTAGTGCAGTTATCAGCAATCTAACAAGAATCTATAGCCTGTTACTTCAGTAAACTACACTATTTGTGAATCTGTGACTGTGAAAGTTCTTATTTAACGTGACCAGACTTACAGTGTTGAATTGGTAAGCCACATTATTCCTGAATCTCTCATTTGTGAATGTTTTTACTGAATGCCACCAGATTCACAGTGCCTAATTGGTCATAAATCACAAATTAAGCTCAGCTGCACCAAACCTCTCTCATCTCTAAGGACTAGTTGGAATGCAAGGGGGTTTATTTTCTGCCAAATTTCATGCATTTACTTCAATAACTCTTCACAGGACAGCTCCAAGAATCACACCATGTGCCTGGGAGTATTGTTCAAACAATTCTTGAATTCTGTCAGGCTTGGTGCTGTGACCACTTCCCTGGGGAGCCTGTTCCACTGCCCAGCCACCTTCTGGGGGAAGAACCTTTTCCTAATGTCCAGCCCAAATCTTCCCCTACACAGGTTTGTGCTGTTCCCTTCATTACTATCACTGGTCACCAGAGAGAAGAAATCAGCACTGTGGAAGGTCTCCCCTCAGTCTCAGTTGGAGATAGAACTTTGATGTAGCACATGAGAGGGGAAGCTTAAAACCAAGTAACTTACAGGAGAAAGTTCCACCTGGACTTAAAATATAATTTTTCATAAAGCCCTTTATAACAGTGCCAAATGACACAAATTTTAACTCTGTGCAATATATAGGCCTTTAATTTAATGGAAAAGTGTCAACAGATACATTTTACTGATTGAAAAAATTATTACACTCCCTCTCATTATGTTGGTAAAACAGAAGTAAAAGTGTGGAACAAGTAAAACTGTGAACACACCTATGAGGAAAGATCCTAGGCTGGAAACTGCTCTACAAAGATGCTCTCCAACACACACAATGTAAAATGGCTGGAGATAATTAGTAGAAAATCCCCCTTATGAAGAGCTATTCATTAGCAGATGACTAGGGAATCAGAGAGCAGGAATTAATGTAATCATGTATTTCATACAATCTGGGAATGGGATAGAAATGAGTTTCAGAGTTTTCTTGCACTATACCTGATGGGGCATTGATAATGGCAGCAAAACTCATGGTGGCATAATTTATAGAAACTCTTGCTTTAACTTTTGTAGGGACCCAAACATAAGAGATGAGAAATCATTTTCCACTGTATACAGGAGCACCAAATGTGATTCATTAAGACATTTATAAAATGCAATTGAAGGTCTTCCCTGGCTTTGACTGTAAGACACTTAGTTAATGCTGTTAATCTGTAAGTACATGTCACTCACATAAAATGATATTTAGTAAGAGAGTGCAAGGAACAAATAAACATTTTAATATTTCTACATGAAAACTCTTCAGCTGGGGAGAAATTTTACCATCTTTAAGAGTCCAGGTGCTCTATTCTGGCCAGTGCTAACTGGGTCACAGTGAAATACAATTCTTCAGCACTGTCTTGTAGCCAAGTGAACAATTATAGTCCTTAAACGTATAAAGAATACAATATTGAGAGGTTGTAGGGAAGTTATATTACAACCACACTTGGCAAAGTTGTGGACTGGTACTGAAGTGACCATTAGCTGTTTAGGGTAGTTGGTGGTTTTGGATGTCATGAAGCCGATCTGTAGTGAGGGACACTGTTGTACTGAGAAGCTCAGGTGATTTTGGTTTTGTACAAATCCTAACTTTACTTAACATTTCTCCCATGGGACACTTATGTTTGGTAGTACCAGAGCACCTTGCTCCTTTGCCTAGATGTGGAGGTCAGATATAACAGAACAAAAAAAAAAAAAAAAAAGACACAAGCTGTAGTTGGAACTAATTACCAAGCCTTGGTATGGATTTTTCATCACTACAAATGTTTCAATATTTTTTTCCCTAAAAGTTGTACTATAACTCAAATGGGAATTAATTCTGAGAGAGTCTTTCATTCTATGTTGATTAAGCACCCAAGGGTCTATTCTAGAATCAATCACCAGAAGACAGACAACAGCCCTTCCTGGCCTTCTGTCAGTAAAGCCATCCTGGATAACCTTTTTTCAATAAGAGGGCCCAGGTAGTTTACCTAGAATTAAGAATTAAGAAGACAAATGGGAAGATGTCCTGTGAAACTTAAAGTACATGTGGTCTACTCAGTTCTTCAGAGGAAGACTGATGAGTATCATATTAGTGTTTGTTTAGATGTGATTATCATAAGTAGATGACACATCAAGAAATAGAAAAACAAATTCATAACACAGAACTGCTAAAGAAGACTTACCATCACTTTCTTGTTTATCTGCTATAAAAGAAAAATTACACTTTTGGTATGTTCCTCAGAATATGTATTTTTTTATTTCTTTGGAAATAAGTAGGATTGTGTCAAGAAATACCTGACTTTATGACCAGTTTTCCTTCTGAAGGAAACCAATCAACACCCAATGTTGTTGGGAAACCCATGACTAAACAGAGGTACTGTATTTTCCTCTAAGCAGCTTTGTGTTGCTGGTTTTGTTGTTTGTAGCAATTACTAATTTTGGAGAGCTTTTCAAGCATGATTAATTCTAAGGTAATTCTAAGGTAAACATAGTAGGAAAAATCTTGTGGTTTATTTACAAAGAGCAGTTAATTACAGTTGACCAGTTATTTCTTCTGATTTGGGTTGCATTTCTTAATTCTAATTTTCCTCCAACAACAAACAGCAAGGGGCTTCATTTTCTTTACAGTTACCTAGATGCAAATTCAGATAGATATTTTAAATTAATAATCACATTGTTGTCAATGTATATATTTTCTATATAAAATAATCTGATTCAGACATTTTTGTGTGGATTAATGGGTGCATTAGGAATTCACTGCAGTTCTATATCAATTCTGCCACTGCTGTGAATATCATAATCACAGTAAATGTATAAATCCAACGTGATGCTTTCAGAATTAAAATGAAACTATTTTACTAGAACTAGAAGCAGAGAGGCAAACAGGAATTTGTATGAGACAAAGGAAATTAATGTCAAAACCTTTATTTGTTTATTTTAAGATGTGTGCTTTTGTAATAAACATTTCTTCGTGTATGGAATAGAAGTTCAAAGTGCTTTAATTTTCTTTCACTGACTCAGAGGTGGGCTCAGAAGCATCACAGAATTCCTACCCCTCCAAATTCCCTCAGTTCTAAAAACTCTGAAACAGGTATTTCTCAGGCACTGATCACCTAAATTTCAGACTAAATGTGATTCATGTAAAAAAAAAAAATTGAAAATACAGCATTTTCCTGTTTTAGTGTTCTCACTTTCTAATCATCACTTAGAAGCTCATGTACTGAATATTCCCAGTTATATACCAGCTGTGGTAGTGGTTTTCTTGTCTGTTTGGCATTGGCCCAGAGAGCCATGCTTACTCTTCTTTGCTACAAAATGAAGGAATTATGTACTATTTGATAATAAGTGATTGTAAAATATTCAACCATGTTCATCATTTTGAAGAATACTCCAGACAAAAAGGGAATTAGCTAAGCTTTTAGAAAAGATCCCTATGAAACTTTCTGCATAGCACAGGACTTCTACACTCAGGAATGAAATATTGCTAATCCAGTGTATTTTGCATTATAGAGAAGGAAACATAAAAGTTAAGTGTTTTGTTTATATGCAAGGTTAATGATGCTGTCTTGACATCAACCTTCTTTGCCTAAAATACTGCATGTCTTTTCCTTACTAGCTGTTGACAAGCATTATTGCAAGATGAGTCTAGCCAAAGTCAGCAGATACTGAAAGCAGAATTTTGAAATTAGAACACTTAAAATCATACATATATTAATAACTGAAAATATTTCCACTACTATTTCTCAACAAGCAATAGAAGATGCAAATAGGCCACAGCAAAACCCACAGATTTTCACTGTAAGTAAAGAAGATGCTGAACTCAGGAAGACAGAATTGTCAAAGGATTTACCATTAAGTAGTCGGTCAAGGTATGTCCACTGACAAAGCTAAAAAGAACCAAAGAAAGTTCTAGTGCATGCAGAGGGCTGGGGTGATTTAGTGAAAAACAAGTGCTGCTAATGGAGTGGTAGGGGAAACAATACAGGAGGAGAAAGCAGATCTCAAGGATACCAGTAAGGGCTCAAGAACAAAAGCCAGGAGCATGATCACAACTTAAATGCAAAGAGCAGCAAATTACAGGGCTCATGAAATGTATGGGGTAGATCTCCTTCCAAAACAAAGGCAAAGCTTTAGGATCAGCTTCTAACTTGTCTGCTTGTCAGGATTTGATGTGATCAGCTATGGAGCTGTTAGCCCAGAATGTAATTCCCAGAGCAATCTGACTGGTGGACACAACAGGATGTGAGCCTTAACACATTGATGCTACTTGGATTTCTCAGTGGCACAAGTGAGCAACAGCACCTCTCAGGTCCACAATGTATTTTGCAGCTGAGTATTAGAGGGAACAGAGGTTTTAGAGTTTGAAACCAAAGTAGAAATTATGCTGTGTACTTGTGGCAATACTTGCACCTAAATATAAGGAAGAGCTTTTCTTAATGTGCAGGTGACCAAGCACTGAAACAAATTGCTCAGAGCAGCTGTGGAGTCTCCCTCACTGCAGATATTCAAGAACAATCCTGTACCATGTGCTCTAGGATGACCTGCATAAGCAGAGGTTGCACCAGATGACCCCCTGTGGTCCCTTTCACACCCATTTTGTGATTCCGTGAATACCTCTTAAAAGGTTAATTGCATAATGAAAAGCTGGTCTTAGACATTTTGACTATGTAGTGTGATTTGCTAAAACTTTTTCCTGGGATTTTTAGTCATTGAAGCAGCTCCATTACCTAACACTGTGTCAGAACAGCTAAATTCAAATGAAACATTATACAGTAGAGAAAATTTGAGTTGGTCTCAGCAGACCAAAGTTTCCAGTTGTCATTACATTTTTATAATCTGAAATGATCCTTTATTATCATAGTACATATTTGCATATAACTTGTCATCCTCTTCTGGAGACAAGAAGAGTAGTATTTTTAAATATCTTAAGATGATATTGAAGGCTTTTATTTTTTTTAACTCTTACCTGTGTCGAACACCACCATGTTTACATTGATAAGAGGTTCTGAGAACTGGAAAAGTATGACTAATATGGGTATGGAAAACAACTTATTTCACCTATAGGTAAAATCTACAGATTTTAATTTTCAGGGTTGGAGACAGCTCCTTTTTTGAGTGACTGCTGCATCCAGGTGGGCTCCTTTATCCACCACATTATCGAAAGAGTGCACCTCAGCAGGGGTGCTAATGTGAGACTGAGAAGGAAGCTGGGAGGGGTTCAACAAGGACTTTCTATCCTTCTTTGTAATCGAAAAAAAGAATACCTGGAACGGCAAGTGTCCAATTAGAGAAACAAATGTTTTTAAACACTTGATGAGAAAGAGATAAAAAGTAATGACCTGCAGAGTAATGGACTTCTCACATTTGCTATCAGTGATGGCAGGTGAGATTACCAAGACACACAATTAGAAGGGGTTAATCTGTTTTGTATGGCACAAACTAAATCCTGTGGAAACAAAGCGATGCAATATGAAATCAAAAGTGTGATAGTGCTGACTAACATATATGTTATTATATTGAGAAACACTACTTGCTTAGGTAATAACTTACTCCATCTTTATTTGTTTAAAATTACAGTTTAGAATGCACCAAAGATAGTGTGAAGTACCAGAACAGCTATTCCTGGCAAAGTTACCACTGTGAGTAGTAAAAATGACGCTCATTACAGAGGTAGTGTACTATCTTCTACAAGCAGAAATTATAAAGTCAAGGAGAATGACAACAGCAATGCGTGTAAAAGAAACTGTCTCGCACCTTTGGGAATGGCTAATTACTCTGCAGCAGTCTGTGCACACTGAGTGATCAGAAGGGGTCAGCGTGTGACAATATGCCATACCAGCTCTGTTAAGAACATCAGACAAATGTTCTGGCACTTTTCAGATACTGATCAGAGAATGAATAATTATTTCCATGTCAACTACTGCGCTGTATCTTTAGGTGCAAAAGGTCTAAAATAGTCTTTAAGTATTCTATGCAGAGGACTGTAAATTGTGAAAATAATAAGGCCCACAAAGAAGAATTCCCTGAACAGACAAAAAGTTACAATGGCTCTGTTCACATATGAAGAGTTCCAGCTGCTTTTCGAGGAAAGGATATCAGAGTGACACATCAGCCTCTTACCCTCCTGCCATGAATGGATTAGTGAAATTATTCATTCAGCCATTTGAGAAAGCTATCTGTGCTCCATTCCTGCTTGGTATTAAACTAGCTAGCTCAAGCTAGTTACCAACACAATAATCTTCTGTCTGTAGAAAGGCATTCTGGCACTACCCTTTGTAGGACTTAATTTAAGACCTCACCAGGACGTCCTAATCCTTAATGTACAGAAGGATACTGAAAATAAATATTATGACTGAATAGTTACAGCTAAAAACATCAAAGCAAGCAGCTTTCATGTTTGTAAAAAAAAAAAGTTTTGAAGGTGTTTGGAAAGGTGGAGTAATTAGGACAGAGACTGATCCCATCCTCTGATTCACTAAGCTGAAATCTCATAGAACTAATTAGTTTTGAAGAAGACATGGAATGTTGAGGCTGAAAGAGATCTCTCAAGGTCGTCTAGCCCATTGCTTTGGCCCAATGCAAAATGAGTTATATCTTTATCATTCTCATTCCCAACCTGCTCTTTAAAACTTTAGTTAGCTTGGTCTTAAACAACCTCTAGAGCCTCATGAATTTTATTCCAACACTTCACACCTTCAACATTGAAAAGTTTTCTCTAGCATCCAATTTGAATATTTCTTGCTTTTTCAGAACAAATATAAAGACTATATTCTTAATTTCTTTCAGTCCTTTCTTTCTACAACTCTAGTCATTCTTTTGGTTTTCTCTGGACTCTAGCTAGTTGATAACTGACTTTGTTCAGAGCCACAAATTGAACATGGCATCACATTAGATGAGTCTCCAGAACCACATAATGTGTCTGTTTCCTGTGTCGAGTAGACTGTATTGCTGTGCATCCACCAAACTATTGCTGGGGTGTTTGTTAACACTGCTGTATGTTGGCAATACACCAGGAGTCTCACATCCTTCTTTGCAGAACAGTCACCTGAGCACTTCATTGTTGTCCGTCCTATATCTGATCTTTTTCTCCTGAAGGTAACATCTTCTCCCTGTTCAGTTATATCCTTTTGTTTTTCCCTCCAGATGATTTCTCTGATTTACTTTTTTGAATTCTAATCCTGACTAAACACAGCTAAAATCTCTCCCATTTTTGTGCACAGTTGAAGTTTCTATTTAACTACTCAGGTACCTTTTGAAATAGTGAAGGATACTGAACCCTTCCCCTGCAGGACTCCAGTTAATACTCTGTCCAAACAGCTCTATTAGTATAGTCTTGCATTACAGTAGTTTCAGCCAGGTCATCTTTCTCCAGGTTATTTATTAGGCTCTCACATACAGGAATATCAAACCCTGATATTTAATGTTTTAATTACTTAAATCAGCATACAAAATATCAACCTGTTCTCCATCTGTGAAACCAATTAATGTGAAATTAACAGAAAACAATTGAACTAGCTTGCAATGATTTGTTTTAGGCTGGCTGTAACTTTTATTCTTTCTGATTCTTATTAGTCATTTGTTCCAGCATTTTTACAGGAAAAGTGATTGGTTTATCATTTCCTGATCTATCTTTCCCCATTTTAAATGTTTTCCCTGTTCTAATCTCTCAGTACTCTTTAGAATTTGTCAAAGCTAGCTGCGAACTACTTCACCCCTATCCTAGACAGAGGTTTCTCAGGTTCAGACAGTTTGAGAGTTCACAATTCAAGGTATTTTCTAATTTACTCGTGATTACTTGGCTGAGTACTTACTCCTTTACCTATGGGTCTTGTGCTACCAGCTGATTGCAACTGACCTTGATGGTAGAAGCAGAAAAAAGGCATTAAACTATCAGATCTGTTAATTACTTTTTTGTGTATTGATCAGTGCGCTAATAATTTTCTTAGCATGGCATTGCTAATGTATTTAAATATTTTTTGTGTGTCTTGGCCTCTCTGATTTTTGTACCTTTATATTTATGCTATATATTTTTATTTTGTCCTTGGTAATTTGACCTATTTTGCACTTTCTCTGTGTTTCCTTGTTGTTTAAGAAGAACTCATGGTTTAACCAAGTTGGTCTGTTTGTACATTTACTGTCTTTCCTACACAATGAAACAGTTCATATTTGTGTACATACAAATATTGAGGAACTGGTAGCTTGCCCCCAGTTTGTGCCTGCTTTTACTTCCCAAAGATCTTGAATTCCTATTTTCTATCCCCTCCTTCCTAGGTGTTCTCCTAACTTCACATTTTCAACCAGTTCCTCAGTTGGTTAAAAATCTATCTTGTAGAAGATTCCTTCAAGGTGCTTTCTCCTGCTGCATCAAAAACATTTCACAGACTGGACAGTCTGTGTCCCATTGTGTTCTTTTCCCAACAAATAACAAGCCTAATTAATAATCTACATTATTATCAAATTGTTGCTCTTAACCACTTGTCTACATGCCCACAATTAGTTAAAACTTTTGGTTTGCTGGTCTGTGATAAGTTCCCACAGTGGTGACACCGTACACATACATAAATATGTATGTAATATACATACGTATTTCTTTTATTCTTTGTCCGAAGACCTTCAGGATAAGATGTCCCTCTACCATCTGCAGCTCATAGCAAATATAAGTGCTTATTTCCTTATCTATGCAATTTAACAACAGGTTTTACCCATTCTAGTTCCCTGAAAAATAATACCATCTGTTACTCCAATTTGATGATAATTCGAATAATGCATTAGGATTTAAAAGTCTTTAGATGCAGCTGCATTTAAGTGGAGAAGTGAGGAAGGGGGGGTGTTCATCTTCTGAACAGCAGGTGAAAACTGAAGATTCATGACTGCTTATACTAACTATGAATTGTCAGGGGTTCTGTTTATTTTAAGATATCCTCATTTTTCTGTAAATTTTTATACTGCAAAGACTCAGAGGATTCCTTAATCTTTATGCTGCAGTGGGGGTCAGCAAGTTCTCAGCCTAAAAGACCTGTCTGACAAATCCCAGTGCACCATCCCTAAATTTGTGGGGTCTCATCTCCTAGCCCATGAAGCATTCTATGGACTCAGGTATATCATGACAGGGGATTCCAGCTTTGCTGCGGGTTCTCTGATGGAGCAGTGGTGGCAGGAGTTGCTTTCACCACTCTCCTGGCAAGAACCGTAGCATAGAATCATAGAATATCCTGAATTGGAAGGGACTCACAAGGATCATGGCCCCAACAGGTCAAGCCCAAGAATCACACCACGTGCCTGAGCACTGAGTCTGTTATCAGACAGGCCTCAGGGGATGACTGGCTCAGGAACAATGAAGTGACTACAGGAATCCCCATCTCCCTTCAGAGCAGGAGCAGGAAGAAGTATGCATCCAAAGTACTCCCCTGAAGCCAAATTATTCATGTGCCTTAGTCTGGAAAAAGTAACCCGTGAATTTTTTTGTTTGTTCACATAGTTCTTTCACTAAGTGGTTGTTTCCGCTCACAGCTCACATTTCTTATTTAGGCTTAGAGATTACACACCCTCAGTCAGTCAAACCTATTTTATGATTGCAGTATTTCCTTCAGAACCACATGACTGGAAATTTGCTTTTTAAGTTTTACATACAGGTCTGAGATTTTTTTAACATTTTTGGAGGAGGTAGACAGCAGGCACTAGGATACAATATCTATGCTTTAGCCTTACCTTAGATAAAGTTAGCTCCCAATGTCCCAGAAAAACTCTGGAATGCCTTATTCAGATCAGGTAGATTTTCTGTCATATTATTTGTTAGGCTAAGAATGAGGTTCTAAGATAGACATTGAATAATCAACTGATTTTCAAATGTGACATCTGATAGTTCCTAATGAGCTTACTGGCAGCTGTTAATTACTGCTGCCCAAAATCAAACTATGTATTTAGAAAATTAAATATGGGTAGGAGATCCTAATTTTATACTTCCATTAGAAAACTGACAATTTTTAAGGAGCTATAACTGTACAATATAACTGCAATCAGTTACTACACACCAAAGAACTTTTCTTGATCACTGAGATTAAATAACGAACTTTCCATGTGACACCTTATATTATGAGAAGTAAAATTTACTTGAAATTGTCCCTATTTAAGTAATTTTCACAGTGCAGTAGCTCAGAAGCATTCTGGTTTCTTTCATCTTTCTCAGGTGCTCTAAAACCAAACCAAACCATCCGAATTAAATCCAGCAGTTGACTTTTGAAGACATACTTCCTCTGCTTGATTGTCAATGGGTACAAAGAGGCGAGACTCATCTTCTGACCTTTAAAGACATTCTGCATAGGAAGAGGAGCTAAGTTCAGAGAAAGTCTCTCTTTGGACAGTTTGCAGGCTTTTATACAAGTTAGAGCAAAGAAAAAAACTTGTTCATTGGCCAACTTGACCAATGCATTCCCACACGTGCTCCAACTGTTCACTAGATAGAGGCAATCTGACATTAGCATGTCAGGTTCCTCTCAGGGGTGTAATTTTTATCATGGTAATTAATTTTTAGTTATCTCCGGAAAACTTTCCCCTTTTCTCCCCTGTCTCCCTAGACAGGAGGCGATCCATCTTCGTCATTAACACACCCTTTGGCATCCACACCATTAACACACCATTAACTCATTCTTGTGGGATCTTGCTGTGATTCTCCACTTCGTGGACCAGAGTATTGGATCACAAACATTGAAACCAGGTGATGCAAAGTCCTGAGCTCATACAAACCCACCGCTAAACTTCAAGTGTATATAGAAAATGTGAAGGTTGACTCTGTCCTAGAGGATTTGATGTTTGATATTTGACTTCTTGCCAAATCAAGCATACTTTAGCCTCCTATAGACATTATGAAAAATGATAGCCATTACAAAAGAGGCTGTATCAAGTGCTATGGTAGTGTGATGGAAATGCAGTGCTTTATTCATGCTAGATCTATATTAAATCTGAACTGAAAGGTGATCCACTATGCACAAATTTGGAACCAGGTCTAAGGCTTCTCCTGATTAAGGGAAATACTCCAATAAAGGACCAGGATGCTTATTGCACTCTTTATAATTACATATAGTTTACTTAATTACCTCTCTGTTTGGGTAAAACATTCCCTGTCATTACTTTTCCCAGGACTTTTAAGGGTAGAAGACAAGACAGAAATTGATCCTTCCAAAACTAGTGGATCTAGATACTACAAGTTATTTGGCTATCACACTATTGTGGCTATATAACTTGAGTATTTTGGGTTGAAGCAATTTTAAACTACATGTCAGTGCTGCACAACATTAGGATTTTTTCCTCCATCATATGGAATTCAGAACTAGTCTGCCCAACTTTTCAAGTCAAACAAATTTATTAAAATAAAAAATACAGGACTAAAACCAGAATTTCGAGGAAAGCTTAATTGTTTTGACAATAGTTATAGAACTGTAGCAGTACAGTTTCTGTAGGTAAGATTGAACCAATTAAATTGCATTTTTAAGTATAGTAAAAACCGATGTATTCTAATGAATTAATCACAAAACTGAGAGACACGCCCCAGCTTCAGCTGAGTAAATGAAGATGTTACATTTTGCCACTTAACAGTCAATTAAGTAACCACAGTTACTTTTTGCTTTACAGTTACTCCCAGTCAGTATCTGGAAGGTGAGTAGAAATGTATTTGTAATTGTGTAACTAAGAAAAAATGTGCAACTTTTAAAAAATACATTGTCTGGAACACCTGGTAGCTGGGACACTAAGTACGTGTCTTTGTAGGTAGGTAGATAGTTTTGTGGTGAGTTCCATACAGATCTTTAAAACCTCTGAATCGAGACAAATGCAAAGGCAGGACACATACTCCTATAAAAATATCAACAGCAGCTCCAGTCTCCAAGAAAAAGCAGTCTGATGGATGTTCTTCCTTCATCATTATTTCACTGTGCAGCACAACTAGCTGACTGTGGAGAGATGATTTCCGAATTTTTACTGTAACCCCTGTCACTCTACATCAAATAAGTTTGCATATCAAGAAGGCCTCTGTAATCTCTGAAGGTATTTTTCCACTAAGACTTCATTCAAGCTTGGTCTTTCTATGCAATTCACCCACTGATTTAAGCTACCCGGAGAGAGTTTTGCAGGTCTATTGCTTTCCACAAGTTTAGAGAAAGAATCACAGTTGCCTTTGATGGCCTTGCTGCACTCCTTTGTATTATGTAAGGTTTTTCCACACTTCTACAATATGTTCAGTTTTCCTTTTTGTACCATTTATTCCTCTGATCCTCAAACATATCTGTTGGAAGAAGTAGGAGATTTGTACCAGAATATGGAATATATATTTTTCATTCTTGATTAACCAAAACATCTATCACACTCTCAAAATAATTTGCATCTGAGGATGCTGGGATAGGCTTGACTGGAGTGATTTTGAAATACATAAAGAATGTTTTATAACAGTAAATACAGTGCTTCTCACAGGCAACTCTTCTCTAGGTTAAACATTCACACTGTCTGGATGGACTGCAGTCTAAGTTCACAGATTTATATGTATTTTTCACCCATTTTGCACAGTATGGTCTTCTGAGCATTCACCTAGGAAGAAATAGTTTTTGCTAAGTGTGAAATCTGGCAATAAAGTTTTAAATTAAACCCAGCATTTTTCAGCCCACATTCTGGCAACTGCCATCTTACTAAAGAGTATCAATTTCTAGCCAGTATTACATGTGGTCTTACAGCCATGTCCACCACCAGTTTTTCAGAGCAACATACAGCCACTGTGATACCAGGTATCACAACACAACAATGGATAGGCAGGGATGACTAAAACACCTCTGCTGAAAATATGGTGAATGTGACAGAAAAAAGAATAAATTGAAAAAGAACGAGTAAAATGGCATTATTATCTTTAAAATGTATTGCCCTTTGCATAATCGTCTTGAAAGAGTAAATACACCTGGGGGAATCCTGGCCAAGTCACCATTAAGGCAAGTGATGCTCAGTTCTGCCAGCAGAAGGGATTCTGATTTGGGAGAGAGTTCTCAGCCCTGATATTGCCAGGCATAAACAGATGGATCAGTGTAGAGTGAACCTCTTTACTGAAGCACAGAATGACTCCACAACTCAGATAGTTATGGAGTAGGTATGTATTTATTCCAGCTGGGGTGCATGGTACCGTAGCCCCTCCAAAAGCATGCACACCGTCAGCAGCACTTCACTAGGTTTATATTAGGTTACAGATTACATATGCATAAAGTTAGACAAAGCTCCTATACATATTCAATACCTATCCCCGCTTCGTATTATAATGAGTTCAAAGCTCATTTAAATATGCTCGCGCAAGCGCAGTGTCTCAGATTAATTGTGGGCAGGGGTCCCGAATGATTGATTACGACGTGAGCGATAGTCTTCATCACGATGAACTGTTCACCCTGTTCCCTTGCGCATGCTCCCTTGGTTCTTGGTCCAAGTCCAGGCCTGAGAGCCAACTTGTACCAGTCCTGGGGTCCAAGGGCGGGATGCTCGGTTACACTTGGTGGTTTCTCTCAATTATTTGGTTCTCTTTTCTCCATCCTCCCCGATACCAGGTAGGCACAAATTCATTAAGGGAATAATAAATGATTTGCAGCAGGCATATCCTAGAAAATCATTATCCAATCCCTGGCTCTCTAAATCAGTTCAAGACTATTATTATTATTATTATCTAACTTCTAGTTCTTTTAAATTAATAATTTCTATTTTACCCTAAATCATTACTATATATATAAAAAAGCTAGTGTATTTCTGAGTATTTAAGCACTCTCTTCCTGAGTACAAATGAGTTATTATTATTTTTTGTTGTGTAAATCAATTACTTAGCCTTCAAGTTAAAGCTGATTGCATTGAAAGTTATCTGTACCATGTGTAGTGTTACACTTCTAAATTTTGTCCTAATATTGGAAAAAATACCTATTTAAAAATTTTTATATAACTTTAGCCAGGTTTGCTCACTTTTGCCCCGGGGGAAGGGAACTGAAGCTCCTTTCCAGGGCATTGTTTCTCTAGGTAAGGCCTGATGGGCTTACCATTTCAACAGACTGGGAGTAGTCCCAAAGAAATAAAGGCCATCAGTAGAGAATCAACAGAACATCAGCGGCCATCCAGGAACATCTACCCCATGCTCTGCCTCTGGCAGAGCTGGAGACACCTACTCCAGAAAAGACTGATAAGAAAATCAAGGAACGAAGATCTAATTAACATCAGAAGCGAAGAAATCCGGATCCAATAGGAAACCAAATACTAAGAACTACACAACTTTGGACCGATGAACACTGACCCAATACATTTCCATGTATTTTGACAGTATGAAATATCTAAAAAATCTAGTAAAAGGCACGTGTCATGGAATGATTCTCTCTGCACACCCGGGCTATGTGTGGATGAGATGATTTCTGTGGTACATCCTGGCCAGAACAACATCCCGGCCAGAAAACAAAGTAATGCCTTGACTCTCTAACATTAAAAATGTTGTTGGAAGGTTTTTTGTTTATCCTGCAATTTCAGTGATATTTTGACCAGTCATCACCCCATCATCCAAGCACTCTATCTCAGGCATCCCCCACTAACAGCAGAGGCATGAAGCAGTGGTGGTGATGTTGCCATAGTGTTGAATAAAGACTTTCATCCTGTCCGTGCACTTGCTCTGCAGGTTGGCAATCCTGGTTCCTCGCATTGGACATGAATCTTCTTTCATCTTTCCTTCTATGTTAGGGCAAACTATATTGCAGTTGGTTTTCTATCATCTGTGTTATAGACTTGGTCTCATTTGTCTTGATGTGTGGGCTAGATATCACTGTTCTCCAGTTATTTTCCTTTTTGTTCCTATTATTGACCTGTATATGAAGCTTCCTTCTATTACTCCCATGACAATGCAACTTGGAAAGATTGCTATTCTTCAGTGTAACAAAGTGATGGTTTTACTCATCAAATGCTTAATTGTGTGTACCTAATATCAGGCCTTTTTCTCTTATTATAGCTGAAAGTCTCCTTTGCCTTATCTTCTCTTACTTCAAATATAATCTTCATCGCTCTTTTTTACTCTTAATTGAAAATAGGGAATCTGTTTTCTAGTCAGTCAACTGGTTACCAAACCAAAGCTAATCAGTTTAGTCCCTGAAAGAATGCACCTTGATGGTTCAAAATTATTTAACAGCACTCCAGGTCTCAACTTTTGATATTCAGTCTGGCAGCTGTCTCTATGGCCAATTTTGCCTGTGCTCAAATTCTTCCCAGTACAAAACCATTTACATTCCACTGCAATGCATGGTAATACCTCCCCTAGGTGTGGCTACCAGCCAAGTTTAGGTGACCTAGTTCAGGACCAAAGCATCTAAAGATCCCACTTGGTTAAATAGGTAAAAATAAACACAAGGAAGGTAAGGTAATAGGTAAAAATAAACACAAGGAAGTGATTATTTCTTAATTTTTTTTTTTGAGCCATGAGAAATACTGAGAAAGAATACATTTTTTGACACAGAAAGCTCAGGCAAAAGTAATCAAGTTATTGAGATATAAGCAACCTTCTCTCACCAGACCTATTTTCTATACACAAGCTCAGAGATAGCTCAGATATCCCTTCACACTTGGATCCTGGCCTGTCTATTCTCTCATCCTATCAAACTGGCCCCTCCATTTTAGGGCTTCACTGAAACCTGATCTGTCTTAGAAAGTGTGTGCACATGTCTGAGGATGCTCTCCTTGCTGTGTTCTGCATTCATCACATTAAACATGTGTGATGAATGTGTCAGGATTGGGCTAGTTTGAGAAAAAGTATCTCAAGTGTTCTGGTTGCAGTTCTTCATTGAGTATTCACCAAACAAATTCATCTGCAAAAAGCTGAATTAGTGACTTTTTGTGAGCTTATAGTTCCAGGTTTGATTATGTCCAAAGGAATTGTACATAGGACTTTGGACATTGCAGGACCCTAGGTTCCAGGTGCTTCTGCATCACATTTTTTTCACATTTCATGCCATTTCCCATACATACTAACAGAGACACTCATCCCTTGCCCAGGCTCAAGCATGTGTGTCCCATTGAGCAAACACTGGATTGGTGGGTTTGCATGTGGTCTGCTTGGTACATTCTACATGGCAAAGGAGGTTGCATGGAGGATGCTTCTGTGAGCACCAAGTGATCATGTAGCAGATTTGTGGAGTTGTGGTGTGGGTATCTGGCTTTAAGGTTGATTTTGTGTTTTTTTTCCCTAGTCCTGTTCCTACAAACAGTACATATGGTCCTTTGCCTTATTAAAAAAAAATTACCACGATGTCCCAATTTTTGTCAGAATTGGAACATCTAATGAACTTCACTTGCTTTGGGGATTTGTCCTGCTTGCATTTCTGCCATAGGATAACTGGGATTCTATATGTGATAATATACTAGTAATCTTGGGAATTTATAGTTAAAGTTTCTTTCATTTGAGAATTCAGAGTACTTAAAAGTTATTTCATATTGCATTACGTTACCCTTGTGAAGTAAGTAAACGTTTTCCCCAATGCAGAAACTGAGATATTATGAAGATCAAGACTTTGTAGGCTGTATGTCTCATAGACACTTATATAAAAATGGCCTTATTTTTGAAGGTAGTAAGTATTTAAGGCTTCTACTGATTATAGCCTCTAGCTTTTGTCACCTGCTTTTGAAAATACTGACTTAAAAAAATTGCCCTGGGTAACACGATGATATGTTCACATCAAGTATCTGCCTTTGGTCCGACATTCAAACAGAAACCCTTTTTTAATTTCCTTTAAAGTCCTTAATATTAGGAAACAAATATACCAGAAAAAAAATCCAGCACAACCCAAACCAAAAAGGATCTCATAGACGTGTCTCATCTAGCAGCTGGTAAGATGTGTTGTTATGTCTTAAATTTCTATATGGGAGAGTACAATTTCTAACAGATTTCTTCATTGCTGGGCAACAAAGCTATCTTGCTATGCTACAGATTTAACCAGTGACTTGCAGGAACTGTCATACAGTGTGAGGAGCACCACCAGGACCTGTGGGAGCAGCTTATTCCAGCCTGTAACTAATCAGTCACTGGTGCAGGGAAGCACTCAGGGCAGCAGTTCTCTGCCACTAGGCTTAAATGGGATTCCAACAGGAACAGAAGCTGGCTGGCTGCAGGAGAGTTGTCTTGAAGTGCAAGAGTTTTTCTTTGAGACCAAGCTATCACTGCAAGGCTGCCTGACCTTCAGATATGTACAGCAGTTTACTGTGTTTGTTTGCTGAATGAGCTAAACTGCCCTTGCATTTACTTTGGTATTAGAGCTTGTTTTAGAGATTAACTGGGGAGTCTGTGGCCTTCTTTATTCTGGTCTGAAAAGAGATAAAACGGACTATACCAGACAACTTTGGACTACAACTTTGGGCAAAAAAGTAGGTCTACTTTTTAAAGTTTTGTTTGGCTAAAATTTTGTTGTTAATTTTAATATCATAATTCAGTGTGTTACATTCCTCAGCTGCCTACTTGGTAGCTGAGCTACTTCCTTGACAGGGTAACTTTACCTCAATCCGAAGATTAGCTGGGAGCAAGAAATACATGCTCAGGTCTCATTTACTCCAACCTACAATTTTAGCTCAAGTCCACTTTGACGAACAGGGTATTGGAAAGCTAGCAGAACTTATCTGAAAGATGTTTGGCATAGGGATAGAAAAACTTTAAGCTGTAGCAGGATCTCCTCAAATGCATCAGGTGAGGTTTTTACAGGGACAGACTCTTTGTCATGCTCATGAAGGTGGATACCTTCAAATTCTAGACATGGAAAGAGCTAGTACTTTAGGGAGTGCTTCTTCTCTCCCCTTAGGTAACAGGAAGCCTCTAAGAGATGCTGTTTGAGACGAGGCTGGAATGGTAATACCACATTTATTAACCACCAATGCTTGCTTAAATATCCTTTCTCTTGCTCCTCTTCTCGCTCTCCCTTTATTCTTTCAGCTAGATTAGTTCTCCCATCCTGTTCATCTGTGGCTGTCTAAGCAGCAGAGTAAAGTGTCAAAGAGAGCCTGCAGTAAGAAACAAGACAGGACAGTAACAAATACCAGGTGAAAGAATGGAGCTGAAACCCTACAGAGCAGTGTAAGTGATACTGCTGGGCATGGCCACACTCACAAAAACTAGATTCCCAGAGTTTTGGGGTAAAAAAATATCTTAAAAGTGTTGACAATCCAATCTATGTGTGGTATAATTTTTCGCATGCATCCAAATGAACAAATACTGACTAGCAACTATTAGCAAGTTCAAAACAGCTTAATGCCATAATATTAAATTAGACTTCATTTTCTGGTATCAATTTTAATTTGCTAACTTTGACATTATATATCTTGCATTATTTTTGTTGATTTTTTTTTAACAGTAAAACTGTACATCAGCTTCCTACATTTATTTCCTAAACAGGTCAGCCCTTTTCTCTTAAACATTTGGCATCAACTACCTGTCAAAAACAGTACGATGAATAAGACGGTTCATGAGGTTTCTCTAATATGTCAGTTCCTGAATCCATGTGTGCTACACTACAGACAAACCACATTCCACCTTAAAAAGTAATAATAAAAGAAAAATTAAAAATAACCCACGAAGTTAAATATTCAAAAAAGTGTCAAAACCATGTTCCACTTCATGTAAATTTTTCATTATTTCATAATTTTTTGTTTGGTAAAATTTTGAAGTTATTGAGTTTTCTACATATTTTGACCTGTAGAAAATGCTCAAAGACTATAAATACTATTCCTTATCTAGCTGTAAGAGTGATTGGCAGATATGAGTGAAATCAATGAGGTTTAGGTAAAAGTATTACATGAACTCCTGAAAATCGAGTTCACACATTCCTGATTCAGTTTAAACTTCTTCCGTTGACAAATACAAAATTCAATCCTAGAACTAGAAAGCAAAAATAAAAACCACAGAGAAATGTCTCATACATTTTAAGATCATAGTGAATGTTCAGATTACAGAACAACTTCAGCCCCAGTGGCATTGTGGAAGAGTAAGTCAATTCACAGAGAAATAGCCTTATGTCCCAATTTGAAAAAAAAAAACAAAAGAAAAAAATACTGCACAAATAAGAATAACCTAAGAAAATTTACAGCATACATTAGCTTAGTCAGAGAGGATACAAATACTCATGTGGAAGAAGTATATTTTGCTACAGATTGTAAAAGAGATAACTTGGAGTAAAAGAGAACAAAACCCCCAACCATTGGCCATCCACCACATGCCACTGGATCCCCAAGTGAAGGTCTGTTGCCTGATGTGCTGACAGGACAATAAATGATTCTTTAGAGAAAAATTAGGGGAATATATTTGGGGAGTGCCTCCTTAAGTCTCTAACTCACTGCTTGCCTTAGTACTTCACAGTCACTCTTCTACAGAAAAGGCAAAGACAATATGCTGAAAAATATTCAAAAAAGAGTGCATTGTGTGTGTTGTTTACATTAGTAAAGAAAGTAGCTTTAGAAAAGCCAGGTGACTTTTGTTGAGCCTAAATGTCCATCTGACAAATACACTTTCACACACAAATATATTTTCATGTACTTTCAGTCCTTGTTTCCCTGAGACCAATGCTCTTTCACAGAATAATACTGACTACTCAAACGTGGATAATTCCAAAATATGGGTCTTCATTCACTCAAAAATATCCATTAATATGGCATGAATTTAGGTGACTACTAACCATTTTAGGTTAGGTTGTACAGATTTTCTAAATGTGATTCATGTACATTTCAATCCATGTAAAAACAAAGAATGTTGTTGAATTCTACTAGCGTTAAGAAAAGAGACCAGAGAAAGGCAGCTTTCTCACCAGGTTTAAAATAGAAAATCCAAGTCGTGCTGTCCATCTGGCGACCAGAGAGTTGGTATTATTGTAGGTTTGTCATGCTTAGTTCCACTTGAATTATTCTGTTGAAGTGATAATTCCAGTTTTTGTCACCAGATGGCACTGCAACGACATGCTCTGCTAACCACTTCTCGTTCCGCTAGTGGAGCAACGAGGTCATCCCGAGACAGTAACAAACTATGCATCGCTATTTCAGACTGCATTGAGCCCCTCTTCCTCCTCTATGTTTACACCATCAGGCTTGCTGGCACAGCTAGGGCAGTTCTTAATATTAATAGCCAATTTGACTTCATAAAAAAAGGTCAGTAGTGGAGACCAATACCTATCCTAAAGTTAATTTTTCTACATATTGCCATGGGCAATATTGAAGGCAAACACTGTCTTATATGGCAAGAGATGAAGCTCTCACCTGTGTCAGGTCATGCACAGAGGTTTGCCTCAGTTCCCTGACTTTGCAATTCTGAATAGGATCCCAGCCTCAGGCTGTCAGCCTATCTGCCTATCACATTCCCTGCTTTTTCAGTGCAGAATTTTGTGTTTTCCCTTGTTTCCCTTCTCCTCTCACATGGAGCATCCTCTTGCATGCCCTAATTTGCCTCTCAGTTCTAGTGCTCCCTGATACATTCTGTCAACGACCTACAGTTGCAGCTTGAATTACAAGTACTGATCCTAACTGTGATTCATTGCAGATTTTAGGAAGTAAAAGGAGATAAACCTGGGGGTCCAGACATGTGTTGAGCAGAAAGACACAGTTGCCTTTTGAGAAGTCCATTTCAGCACTATCACAGCTGTCATCACTGGAGTATTGGCATCCGAGCAATCACTTTGATGTTGTTCAAGTGTAAGCACAAATAATTTTGGATTTTTATTTGCAGATCAAGATGTGTAGTGTTTTCAAGTTTGCAGCATAAAAAGCTCTCAGGGCTTCCTTTCAGAGGTCTGATACATTCCTGGTATTCAGCAGGATGCTGATATTTGGCAGAAAAGTAATGCTATGATACAGAAAATGAAAAGCTGGGACAGTTGCTTCTGACTGTCTCATATGGCATATGGCTGGATGGTGTGTGTTTTGGAAATATAGCCAAATCTCTCGATAGCATGAACATTTTAGCGTGCACCAAACATAACCTGTCTGCGTAGCAGACAAAATGAAAAATACTGCTGATTTTCACAATTCTGTTCCTTTTTTTTTTGCCACTAAATGTTCTTCTCAATAGAACAGTGATTGTACTATAGATACTCATGCACAAGCAGAATATTTTATTTGTGCTAGTAAATTTAAATACAAAACCATATGTAAGATGATAATCTGAAACATTTACATGAGTAAGAAAAGGGAGTATGGCAGTACATGTCAAGACAAATGAAGTGAAATGAAAAGACAGGAAAGGAGATGAAATTATGTGAAATGAAATTGCAAAACACAAAAATTCTTAAACAAAGTGAAAACAATGAAATTTAATGGATGACAGGAAGTGTACTGAAATGAGCCAAAACTTCACAAAATGATTTTCATTGAAATCTTGAGATTTCATTTCCTTTCATGAAATGAAGAAGTCATGACTGTTTTAAGGTCTTTAAATAAATTCCAAGTCAAACTCAACTTTGTTACTCAAAATCAGGGCTGTCTGTTGTGGCCTTTTGAATGCCAAGTTGAACAAATTTAGGCTTTCATATAACTCCTCAAGAATTACAGAATGAATGCAAATGACCATGTAATTGTAACTGTTTCTCCCGCACTCTTCTGCAATTACTTTCATGCAGTTCAGCTGCATTCAAAATATTGAATATAACAATACCAAACTTACAAAGAGTGGATCGAACAGCCTAGGCTATCCCTTTCCATTATATGAATTGGATTTAGTAAGCCATTAAGATTTCAGTGGATGTTCATAGCTGAAGAAAAACATTGGAACAAGAACTTCAAGGGACCCTTTTTTCTCCCTTCAAAATATTTCTTGGTTAACTGGTGTCAATGGCAAGGTGTAGCAGTCACCAAGCCACCTAGACTCTGGGCACTTCGGGAGATAAACTGTCTGGGGCTGTTTCAATGAATGAGTAAATTGTGAAGTGATGTGTAAATGAAGATGAGGAAGTGACTGAGCACAGCAGATACCGGGTTCTTTTTGTATGTTACCCTTAAATGTTTGCCTGTAGGGCATGAGCAAATAGCTCCTTCTCAAAAATGCTAAAAGAACTGCATGTGGGTGCATTACGGTTGTACTGCGAATCTGACTAACTATGATAATGTATGGATGCATGAGCACATTAAGTATATATATATATATTTTCAGATATATTTCCTTGCTTCTGGAAGGTGGAATTTTGTTGTTCCATTTTACTGATCTATCATTTCTATTGAGATATTGCTAAAGTTAAGGAAAAATAAGAATACCATGGAATTTGTAAACACTCCTTGCTCTTCCTATTTACCTTTGTTCCCAAATGGGAAATTGTGGTCATATATTTAAATGGTTGCTGCTTTTACTACTATCCTGATTTGGAAATCTCTATTTGAAAACCATGACAATTTTATTATACCACATTGGTAAAAACTTAACAACCAGACTACTTTGCATCTCCTTTTTCCCATCTACTGATGGGTACATATCTACAGTGTATAGTCACATCATTTCTAACATATATTTCACTCCCTTTTCATGCTTACCCATGTTAGAAAGTTATTGGTTTGTTGTAAGTTTGTTCCTTTTTTGTCTCAACACTTGTTATTGAATCCTAAATATACTACAAACCATTGTTCTTTGGACAGTCAAGATTTTTAAGCTTTAGGGATCCTATACTGCTACTCTAATGCCTTCATCATGTTCCCACACTGCCTGATTTCCTGCCTTTGCTGTGAGTAGATATCCTTCCCCTATCATCCATATTTTCTGAATTTCAAAGGTTAAAATCTGTGTTTAGCTTGATGTCCTACACCCACAAGTCTGCTTCAGAAAGAGGTGGACTGATAAAGCTGGGAACTTGTGTCTTCTCAAGGTCCTTCAACAAGCTCAGAGATAGGAAGAAAGGGACTGAGATCTTTGTTGTGCCTGAAGTGGCACAAAAACACAGAACTTAAAATATTCCACAATAGACAAAGAAACCCCCAAGCAACTCATTCAAACCTGTTGTAGAATTAATTTGCTCTTGAATATCATGCTTAATACTGCTTTTTCCAAAGAACAGTATATGCCATGCACTAGCTGAAGTAACAACCTCACAAGATAGTCTGGACGTTTTCAGTGCTAGTGTTGTATTAATGAAACAAATATTTCTGAGAAACCACACACTATTGGTACTGCTAGTTGAAGCACACAAATCAAACCAAGCAGCTGGGCATCTAGCAGGAAAGCAAACCACAGCCTTGTGCAGCAGATGAGCGAGATACATAGTCTTTTGCCACAAGGAAGGAAGGAAACTTTTGACTTCACACCTCTCAGAACAAAGTCATCCCCTATATAATGAAAGTTGTTGGTGTGTGAAAGTCATCCCCTATATAATGAAAGCTGCTGGCGTGTGAGAAATTGTCCTGGAAGCAGTGTAACAAGGCCTCGCTTCACTCAGATTTGTCTCCCACATCTGCCTCGGTGAATGCTTTTTCTACCCTGTCTGCCCATGCTGCACCAACAGTGTGGCCAGCAGGACCAGGGCAGTGACCATCCGCTCAGCACTGGTGAGGCCACACCTCGAGTGCCACGTTGAGTTCTGGGCCCCTCAATTCAGGAAAGACACCGAGATGCTGGAATGAGTCCAGAGAAGGGCAACAGAGCTAGGGAAGGGTCTGTGAGGAGGGGCTGAGGGAGCTGGGGGTGCTCAGGCTGGAGAAAAGGAGACTCAGGGGAAATCTTATCCCTCTCTACAACCACCTGAAAGGATGGTGTAGCCAGGTTGGGGTCGGCCTCCTCTCCCAG